>JAYESA010000005.1:139192202-139792202 GCA_036927795.1 Iris macrosiphon
ATGTGTATTTGTATTGTGCGTAGCCTGGGATGATGTTACGTACCCGACTCACCATATTCTTGGAAGCGAGGCGTGATAATACAAAAGTATTAAAAAAAACTATATGTACTACGAAATCTCAAAACTATAATTACCAAAAAATTAGGACTTGTTCTGGCTTTAATAAACGACATCCACTTATCCGTAGATTCAATGTTTCCAGGTTTGAGGAGAGCAGCAACACATGGAAGGCCTACCACTTCCGCTTGCGTCCTCACTTGTTTCACCAAATTGGATCTCCATTCTCGCCAAATCTTAAGTAGTTTTATAAAAGTATAATCCTTGTGGCACTCATCAACAACAAAATTTTGCTGCAAAAATATGATCCCAAATCTGGTGGTTAAATATCATGTAAAATATAAGAAACAAATCAATAACAATACTAACAACCTTACCGTTACATGTTCCTAAATATGATCTTTGAAGTCTAATGAGACATCCTTCCATTTTGTCATATTAACTATAGTAGCTCTCTTGCAGTCATCCCATGGAAAGAACTAAACTTTTCAACATTTTCTTTAATGGGTTGGCCTCTATGGTTGAAATCAAGGGGGAGAGGAGCATGTTTTGCTTGTTTGCTAACTACAAAACATTTTGCCTTACCCCTATGTGTTCTTTTTTGGTTTTCTGGATGTAACTCATCTAAGGAACCATTTGGTAATGTATTGGATGATGTCTCTGTCTCTCACAAAATATATGCTTCTTTTTTTTTGAAAGTACGTGCGGAGGTATAGTACCTTTAGAACTACTAATGTTATCATCTTTAAAATGCAATTTTTTTTCTAATGCCCATTACCTTTAAATCTTTTCGACAATTCATGTTGTCTTTCGTTTTGCCCTTTATATTCAATAGAGTGCCAATACTCTCACAAATATTTTTTTCAATGTGCATCACGTCCAAATTGTGTCGTAATAGTAAAATATGCATTATGAACATAATACATATTAAATTTAACAACTAAGACTATGCAGTTTTTTCAAAGTTAAATAAAGAAGGAAACATACCTCCCAATATGATAACTCAAAGAAAATAGATTTCTTTTTCCATCGCTTTGTAAGTTGTGTAGGATCATCACCATCGTAATAATCAGTATCTTTATTTTCATTCCTTCTGTTTTCATGTTAATGTTTGACTTTCCCCAAACATTTACAATATTGTTGACAACTTGAAGAACCTCTGAACCTGTTAATTTTTTAGGCCTTAATCGATGTTCTTCGGTTCCATCAAACCAAGCTACTTTCAACCGCAATGGATGATCAGGATGGAGAAAATTTTTATGGCACATGTAAGCAATTTTTTTCCCATTTTTTAGCCATTTTGAGCATGTCTAAACACCATACACGGGATATGCCTTTTTACCCTTTGTAGATATTCTGATAAATTTTCATATGCTGGAAAATTATTTATTGTCCACATCAAAATAGCTCTCAAATTAAAAGTGGTCTTATGAATGCATCATACACACTAACTCCATTGACAAATAACTATTTTAAATTTTCTATAAGTGGTTTCAAATATACATCTATATCATTTTCTGGTTGCTTCGGACCGGGGATAAGTAATGACAACATTAAATTTTCTCTACACATACATAAAGATGGGGGAAGATTATAGGTAACCAAGATCACTGGCCAACAACTATTTCTAGAACTAAGATCACCAAAGGGGTTAAATCCATCGAAAGAAAGACCAAGCCTGAGATTATGAGGATCCGATGCAAAAGTTAAAAATTTACTATCAATCTTCTTCTATGCAAACGAATCAATTGGATGGCGCAACATGCCGTCCTGACTTGTGTTATTGTAATTCCATGTTAGTTGTTCTGCCTTTTCAGATGACTTAAACATTCTCCTAAATCGAGGTATGATTGGAAAGTACCTCAAGACCTTTGCAAGAATTCCTTTATGAACCTTTTTAGTACGCTTATTAACCTTCCATCGTGATTCACCACATTTTGGACACATCTCCATATGTTCTAAATTCTTTTTGAATAAACAACAGTCATTCACACAAGCATGTATCTTCTTGTACCCTAAATCAAATACCTTGAGAAAAATTTCATAGAGTATAATGAATTTGAATGTATGTTATCATTTGGTAGCAGATCCCGAATGATGTCAAGAAGTTCATCAAAACCAGTATCAGATAGGCTATACGTAGCTTTATACTTGTATAAGATAACTGTTGTAGACATCTTTGTGATATTACATCCCGAATATAAAGGATGTTTCGCCTCCTCCACTAAATCTTTCAAATCAGGCTCTATTATTTCATCCGTAAGTTCCATAACATCCTCCTTCTCAAAAAGTGCATCTTTGTACATATTATAGGTCTCTGGAAACTCTACATTTACATCTTCTAATGTATTCAGCTTTTCTTCATGAAAGATCCATGTAGTGTAACAAGTATGCATACCATTTATGATCAAGTGATCATATACGGTATCAAAATTATGGTATTATAGGTTTATACAATGAATGCAAGGGCATTGAGTCTTTCGTAGATCCACCTTACTTGCTTGAACCATATCCATATATCTCCTTGCACCATCATGATAGGCTTTACAATTTCTAAAGATTAAAAAAAATATGAGAAGTAGAAGGAAAAATAAATCATTTTTTTACAAAGAAATGACACACTATATATATTCATATGATTATATAGTTTAGAGTTTTAAAAATAACCTTGAAAGGTGTATCCAACTTTTATCCATGATGTCTCTATTTTCCTTGGGGATCCTCCTTAACTTTAATATAGAGATTCTACAAATATATTTGTTAAGATAATAAAAAATGATAATAAAAATAATGTCTTTACTGTAACAAAAGTAGTGGATAAGAAAGATACAAAAAACTAAATCATAAAGTAATAAACGATGCTCGCTACAATTTCGAACTTCATTTGATCATCTACTTGGAGTCTTCAATATGGTTACTGTAACAAAAAAAGACAAGAAAATATATTTCAATAATAATCCATTTACAGGCTCTTAACACCTAATTCATTAATAATAGCATACACAACAATAGAATTAATTTTTTTTTATTGTGAATCATCATATTTACATACTAATAGCTCTTCTAGTGAATCATCTTATATATATTTACATACTAATTATATACTTGGTTCATCATATTTACACACTAATAGCTTTTCTAGTGAATCAATACTTGGTTCTTGGGAACGAGCTAGACTCGAATCTATGGTCGATCGATTGGGTCAGTAACATAAACTAGAAGAATTAAAGAGAAAAAATAATAAAATTATAATTTTCCATGTTCATAGAAAAGAGCAATGAATTGATTTTTTTCTTTCCATAAACCAAACTATGCCTAAAGGTGGTTGCATCGGTGTCACGTCCCAAACCAGATTGCTGGAGAGGCGGGACTGACAAGGCCAGCTACGTATACTTAGAGCACATCGGTACTCTACATATACGGTGAAGCTGTAAAACATGAGGGGTTACTACTACATACCAACAGTCAGGCCTAGGTCTAACAAACCCTAGTGTCTCAATCACAAAAATAACATGAATAATAATAAGATGTAAGATCAGCTGAAATATAATAGTAAATCATCCCAAACTATAATATACAAATAATCATGAAGCTAGTAAACACAAAATGAATAAACTAGCCAGAATCTAAGTCATACATGATCAACCCTAGTATATGTCAATCATGCCATTGCCCGTTGGCTAACTGATCAAACCAAAATATGAGCTAAATATGTGCTCGATGGCTAAATGCCAACAAAAGTAGAATATATATCAGAGTGAAAAAGTAAGAAAACCTACTCAAGTGGACTGGAGCTCCTGGTGGTCACCATCCTCAGGAAAGTACGAAAGATCCTCCGGTGCTGCTACTGGATCTGGCCATGCAAAACCAGTGGTGTCAAACCCTAAATAACAAGTACCACAAAGGAAGCCAATCTAGGAACTTAAACCAACAACATAAGCAATACAAATATTGAAAATAAAGACTGGATGTAAATGATCTTAGGATAATAAAAGAAATACTGTAAACATGCAATAAGACATATCCTGAACTGATAAGCAAAATAGAATAACAAGTGCAGAAAATAAAAGTATGACCATGCAAAGCCTAGACTAACCATTATCCATAAATCACAACAAATCATATAAGTACGGCTTTATACTTTAACTAACTAGGGTTATCACAATCCTAATTACTAATAATTATAATGCAACGTGAGACTAGAGTTTCTTCTGATCGCATGCCCCTGCAGTTTGTCCAGGATATCCATACGCACAAAGTAGCACCAGATACTCCTCAAGATACTCCACAAGATAAACCACTGGATACTCCACAAGATACTCACAAGATAACCATTTGAATAACCGGGACTGCATGCAATCTAGAAAAATTTCTAGCCATGTACTAAGTGAATCTCTAGTTAATAATCTCTAGCAGTTTCTTGTATGAATCTGGGTATGGCATTCCGCAGAATCCATCCTAGACATGATGCAATAAAACAAGTTATAATAGTAATATAAACAAGTTTTAATATACATTGCATAAACAGACTCATGTAAGCCACGACAACAACCAAGCCATGTGAATCCATGTGAAGCTGGATAAAGCCATGTGAAGCAAGGTATAGCCATGTACAAGCATGTGAAGCCATGTCCATCCAGATGAAGTCAAGTGAAACCAAGTCAAGACATGTCCGGTGAAGCCATGTAAAGTCATGCCAAGTCAAGTCTAGTCAATCATGTCATCACGTATAGCTGGGCAAAGCCGGGTGGAACCGAGTAAAGCCAAGTCAAGTAAAGTCATCTGAAGCCATGTAAGTTCATGTCTAATCAGGTCAAGTCTTCGCATGTCCAAGCAAAATCCAGAATAAGTAAAATAAAATCGTAAAAAACCAAGAATTCCTAAAAAAATAGCACGATCGGTATACCGTCGGTACAGTCCAGTACAACGTCGTTATACCGATCCAGAGATAGGAAAAACATAGCAAGTCTAGATTCTAACAAATCGGTATACCGTTGGTACACTATAGTATACAGTTGGTATGCCATTCCAAGTAGGCAATAAAGGTTCTGGAAAATAAAGTTCCACAAATCGGTATACCGTTGGTATACTATAGTATACCATCGGTATGTTGGCCACAAAAAATATCCCGAAGTCGGTTAACAATGTCAGCAAGAATCAGTATACCGTCGATACACTGTAGTATACTGTCGGTACACTGTAGTATACCATCAGTATGTCAAAAAGTTTTACATTAAATATCTAGAAATCTAAGTCGATCGAAATCGGTATACCGTCGGTATGCCGATTTTCAAGGATAAACATGGTTAAAGTCAAGTATGATTTTCGGAACCCAAATCAAACTTCAAAAATTATAGAAGTCTAGGGTAAATCTCATATCACAATATGGACTAAATCTCACGGTCATAACTCCGGTATAGTTTTCGTTACCGAGTTACCAAAAAGGGACAAAACAAGATTCTACCAGAAATCAAAATCAAAATGGTCACTAGGCTAAAGATTACGATATGAACAACTATAGTAAAGCATGTCTAGCTAAAAAGTAACAACCAAAGCTCCAGGAAAGTAAAATAACAGAAAGTAAAAGAAGTTCACGAAATCAACAAGGTGTACTTGCCTAAAGTGAGCTCCCAGCCTAAACCTTCTAGTTCACCACCACTAAGGGGTTTAGAAACCACACTCTAGGTCTCAAGACCAAGCTCCAAGCTCGAGAGAAAAAGGGTGAAGAGAAGAGAGAGAAAAAGAAAAGAGAAAAGAGAAATAAAAAAGAAAAGAAAATTAAGGGCTATTTATAGAGAAATTCTAGAAAATATCTCGAAAAGTAAAACAAATATCTGTCGGGCAGTATACCGTCGGTATACCGGTCAGGTAGTAAGGTTTCAATTTTGAAAATTTTTGAGCTTCCTCGAGAACCAATAAAATGCAATAAATAGCACAAAAATTGTATGCGCATAAAATACGAATACTGTGAGACGGGTCTCACAACCGGATTTGAAGCTAGAGGGGAAGACATTGTTGCAGGAGATGCTTCAGATGGTGTAAATTTATAAGTGTTGGATTGGGTAGCTGATAGGGTGGCAGCACATGTTTCTTTTGTACATAGTATTTTAAACTCATTAGTCTTTCGGGTGGCAGCACCTTTTTATTGTTGCAGGAGATGCTTCAGATGGTGTAAATTAACATAACACAGTTTCACACCAAAAATAAATCAATAAATAATACACAATTACTTTCTTATCAAACACATGATCTTTTATATATATATATATATATATATATATATATATATATATACACATATATTAGTTTTGGATATTTTAAATGTTCAGTAATACATTTGCAATATTTCCTTCCTCAATTGGAGCTTGGCTGAACATATTTCAGGTGCGTTGGAAATTAGCATAATACAGTTTCATACCAAAAATAAAACAATAAGTAATACACAATTACTTTCTTATCAAACACATGATCTTATAGATATATAAATTAGTTTTGAATATTTCAAATATTCTGTAATACATCTGCTACATTTCCTCCCACATATGCATCTATGAACAACAACCCCTACCCTCATACCGAAAAAAACAAATGGAAGAATAAAATGATTTTAGTTCCAGAGATTCAGCTTCATCAAGTTTCCGAATAAAGAAAATGCTGGAAGGGGTATAAGCGTACTTGAAAGGTTTATTTGTTTACAAGAAAAAAAAGAAAGATAATGCTAGAAGGGAAATTAGTTTTGGATATTTTAAATGTTCAGTAATACATTTGCAACATTTCCTTCCTCAATTGGAGCTTGGCTGAACATATTTCAGGTGCGTTGGAAATTAGCATAATACAGTTTCATACCAAAAATAAAACAATAAGTAATACACAATTACTTTCTTATCAAACACATGATCTTATAGATATATAAATTAGTTTTGAATATTTCAAATATTCTGTAATACATCTGCTACATTTCCTCCCACATATGCATGTATGAACAACAACCCCTACCCTCATACTGAAAAAAACAAATGGAAGAATAAAATGATTTTAGTTCCAGAGATTCAGCTTCATCAAGTTTCCGAATAAAGAAAATGCTGGAAGGGGTATAAGCGTACTTGAAAGGTTTATTTGTTTACAAGAAAAAAAAGAAAGATAATGCTAGAAGGGAAATTAAGCATAGTTGAAAAATCAGTAACAGAACCTATAGAAATTGAAGTCGTATCGTATGGAAACCCGTAAGAAAAAGAAAGATAATGCTACGACGTTTGCCAACAACTTGGACTCCTTCACCGAGGTCGCACCGTATGGCAGCCCGTCCAAATCCTTCTCTATCTCCCTCTCCACTATCTTACAAAAAAAAAAAAAAAATCTCAAAATTAATAAGCATAACCATGAAACAAAAGCCAAACTACCGTGCATGTCTGTGTCCATGTCATCATGTCCATAGGGATCGATGGAGGAATTTTAGGGAAGAAACCACCCGGAGAAGAACAAAAACCCTGAAGAGATCAGATAAACAGAGCCACGAACTTGGAAAAGAACAAACCTTGTGGGCGAAGAACGAACGCGGGGGAATCTCAGGGAGAATAATGAATGCGGGGAAACTCCTGGAGAAGAACAAACGGGGGTGGGGGGGACCTCCTGGAGAAGAACGCTGGGGCGGGGGGCGAGGGTGGGGGGAAACCTCCTGGAGAAGAACGTCGAGGAGGGGGCGGGAGTGGGGGGGGAGGGAACCTCTTAGAGAAGATCGCCGGGGAGGGGGGGCGGGCGTGGGAGGAAACCTCCTGGAGAAGAACATATGGGGGGGGGGGGGGGGGGGGGGGGGGGGGAGAACGTTCAGATCCCTATGAGTATGGGATGGTAAAATTAAAATGGTGAAAACCTAAGGGGGGAATTAGGGGAAATAAAAATTGGGGAGGGGGGGGGTGCATTAAACCTTATGTGGGAACCCGGTTGTAAATTTTTTTACTGGGTAGGAAATGAAACTTAAGGGGAGGGGAGAAATTTTAGGAGAATTTTTTTAAAGGAAAATAATTTATTTTCTTTGATGATGAAAAAGTATTTTAATACCAATTACAACACGCAAAAAAGTATTCCATAAATGATTCCTCAATCACAACGCACAAAAATACATGCCATAAATGTGTTCTTAATCACAACGTGCAAAACTTCATATTTAAATGATTCCTCAATCACAACGCGCAAAAATGCATACCGTAAATGATTCCTCAATTACAACGCACAAAAATGCATGTCATAAATGAGTTCTCAACCACAACGCACAAAAATGCATGCTGTAAGTAAGTTTTCATTCACGACTCACAAGACAAACATGTAAAAAAGTAAAAAATTAGCTTTTTTACGGCACACAAATTTGCACGTCGTAAAAGAGTGTCATTTACAATGCGCAGCCGATGCGCGCCGTAAATTGCGTGCCATAAATGCTATATTTTCTTTTAGTTCATGCTAATGATGTCTTATGTAGGGGCAATAAGAACAATCATGTAAATATACAGGAACGGCCATTGGTCGGGGTAAGAATTTATATGTTGCAAAGATTATATTTTACTGCATGAACTGTTGCCTATAAACTGCTGCCTATTTGAACTATTGCCTATTAAAATATTATGTATATAACGTTGCCTATTAAAATGATGCTTTAAATTAAGAAGTGTTGGGTTAGGTGAGTATGCCAGTTCGTCTCACCAGTACAAGTTGAGTACTGACCCACGTCTCTGTGGGCAAACCTGGTGACCGAGATACCGCGGGCGCCCAAGGGAGATAAAGCTTTCTATTGTAGTTCTTTTCAAGCTTCTTCCTATTTTTAAAGTTTTTCAGATTTCTAGTTGCTGCTATCAAGTTTCCAAGAATGTAATAAAGGGGCATAATGTATGGGATAAAAGTATTATTTCATGTCAGCCTATCAGCCTTTTCTTTTATGCAAAAGTTGTGTAAGCCATTGAGGCATTTCTATTTCGGTACTGAGAAAATTGTAATTTGTTGCAATGAATCAATAAAAGAATTATTTTTTTCCTATACAAAGTGTGCTTTATATTCTGTTGTTATGATGTTGAACTGTTTACAAATAATTTTGACACATGTTCACGTCCTTGCCTTGTACAAGTTCAATCCCAGACTTATACGATATCACGTCCAGCGAGGACAAACGGTTCTGCGGAACCAAATACGAGGCCGAATCGATTATATACAAATAGGGCATGACATGTATCATGACGCATTATGACACAGACACCATATATCCAATTGTGGACACTAGAGCACATGCACAACCCAAATAGACATCAAAAGTCCTATTAGGGACACAAAATATGTAATATCCCAATCTGTACGGTGTATTACGCTGAGTCGGATTAAAATAAGATATTTGGGTTAGTTATATAACATAAGTCAGAATGTGAACGAGACATCGAGTTTCTTGTATTTTGATAAGATGGATTCGGAAACAAGTATTGATTTGGGTTTTGGTTTCATTTATAGGCTTTACGTGGAACTTTCTAAGGTTCGATTAATCGCCTTAATGTGGACAAATACAAGGAGTCAAGTATCGTATATCAAAATCAGTGTGCTAGTTCAGAGCCGGGCAGAGATAGCGTGACTTAAGCGATGGTGCAGTCTTCCTTGAATCCGCTTGGGTTAGATGATTGAGAAGCACGGTCTGCTCGCATGGTTATACCAGTTAAGTAAATCATGCTTCGTATCAGACCACCAAATTTGGGGATAGACCATATCGACTCAGGTAAAGCGATAGGCGACGTTGGCTCGACATGGAACGATAAGCAGATGAGTATAAGGTGAGCGGGCCCTGACCCTTCTCCTCTACTCCTTTATGCTTAATAAAATATATTATTTCGTGCTAGCGATCTTATAGATTCAAAGAAAGTGGTTCAGAGAATAGAACTTGTAACATATATTGAACACTAAGATATAACATTAAAACAAGTATATCGAGGCGTGCATCAAGAGCACGAGAATCATATGATAGCTTCATAAGGGAAGTAGACAGTTGTGGTTCAGACTACGGAACTATTAAGATGGGATACGAGATATCTCAAGTAATCAGAAAGGGGAATGGTGCCACGAAACTATCGATCAGGGATAGGACACCATGGAATACTGTGTTGAGAAGCAGCACTGCGACTTAGTTGTTGGGACCTATTGGTCACCCAACTGGAACATCGATCGGACAAGTAATGATGCCACGAGGATGGTTTGGTGGGGCCAGTCGATACGTACCTCGCCATAGTTATATTTGAAAATATAGGGCGAGTAGACACGTACCTCAACCATACCAACAAAGGAAGAAAATGCTATAGTACTGAGTGGGGCGAGAAGACTCATACCTTGCCGTACTTATATTATCGAAACGTTGCATGGATATCAATAGTCATGGGCTGCCCGTGCACGGGTTAAGGTATTCCTCGAACGATGCTTCAAACCTAAAGCACCCGGCATAACCAAAATTATATCATCCTAGGAAGAATTTGAGAGTGCTCTCCTAGCACGGTATAGCGAGGCGTTCAGGCGGGTTGCTCCCGGGAGCTGAAATGACTGTCGCATATCAAGATAGCGTGCTTCGGTACGTGGTATAGTGAGACTCCCAGCGGATTTGCTACCTAGAGTTGAATGATCTCACATACTCAAGAAACATGCTTCGGCACGGGACATATGAGGACCTCGTTCAACTCGGACTGAGAGGATGCACCCCAATGTCATGGCATTGTGGGACCTTTAGCTGGACTCGCACTCTTGACTAGAGAGTTATCGTTTAATATAATGAATGCCCAATATGACACTCGTATTTTTAGTGACCTACATGTAGATAAGAGATGATGGGCTATCAAACGTTTGAGCTAGGAGGATGAATGTCGCCTTTTGTCGAGCAAGAGTGTGCACATCGGGTATAGATTCATAGTCGCTATTGAGGCAATTCAACATGTTTCTTGCATTTTATAAGTGATATAAGTATTACTTGCTTAGTTAACGATGCGATTCGAATAACATGCTTAGAGATCGAGATGACCGATTATAATAAGTTAACTTAGCGATACGATTGAGTATAACATTCTTGCCTGCTTAAATGAATTCAATGCTTATATGCTTATATGCTTTCATAACTTCAAAGTTTACATGTGAGCATGATTTACGCAAGGAAACTGTTAGCCGAGCATAAGGACTTGTTTGGGAAAGAGAGATTCAAAAATAGTTCGTATCACATAAAACTTTGAGGACTTGATCGTTGTTGCTTATGACTTTGATCGGTAACTAATTTTCGTGATCGAGATATAACGGATGCGGATAATAGCCAGATGGTGCAACGAGCATAGGAAAGTTTCCTACGAAACATAGACGAACGTGGCATATCAAAATAGATATAGTTAGAATAAACTTATTGCAGAGAATTGTGTGCAAGTCTTCGGGACTGTGCGACACGAACGAAACACATGGAAATTAACATAGTGATGGAAAGGATCAAAATGGGAGAAATGATCATAAGGGATGGAAATTTGAGGGAAATCGGCGGGACTTAACATCAGGATGAATTATAAAATATCGCTTAAGAGGAAATAGATTTGCGCTGGTAAACTTAAGCAGGATTAGCAATTTGATTGAGATTGGTTTCGTCGAGTATAGAGTATCTCAGATATCGATTAAAGGGTAGATAGACTTAAACCCTAAGACGGCTAGATGTTTCCTTGTTTAGCGAATATGTTGGCAGGTAGTGTATGCGTATTTCAGAATTTTGAAACATACTTTTAAATTTGGGTAAAATCCCATATAACTTGTCAGAATTGGTTTGTCTTCGGAATAAGATATAGCATGGTCCTTAGTAACTGTCCAACATTGATGATCCATAATTATCGAGCGTAGCTTCGGGGCAGATGACCCTAGAGACTTGACCGTCGAATCAAATTAATCGTTGGAGACCCATAAGATGACCTGATTGATGACGCATAAGAGATTGCATCAAAGATAAATATTGAGTGGTGCATGTTAAGATAAGTCTAGGCAATCGAATATTAATATTAGAATTCGATGGAATAGCCTTCGGTTGAAAGTAACATAGCAAAATTTTGATGGTTGGTGATTTCATACTCGATAGAGTATATAACATTAGATGCGTCGGGTAAAACGTTGGTATCAAATAGATTGATGCCTTTGAGCATCGTCAATTTCATAGTGAGAACCTGAGGGTAGCTAGCGTTGGTCGTCGATTGGATCAATGCTAGCGATATATATCGGGTGCGATATTATATCAAAGTATTTTGAGAAACGAAATAGACGGGAATGGTCGGTTTAAGTTAGTCCCTTGCATCGGGAAGACTTAGAACATTGTCTGGGTAAGTGGCCTAGCGGGGGAGAACCTAGACGTCGATGCGTCGGTAGTTTGGAAGGATGATCATGAGAAATAGATGGCACGAGCGATAGTGTGGTTTGAGGCAGACGATTCTTGCATATATTGAACTGAGTCCATATCAAGCAAGACTTCAAAAATAGTTGGACAAGAGGTGTATAACAGTTGTGTCATGACCCGCACCTTATGAAGGGATACAAGTACGTAGGTACGTCCAGCCTACGTCTCAACGTCGGTGGTAGAACGCTGTCTAGGTCATTAATAACTATCTACCATCTCACACAATATATATCTAAACCAAAACAATAATATCTCAACTCCATAAGGAGGACAAGATAATTAAAGCAACACAATACTCAACCACATATCTAAGGCATATCAAAAGAAGTCTAACATAGCCACATAGTCTAAATATCAATAACATACAATAACAACAACAATATCTAATTCTCAAATATAAGCTGAAAACAAATTCGGTACCAAAATCCAAATAAAAACTAACTAGGATAACTAGTGATTCCGACTAGACCTTCTGGCAATCACTCCTGAGCTATTGGGTCAAAGGCTGTACCATCAACCTTCTGTGGTCCGTAATATGTGGGGCAAAAATCCTTTAAGAAGTCATCTGAAAAATATATCCAGTTTGGATGGAGCGAAGTGCAACCCAATAGTAGTTTCAATTAATTAATAAAGACTATAAAATAATTATAGTAAGTAATACATGATGAGCAGTGAAAGAAAATGAATCAGAGAATGAAATAGAGTAGAAGTTAACTAAAGAGCAATGCAAAATAAGCATAGAAAACATGAGAGTTTGGTAATAAAGACAGTAAATAAATGAGAACTAAACTAGGATAGATATGGTGTGTCCAGCAAGTATAATGTGAAACGAGTAATAATGCACTAAACTAATATGTTTTGAAATACCACTTTCGACATATAAACGACTAGGGATAATATGGCTCATTGCATGTGAGGTGTGCGACTACTATCGTTCCAGATTAGATGAGAAGAGGGTGGTTCCAGATTTTGGAAATATTTACATGTTTACTCAAGTATTTTTTCGCCCGACTAGTATAAATGAATCCATGTTCCGACACGCAAATCAAGTACGAGGCCAGCCAGATAAAAATAAGTAATGCCAGTAAGTGAGTGCTGATGTGATGCCAGTAAAAGAGTCCTGAAGTAGAGGCCAAACAAGTATGACGCACGTGTCGCAAGAGAGTGAATCCATAAAATACCAATCCGTGTATCCAACGTGTCTAGGAATCAAGTAATACAATACTATAGACATGAATCATAGAAATTATCAAATAATAGAAACTATCAGAGAATGTACTCGCCTGTGGTCTAGAGCAATGAATACCAAATCAGTCTGAACTGGAGTCCAAGTGACCTATATATATGAGTTATCATGTTAAAAAGGTATTTCTGAATGATAAATAAGTCTAAAATAGGTTAAAATCATGTTTCTAGGTCAAGTCTAGTCAAACTAAGTCTACACCTTGATTCTAGGTTCAAACTACCTATTGAGTTGATTTTTAGAGTCAAACTATCCAACACTAGTCAATACTAAGTCAAACCTAGGTTTCTAGATTAATACTAGTTACATATAGGTTATACTAACCAATACTAGCTAATATCTTGCTAACATTAGGCTACACTAGTTAATACCAAGTTATATTAGCTAATATTAACTAACACTAGTCTATACTAGGTAACTGGGATACTGGTATCATATATTATATACATATATATACTTATACTATATTATCTACTAATATCTTGGCCCAAAACCCCTCTAGTTATAATACCTTGGCTTAGATGCACATACATAGTATATAGGTAATTACCTTAGCTCATTACCCTGGATATCCTATCACTGTACACTCACCATTACCTATTTACCTTTAGTCTAACACCACCCTTCTATCCACACTACTTGCCCAATACTTTTAATACCTGGACCCATTTTACTGATACTAATCCCCCAGTAGTGTTAACCAGTACCACTCTAACCCCCATTACACAAGTATAATTGATACCAAGCTACCTATGATCCATACACTAAAATTAACACTCTGAAGTGGACACAAAAGCACACAGATACTTATAGTGGTTCATCACAGTTAATGGTACACTACCTACACTAGACACTAAACTCTCATGAGCACTCAACTACAACACAAAAACTCACCCACTAAACCCCTAAACATGTGCACAGGCACACTAATGCACTGTCTTGTTGATACCCTCTCCTCTCTTCACTTAACACCCAACACACTCTATGCTACTTGTTGTCAACCTTTCAACAAGAGTGTGATGCTGTGACAGTACTAAAATAACCTCAAAACCCCCATACTTGCAAACCACTGAACCTATCACCTGAACCTGAGCTCCTATTAATGAAAAACTTGCACAACTTGAGTGTGCTACTGTAACCAGGATAGACCCCCCTCACTATTATTTACCTGCCTGATACCACCATATGCTCACACATTGCTGCATACTCTCTTTTCACAATCGACACCACCTCACAGCACACACTGTATGTGCACTAACACACACACACACACACACCACCTTACTGTGTGAAAATACAGTGCACACACTCCTCTCGACCAAAAATACAACTTGTGTACAACACATTATGCACACACCCTCAAACAAACACGAATATGAACAAAACTCTTATTGATACCCTCCCAATTGCATAACACAGATGCATATTTCCACTTCACTATTAATACACCATGAAACAACACAGCCTAATCTTACCATCTGCTTGCACAAGGTCTGTGCATCTCTGTAATACACCCCAATGCATGACCCGAACTTCAGTTGTGCTCTTGCAGACACTTCCCTCTTGCAGATTGCACAGTTTTGCACAAGGCAGTGTATCCACCGTAGGAGCCTTCATCTGAACCCGAGCCTGTCACAGTTCAAAATGCCAACTGTAGCAACCTTGCCCTCTAGACTAAAATATAAATCCTGTACCTGAGCTTCCTTACCCCTCAAACATGTACACTGGCCACGCGCTCTTCCCTTTCACTAATACACTGTCCTAACCTCACACCAACACATATACACAAAGCCACACTGGTTATCTACCCTCCCTCATATTCACAGACACACACAATCACTTAAAAGACCTACACACATGAATATATGTCTCCTCAGTACTAACACCTTCTAAATATCTTGATACCAATCCACCTAATACCTCTGATACTTAAGAACCAGTACACTATTATTTTAGCACACACATACATCAGTCATAGACACTTTAGTGTAAAAATACACTGATACACTCTCATTTGAGCACTATTGCATCCTCACCTACTTTCCCTACTTCTCTTACTGCATGTTGTTGTTGTTTGCTATTCGTGAAATGAAAGTACTGCACAATGCAGTACTTGTTGCCTCTGGACAATGCACTAGCTCACCCCACTAACTGACACTAGAATACTTGTTATCAATTCTTACATACATAAAACTTATATACTATATACAAATACACCATATACACTAATACTCCTAATGTAATATACACACCCCTCAATACCCCATATTCTAATCATAGTCAATATATCAAATACCTAGTGCACAAGCTACATGATACTCATGATACCAACACCTACTTTCTCTAATACCATGATACACCATCTAATTACTATATATTATCACTAAATACATCAATTAGGATATGATACATCTAATCTAATGCACATACAAAGAAAATGACACAAGGGGACACCTATACATAGAAATTACCAATTCTACCATCCGTATCATGGAGATTTCATGACACGGACTCCCGTATCCTATTGTGGACATGTATACCCTCTTAAATCATGAATTACAACCTAAAATTACCTATAAGACATTCCTACAAACACCTAGTGATCCAAATTTGAATTTTCTTCAATTTGGTTACAAAAGTCAATGTAACTTTTACCATAGGCCTCCTATGAACCTAGTTCTTCTTTCTATGGGTAGCCCTTAGCCAAGAAAATGTTACTATGAGTCCAATATACTATTTAGAATGAAAATTACAAGGGGAATAGAAAATTTACCTATGGGAGATGGATTTTCTAATGCAACACACCAAGAGGACACAAAGAGATGGATGTACACCTCCTTCAAGCAAGCTCTACACCAAATTTTTTTTTTGCTCCTCTAAGCTCCTTAGAATAGGTTTGGAATAAAGAAATAAGGGTGGATTTGGTAGGAAAAGGATTAAGAATGAAGTGAATTTGAGGACAAATGGATATGAACTAATTAGGGAAGCAAATTGAGGCTATAATAAATAACTAAGTCTTATATAGGCTTTCTCTTAGGGTTAGGGTTAGATTTAGGAATAGTTTGATATGACTCAAAAGCCCCTCTCCATTCTATCATGAATAGGATCCAACAAAACCATATGATAGAATATTTTATTCTTGAGTCAATTGGGTTTAATGGACCTAATTTAGTCATAAACAACTAATGACTCAAATAGACTTAACCCAACTAGTCTAAACTCATTAGCTAACCCAATAGTCACATAATTAATATATATAATATTCTAATATTCAAATAATGGTCAAATAACACACATACCCTTGCTATGGAAATATGGTGGTTACAAGTTGGACAAGAGAGCTTTGCGAAAAACTTGTCGTGATCGGATGCTCAAAGGGTTTGATGCAATACATACACGGGATTATCGATGCAATAGATTTAAGGAACAAGAAAGTATTGCGGAGACTCATTGCGTTCGAATTACATAACAACTCGATGCAATACGCAAGTCAATTTTGTCAGCATAAACCATATAAAGATGATAGGCGATTGTAAATCAGGTTAGGCGCAAAAATTATGGCAGAAAATTAGGCGTTCAGAAATATGACACATGCGAATAGGCTTCAAAAATGGATGCTAAGGCCAAAGTTAGTTAAGAAATAAAATAATTGGTATTTTGAAATGAAGTCACACCTGCAACTTGTCCGACTTCGCTATCACTAAGCTTGGCTAAAATGTATATATTTTTGGGACGCTTGAAATATGTGTACGAATCCAAACTAAACGATATGCTGAACTCGAACGAAGCTATAAAAAATTGATATGGAGTTAAGGAATTTGCACGAGCGTTGCAAACAAAACAGAGATATAAAATTTTGAGGCAGTGATTAAAATAAATATTTATTATAAAAAATAAACGAGTATAGGATTTGGTTTGACGATGAACCTTGTTTTGAGTGGTATAGTATGTAATCCCCCGCTTCGTACGGTGTATTACGCTGAGTCAGATTGAAATGAGGCGATTCAATTTGTTTTAAGTGTTTCATAAGTGATACAAGTATTGCTTGCTTAGTTAATGATGCGATTCAAATAACATGCCTAGAGATCGAGACGACCGATTATAACAAGTTTACTTTATGATGCAATTGAGTATAACATGCTTGCATGCTTAAGTGAATTCAATGCCTATATATGAATATTCTTTTATAACTTTAAAGTTTACATGCCTATAAGTAAATTCAATGCCTCTAGGTATTCTACTCCAACTTGTTTAGCAAGTTGGAGTCCGATGATTAAGGCGTTATACTCTATCACATTGTTGGAGCACGACTATGTGAGAGAGTATGCACGATTGATGACGAGGCCATAGGGGAGATCAACCATATCCCGACCCCAGCGATGATGTCGCCTTTGGGCCCTGCTCTTAAAGCGACATCAAAGAACATTTGCCACACAGCTTCGTGTGAAGTGACATTGGAGTTCTTCGCCTCGTCTGGAATCGTCTCATAGAGCTTCGAGGTTTCTGACCCTGGGTGGGCTGCCAAAAAATCTGCCAGTGCTTGACCCTTGACGGCCTTCTGTGGGATGAACACCATATCATATGGAGATAATAGTATCGCCCAGGTAGCCAAGCGGGAACTGAGTGCCCTGGTTTGGTCATGAGGACCCTGAAGGGGTTGACTCACGAGATTACATGAATGGTCTATCCAGCCCCGTAATGTCAAGTTTTCTGAATAGCGAATACTAGAGCAAGGCATTCCTTTTCAACGGCGGTTTACCTATGCTCTGCGTTGACCATCATCTAGCTAAGGTAGTATATGGTCTACTCGTAGCCTGTATTACTATTCTAGGCTAACAGGGCACCAAAAGAGTGCTCCATGGCACATACATAGAGAAGGAAGGAATTTCCTATGACTGGGGTCACCAGTACAGGAGGGTTTGAAAGGTATTCCTTGATGTCGTCAAACACACGTTAGGATTTTTCATCCCAGACAAAGGAGACACCTTTTCTCATGAGCTGGGTGAACGGACGACAATGTCCAGAGAGGTTTGATATAAATCTCTTGATCTATGACAGCCTCCCTTGAAGGCCGCGGAGTTCTCGGAGGTTCTTTGGCGGGTTCATTTCCAGGATAGCCTTGGTTTTGTCAGGGTCTATGTGAATACCCTGGGAAGTAATGACGAAACCCAGGAATTTTTTGTTGGATACTCCCAAGAAGGATTTGTTAGGGTTCATCTTGAGCTGGTGCGTACGCATGAGGTTGAACACAGTATTCAAGTCCCTGAGGTGATCATCTTTGGAGCGGCTCTTGACAATGATGTCATCAACGTAACATTCCACCGTCTTGTGCAGATATTCTTAAAAAATAGTTCTCATAGCTCATTGGTATGTAGCACCTGCGTTCTTCAGACCGAAGAGCATGACGGTATAACAACATACTCCTATCAGTGTTCTGAACGACGTATGCTTCTCGTCATCGAAAAATATCTTGATTTGGTTGTACCCTGAGAAGCCGTCCATGAAGGATATGCTCGAAGCCACAGGTATTGTTGATCATTATGTCGGTGATTGGGAGGAGGAATTCGTCCTTAGTACATGCCTTATTTAGATTACAAAAGTCGATATAGATTCAAATCTTTCCATTCTTCTTGGTGACAAGCACTATGTTGGCTACCCAGTCGGGATGTTGTTCCTTATGGATGAAGCCACTAGCTATCAGCTTGTTGACTTCAGCTTCGATGGAATTCATTATGTCCGGTTGGAACCATCATTGTTGTTGCTTGACCGGTTTAGCGTTTGACAAAATATTGAGTTTATGGACCGCAATTTGAGGATCCAGCCCTGGCATGTCTTCATAACTCCAGGCAAAGACATTAATGTATTCCATAACAAGCTAGAACATGGATTCTCGGTCTTCTTCGGATAGACTTTTGCTGTTGAAGATAGGTTTGGGGGAGGATTCGTCGCCCATATTGACTTGTACGACTTTGTCCTCGGTAGGAGGTTCTCATTATTTGAACCGTATCTCTCACTATGCGTCTAGGCGCTAGGCCCATGGTTCTACTTCATGGAGTTCCTGTGGATCTTCGTCGTCTTCCTTAGGGTCAGCTGACACTATGTTGGCATACAATGTTTGCTTGAGCGTCTTCCCGATATTGACGTCAGAGTCCCAAGCGAAAGATTGCGAAGAGTGGGAGTAAACCTCATCTTCTTCATCTGAACCTTCGAGGGTTAAGGGAGGCGTTACGTACCCTAAGCCATGCTTGGTCTTATGGTAGTAGTCCTCGGACTTACCTGCGGGAGCAGGTAGACGTAGGGGCAGCCGTCGGCCCTTGTCGTAGTTTAAATCCCAGTTTTTTTTAAGGTCATAACCCATATTCTGGATGATATGTTTGGCTTGATGGAGTTTAGAGTTGAACACAAGATCAACGTACTAGAAAGATATGAAGGTGTATAGGAAACAAATGATAAGAAAAATATATTAGAGTCACGTAACCCAATGACGGAATTTTTTGATATGGACTTGAGGGATAATAATTATAGTATTTATGAATTATAATGCTTTTATAATTTCGAGGATTTAGCACAGGTAAAAAATGTTGACCAGCCTCAAAGTGCTACAAATTTTAAAGAACAAAATACAGGTTTAGATCACACGCTGACTCATTGGTCAATCGGTAGAGGATTACCACTAGACTCTTAGATTATATATATTGACTCACGAGTAGGGCTGTAAATAGAAGATAGAAGTCTGATAGGAATAATAGCTAAATATTGAAGTTTACACATAAACTGATTAGGGATAGAGATTTATATTTTTGATTAATATGACATAAGCTTGCTGAACCTATTCCTTAGTAGTAGGTGGTGTTATGGAAACCTATTTCCAATTTACCCTAGCCGATCAATTTTAGGAATCGTAATCTTGTTATTGTATTTGTTATATTCTAGGGTATTTAGAGTGATTGAATAGATATTTATTATATAATTTCTATATAATCTAATTACTATGTATTGAGTAGGGACTTATATTATATTTCATTACATATATTTCTCCTAAATTTTTTTTGAGTTGAGCTTCTAGACTAGGTATGACTGACTGACTAAATTAGACTTGTTATTGCTAAGACTGATTATAAGAAGTTAGGTTGCATGATTCCATTATGGATACTATAAGATGATGATATTATACCTAGGAAAGAATGTTGACATATTAACCTTCTCAGTTGCAGAAAAAGAAATTTAGATACTACATAAGTGGCCTTGAGAATTTTGTGCTTATAAAATTTTAGTGCCTAACCCCTGCAGTCCTTTGAGAGTAAAAGAATGACGTCATTTTATTTATAGATATTAGAAGTTTCAAACTTAGATTGTGTCGCAACATCCTTGAGTAACCTAGGCTTATATGTGATAATTTTCTAGATGATGATTAGCATGATAATAATGATGAGACAGTTCATGATGGTGAGAAGATGTTTTGAGAACCAAATGCCTAATTAGATGATTAGATTGTACGTATGTCAAAGTTTAAGGTCAAGATAGTGGAGTAGAACTATGTACCAAGTTGTGTTTATATATATTTAGATATGTTGAGTTCGTTGTTGGGGAGATAGATTTTGAATTTCGAGGACAAAATTTTCTAAGGTGTATAGATTGTAAACCCTCTGACCTAAAATCTAGGATTAGAGATTTATTTAAAATTATTTTGGATTAATAATTGGAGTTATTATTTACCTCTTTGATTTTTGATTCAATAGTTGCACATTATCGTTGTTTAAATATCTAGAGCACTACACTAGCTTTTGTCTTCCAACAAATTTTACACCCTTGACCTAGACGTACCAATCTTAAATCCTGACCTTTGTATCACTCGTGAATGCACTCTCTTGTGCTTCATTTTAATTTTACAATATTTGTGCCCATTTTTAAATTTTAAATCCAACTTTGCATCTCTGTTCGTTCCAATCAAAATTGGAGACACAACCTCAATCTGTTTCTTGCAACCCAATATATGACAATAATTTATTTTGAGTCTACTACGTCCATGAAACTTGTGTCCCACCCAATTTAAATTCTATGCACTCTCAATTAATTAAAGATCACCATTGACACTAATTTTAACTAAATTGGTGCAATGATTTAACCTAACCCAAAACTAGACCCAACACTAACCCAAACCCACACCCACACCCTCATGACTCATACAAAATACCACACACCAATTCCCCCCACTACCATACCAAACATGACATTTTTCTACATCCAATCCACTTTTTTCTCTTTGTGCAAATCCTAAACTATGTAGACTTTTGTGCAAATAGCTAGTCATTTGTCCACCTTCTATTGGTTGAAACAAATGAGGAAACCCATTTTTGGGGAGACATGACCGGTCATAATACTCTCTCTTTCTCTCTCTCCTTATATGGTACTATACAACATCATATACCTACAATCAATCCTAGCCCTCCATTCAAACCCCTACCTATCTCAACCACTCATTTCCTTCATGACCACTTACAAATCCCTAAAAATCCTAAGGGAGCCGGCCATAATCCCTAGGCATACACTCTCTTTCTCTCCTCATTTAAACCAACACCCTCTCCCTCTCTCCCTCAACATGCAACCACCATTAACAACCATCACTATCTTCACCTCCGATCACTGCTGCCCTAAACTCCGACCACCACCCTCGCCATCACCACCGCCAACCACCATCACCACCGTTGCCCTCACCTCCATGACCACTGCTGCCATCCCCTCCACGACCACCACCGCTGCCCTCACCCACGCCTCCATCGCGGACCATCCCTCCGGCCAACCCGTTGCCAAATCCCCTCCACGAACCACCCGCAGTAGCCCGTAGCCACCACCACCTTCGCTACCATCACCTCCGCCATTATCGTAGCAACCCGTAGCCACCACCACCTTCGCCACCATCAACTCTGACCGCCCACCAAAGTACCCGTGCGCTCTCGCCAGGAGACACCGCTCATATTCGAGCTGCCACCTCCGATCTCCATGAGCATGTGAGACCCGCTTCACCGAGCGTCGTCTTGATCATATTTGTCTTAATAGTGGGATCTGCCATCGTCCTTCCCGCGATGAGCTGCCACTGCTGCTGATGCTTCAAGCCGCTGTTGCTTCCATTGCTAAAGCTGCTGCTTCGGCTGCTGCTTCGGCCACTTGCCGCCACTCCGTCGACCACCCTCCTCCGAACCCCTCTCCGACGTCAGGAGAATATCCTCCACCGCCTGCATATCCGTCCACCACCGGAGGACGATCGGACAACCACCAAACTCACCCCTGCACGAACTTGTAACCAGAACAGATGTTCATCGGGCACAACTTTGCATACTGTTATCTTCGTCGTCGCTCGACCGATTCCAAAATTGTCTTCTCTAGTATACTCTCAACTTAACCCTCTTTCAATGCCATAAATTAGAATAATTTAGTTTAATTTCTATTTTTAATAATTTAAGTTCCAAATCGATGAAAACTGGTTTTTAAAAATATTAAAATTTTCCGATAAGGAGTTGGTCCCGTCAATCCAGGCAACCTCGTTGCGTACCGATTGCACCAAAAGACGCATATCATCAACATGGACGTGTGGGCTTTTACGAAACTTGATTTGGATGTGCGTGCACACCAGAATCAACACGTATCCGTCAAAAAATATAGTATCGACCTGTTCTGACACTCGTCCTAATTTTATGTGTGCCTGTTGTTTTGCAAAAAAACTTGCGCCATCGGAATCACATCATTACGCTGGTCCTGTGGCCCAAGTTTGGTTCAATTCTGTGACGAAACGTAATTTTGTGGGCCCCACGGTTCCACATGACGGGAGATTTCGTGATCGACTCATCGGAATCCAGTTATGGATATTTTGTTGGGTTCGTATTATCGTTCTCGACTCGTAGACACTAAGTTTGATGAATTTAGAGAATTTTGTATCTGGTACATTTTTCGGTAGACCCCGTGTTGACCAGAAACTGTATTTTTGCCCCTGTGTCCAAATTGGACGTATGTATATGCTTTTTTGAGTATCTCACTCATTCTGGGATTGTTGGTGATATTTGTGACAGCATTCGGGAATATCTGCTCCAGTTTCCATCTTGTGCTGCTACTTCCCTGGCGAGTTTGTGTTCGAGTCTTCGACTGGCTTCCAGGCAAGTATACCTTGCCTTGCTATATTTAAATTCAGTTATTATTATTCATATACTTTGTGCTCTGAATATTTATAACTGTGTGCTTCTGAGTATGCCTCGGGTGCAGTCGACGAAGACGTTGAGTTAGGACTTGTGTTTGACCTAGTGTCTAGTAGACGCACCTAAAGTTGTAGAGTTATCATTATAACTTTGAGGCCTTGTCACGTATCGTTTTACGTCATGGAGTGAGTTTATGATAGGACATAGGTTTGCGCACTCGACTTGCTATCGGTACGAGTAGCTCGTGTGATGGTACTTAGCATAATTGTATTGCTTTAGGTGACTTGCATTATAGTTACGAGATGTCCACGTCGTACTTGAGACTTGTACATTGGCATTGTGCGAGGAGGACAACTAGTAGGCATATGGGATACCCACCTCTTTATTTATGCAAATTTTGCATTTTTTGGAGCGATACAGACGTTATTATTTATGCAAATTTCGCATTCTTCGGAGCGATACGGACGTTATTTTTATGCAGATTCTGCGTTCTTCGGAGCGATACAGACATTACTATATTTAGGCGCCGTGTTCTTCGGAGTGTTATGGTCGTCATTCCATACGCGAGAGCCCTTGTTATGGGGGTATATATGGCATATACTAGCCAGTCACGATGATTGGTGAATTATGTCAGCATATGTATAGCCTATACTTCCCATACACACTAAGTTGTCCTCAAATTGCTTTCACTTGGGAGGATAGTTCACCCTGATTTACTTTACTCAGTATTTACATTATGGCATGTACTTTTTATATCTTGTTATATCCCTCTGAGGACCTGGTTTCCTTCCAGGTTATTTATGCAGTTTTGATCATGAGGCTTGATCTGGTGGTGTGTTGGACATCCTTGCAGGTATCATTATATCTTTTCTCTATTACAGTTATGTACTATTTTCCATTATGACTCTGCTATTGCAGCCTAGTGTTTATAGTCCTATAATATTCTCTTGGTCTATTCGAACGACTGTATTATTGGGCTGTAGACTAATGATGCGTACCGTTCCTTCTTGAGATTTTATTTATCATGGATTAAGATTTAGTTTAGTTTATAGATATTAGAAATAGATATTTAGCTAGATTACTTGACCGTAGACAGTGTAAGTGCACTTCGTCGGGTCTATTAAATTGGAAAGTCCTACGGAGTCATACCAGCTGGCCATTGCCACATGTCTGGTCCCACATATTTTGGGACTGTGGCGTGACAAGAAGTATCTAGAAATGGATCTGAATTACTACCTGTATCACCGTTCATGGATATACAACCGTCATCCTGATGACATGTGCGGTGTACGAGATAAATTCATCCAGGGGTAGAACAGTTCCTACAGTTTGCCAAGGCGTTCCTTCAGTACGTGGATGCTACCAAAATTAAGTGTCAGTGTGTGAGATATCGCAACTTAAAATATCACTCAGAAGTGGATGTGACATATCATTTATACTTGAGGGGTTTCATACCGAATTACTATCAATGGACCTCACACGGAGAACTTGTGTCTTTAGCATCAGAGTCGGAGCCTTATATGGAGTCGTATATGGGTGTCCATGACCATGCTGATTACGACGACAGGTGCGTGAACATGGCTTTCGATGCTGCCGGGCCTAGTTTTGATTCGGACAATCATGATGCAACTGAGGAGGCACCGAATGCCGATACTGCAAAGTTTATGGAGTTACTGGAGAATGCAAGAACTCCATTATATCCTGGTTGTGAGGATCATTCACTGTTAGAGGTGGTTACAAGACTGTTAAGCATCAAGTCCAATTTTAACATGTCGCAAGAATGCTACAATCGACTGATGAAGTTGATTATAGAGATCTTGCCGGCGGGTGCTAAGTTACCTAAAGACTTCTATCGGCCTAAGAGGATGGTAAAATCGCTCTGGATAGGATACAAAAAAAAATTGATGCATGTCACAATGGGTGCATACTGTACTACAAAGACGACAAGGATGAAGATGTGTGCAGATTTTATGGTGCTGATCGCTACAAGGCAACTGGTACAAGAAGGTCTGTCGGTGCAAGGATGTCACGCCCCAGTCCCAAAATACGTAGGACTAGGAACCCGTAACCATGCTAGCCGTATGAATATGGCACTCCAATATATGGAACCATAACACATACGTAAGCTGTATTATAAATATCAAATCCACAAGTGGTATAAATCTATCACAAGTCACAGGGTATAATCTAAATATTATCCACAGAAATCAAATAGAAATGAATAACCAATAACCAAGTAATTAAATCTCAATATGAAGTATCTAAGGATGATAGTCGGGTGGAAACAAATCTACTGCCGAACTAGAATATAAAAGCAAACACAATATAAGTACATCAACTAACAATCATGAGGCTCGAAGAGAAGACCTCCTCGGAACATAAGTAACCAGTCCGGATCTGCGCTCCTGCGAATACTCATGAACATCTACACCTGGAAAGGGACCAGGTCCTCAGAGGGACATAACAAGATACATAGAAGCATACCAATAAATTATTGTAAATAAACATCCAATGGGGTAACCTAACCGTCTAAGTGAATGCAGTTTGAGAACAACTTTTCCAACGCGTGGGCTATCTGGCTAAAAATGGGATTGGCATGATTCTCTTTGAGATTCAAGAACCTAAAAAGTATGTCGTCTTTTGAACGATAGCGGCCGCCAGGTAGTATAGGGGTCATCACGACCACGCATCTTCGGCGGAGCGTGCAGGTTACATAAAAGAAAAGTGCAAAGGAGCCCACATGTCTTACTTGTTGTTCTCCCTACCCCATGCTCTAAGGATGTCACATCCATGACACGATAATACCTCTAATAACTGTCAGGTCTTCTAGCATGCAAGGTTTTTATCGACAGTTATTCCCTATAGTACGGTCCATACGTACAGGAGGCCAACCCAGTACACGAGTCCGTGTCCTACATGAGACTCACACTCGTGTAACAGCTGTGTCACGGCCAATGAAACCTAATGATGCTTCAAGATAATGGGATGGTCTCATAAACTAGGTCAATATATATACATAATAAAAATAGATCACGACGACACCGTCGTTGCACCCAAGTTTCCTTGGACGTGCATTTTATATAGCAGTTTAAAATATATGAACTAAATGACAGAAATAAAGATGCATGCATTATATGAAATATGAATAACAGTACAATGGCAAGGTATACTTGTCTGGCAAGAAAGCTGCATAGTACCAATAACCTACTCCAGAAGTCGCACAGAACAATCCAATGGGTCCTATATAGATATAATATAATACAATACAACATCAGCCATTACACTAGCACAAACACAACCATTATATACTGGACTTAGAGGGTACGCTAGGGGAGACACTGGTCAACTAACAGGGTCAAATGTGCATCTAATGTACGGGTGTCACGTCTTCAAATGCTGTGCAAGATCAGATAGTCAAAATAACACGGGTCTCGCCAGTACGTCAGTGTACATAAGGCAGATAATTCCCTAATATTCAGGTCACAAAGTCAAGGTAAATATGCGAGCAAAATTCACAGTATCCTAGGGTCATACAGCAAATAAACACATATATAGTCATAATTATTATTATCATCTAATTACTTATACAATACATATATATATACTAATCTGAACAATATACGCATACGCGTACGCATACGTATATGAGTTGGGTTCACCGCCTCAGGGTCTGTTGTCAACTAACTGTGGTAAGGCAATACTAATGTCCTACTGGAATACACACAAGCACACATAAAAAAAAAGAGAAGAGGGACAAGTTCAAACCTCGGGGTGCGTGCACGGGGACGACGATAACGAGGATGAGGTTGACAATGATGATGATGAGGACGACGAGGGTGATGATAATTGAGGTTATGATGATGATAATGATGATATAGGTGATGATAATGGTGGTTAGGGTGATGATGAGGATGATGATAGGGATGATGGTGATGATGTGGATGATGATAGGGTGATGATGATGATTACAATGGTGAGATGATGATAAGATGATGATGGTGAGATGATGAGATGATGAGATGATGATGGTGAGATGATGAGGATGATGAGATAATGATGTTGAGATGATGATAGTGAGATGATCCTACTGCCGAAGTCCGGCGAGGAAGTCGATGAGGGGAAGGAAGAGGTCAGGGAGGTGGAAGAGGAGGCTGACAGGGAAGAGGAGGAGGAGCTCAGGGTGGCTGTGGTCGACGAGAGAAGTTTTAGTCGTAGGGAGAAGAAGGTGGTGGTCCGGAGAAGAAGGTGGAGGTGCTCGGGAGGAAGGAGAAGAGGTGGTGGTACTGGTGGTGTGGTGCAGGAGATCGAGAAGAGGACAGCGGGTCAAGGGGAGTTCGACGGAGGTCAAAGAAGGAGGTTGAGGTCAGGTGGCGGTGGATGGTGAGCAGGCGGGTCGGTGGTGGTGGTACAGTCGAGTGGGGAAGAGAAGGAAGAAGATGAAGAGGGAGATGGCGGTGGTGGCTCTGTGATCTCCGGCGAGGGGGTGAATAGCTGCTGTCGAGGGGATCGGGCCGGTGGAGAGAAGGACAGGGAAGAGGAGGACATGGTGGAGAGGTGGTAGTAAGCAGTGGTTGCAGGAGGTCAGGATGGCCGGAGGTTAATGGTGGTGATGGGTGGTAATAGTAGTGTTGATGGTGGTGTGCATCCGGTCGTGCACGGTCGAGGCGGAGGATAGGGAGGTCCGGCGAGGAGGAGGAGAAGGACGGAGGTCGGGGAAGGATGAGGGAGAACAGGGTGCTCCGGTCGGCGGGGTGCTGTCGAGGTCGGGGTGATGGGGAGACCAGAGAGGAGTCGAGCGGGGATGGTGATCGTGATCTGGTGGTGATGACGGTTGGCAGCGGGTTCAGCGGCGTCGAGATGGCCGGCTCCGGCGAGGATGGCGAGGCATGTACAAGGAGGCGACTATACTGGCAGGACTGGGCTCCGGCGAGGGCTCCGGTCGGTTTGGCCGGGGAAGGGGATGGACAGTAGGGGTCGGTTGGTTTTGGGTTTTGATGTGGTAAAAAAAATAAAGAAAAGAAAGAAAATGTTGTTTATATACATGTGTAAACTAGGGTTTGATGTTGACCTAGGGGTTGGGCTTGGTCAACATCCTTAGGATTGGGCCTTGGTTTGTCATGAGGATGCTTGGAGGGCTAGGATTTGCATGGTTCCAAATGCAAGGCTAGGATTAGATGATGGGCGATGTTGTGTGTTGCACATTCCGAAAATCATGGGAAAAATTCATATGAAGGGAAAATGGGTTTCTTTATGGGTTGTGTCCAATGGTGTGGACACCCCAATGCACTTTTGCATAAAAGCACCCAACAATTAAAAAATTACACAACGATGGAAATTGGATTAAATTAATTAAAATGAATGCAAACGGTATTCTAAAATTAATTAGAAGTACATGAGACTAAAGTTAGGTGGGACACAAGTATCATGGACATAAAGGGCTCAAAATAGAATATTGTCATAATTTGGGTTGCATAAAATGTGTCAAGATTGTGTCTCCAATTTCGATTGGAACGCACAAGGATACAAAGTCACATTTATTTAGAATTAAATATAAACGTCCGCGACCAATATTGTGTAACTAAAATATAGCACAAGAGAGCATAATTATAAGTTACACAAAGATCAGAATAGAAGGCAGGCATATCTAGGACAAGGGTGTAAAATTTATAGAAAGACAATGGCTAGTGTAGTGCTCCTATTATCGAAGCAACGGTAAGGTGCACTAAGTGACATAAATATTGCAAAATTATCTAAAATACCGTGTTCTATTTCTAATTGGATTCTAACTAGCCCTAGTTTCTCTTTCTAAGCCAAGTAGGCCTAATTTTGGGTGAGGGAGTTTACAATCTACCCAACTTAAAACAATTTTGTCCTCAAAATTAAAATAAGGCATGGTTCTCTCTATTTTAATCTTACTTGGTCACAATCTAAAAAGAATTTACCTCAAGTTAACAATGCAATTTCTACCCAACTTAGAATTTACCCATCTATCACATAAGGCTATACATTTAAGAAAACTATTCCTCAAATTATTTAATCATGTTATTCAATCCTCATAACATTAACACCAATATATCACATGTAATATGCCCTTAATTACAAAAGATAGTCACCAAATAATGCGGTTGGCCTATGGTGTATATCTTGTACTCTCTGTATATCAAACTTATATCAAGCATGAGCGTTCGTCTTTTCGAAATAGAGGAAGACGGAGATCAATAATAAAATATTCAAAAGGGAGGTAATAGAATGGGAATCAAGGCATTTAAAGAATTCAAAAGGGAATTGTCAAGGCAGGTGTGGATTGAAATCCTATTTGGTAGATTCTTATTCACATGCTTATATCAGTACAGTTATGTAACTGATATGATATGATCAGACATGTCTAAGGGAAAGTATATTCGTCTACTAGTTAACTATATATCTCAATCCACGTAAAGTAGTCATGCGAAGAGCGAACCAAGCGTACTAAGGTTAGCTAGACCTTAATACACTGATTCTGATTTAGACAATGTATTAGTAGGCATCCCTGTAGAAGCATGAAATACGCTGGAGAATTATATGCATAAAACTCCCAACATACACGAAGTTCGCGTAAAACAGAGCTTCAACGCGGTGTGGCATAAAATATGGCTTCAGAATAGCCCACATAAAACAACACTCAAAGGCTGTATTGGCGTAAAAGATTGCTATACCTCCCTCTGGCGTGAAGTTGTACGAGGAACTCTTCGTATTCCTCGAATGAATCTGTCAGACAGAACAGTGAACCTGACTCCTGACAAAAGTACTACACGACGATCGAGAGGACGGCTGTAATGATGATTCTGCATAGAGGCCCAGGCTATCGTTTAGTAACATATTCTTGATACAAGTTATTTTTTTAAGCATTCAAGGAATATGCTACCTATTTTACATAGGCAGAGATGAGTTTTTACGCTCGAGATGAGACAAAATCAGATACCACGTCAAAAGCTGTCTCTCGTACAGAGCTTGAGGCGTATCTCTGCATTTAATGCATGAGATGGAGGCAGATCTCTACATTTAATGCACAAGATTTTGTTCTATTTTTAATGACTGGGAGAGCTAAAACTGTGACTAATACGCTCACATCACCATCCTTGCATGTTACGCCAATCAGTCTATTTTCAACTATAGGAGTACGCCGTATGCTATCTCCTTGAAATACGCCAACTCAGGCTATATTTGCAAAGGTACGTGATAAGGCTATTTAGCCCAGAATATGCTCAAGACCTCAGTCAGGAAGGATAATTGGCTATTTTTACCCTAGTTATCTATTATTCATGCAACATCAAATTTTATGCAGAATTTGGCTTTTATGCCACCATGACAGCTATTTGGCTTTTACGCCACCAAGACAGCTATTTGGATTTTATGCCAACAAGACAACTATTTGGCTTTTACACCAATAAGACAGTTATTTGGCTTTTATGCCAACCATCCTTATGTGAGGGGCAGTTGCCTACGTGGCTTGCATATCCCGATCTTCGAGGAGCGGTTATATGCGTTACCTCATAATGGGATACGCGTCATACGCGAATTCAGGAGATCATTCAAACGTGGGTAGTAGTTATTATAACCGCCGCATAAAGGGTGCAAATCTCTTTACTGTTTGGCTTCTATGCCGACTGGACCATTATTGTGACTGATCTCTATAAATAGAGACCTTCGGTCACAGGAAAAAAAGGGGAAGAAAAAGGGAGACTATCGGAGATCAAGACACAGAGAGAGCACAGACAGAGAGTGTTGATTGACAATTTTGGCAACGAGAGTTCAATCCCACCTGTAATCTTTGAAGCTTCTTCTTCTTCTACAACACTTTTTTATCATCGTATGGTCCAAGGGACAAAGTGATCGACTGTAGATCAGACTCCTATAGCAATTTTTCCCCAGATTTTTTTTTGTACTTGACATCCTCGTATAGGATTAATTGTACTCTTTTTTTTTCTTGTTTGTAAACAAAGAAAGAGTTTCGTATAAACCTAGTTTTATTTTTTTGTTTATCATCAAACACAAGATGGCGACTCTGTTGGGGACTACTTTCTCATCTGACGAGAAAGCCATTGCTCAATACGATGCTGTATCCGTCGGATCAACGAAGAAGACTTTGGTCGTCCAATTCGACCAATCTGCTTATGAAGACATGCTTCGCGCAGGGGCTAGTTCTTATCCCCTCTCTGTCCAGGATAACAGGAAGCTGTGTAAATTGTGGATGCCCCAGACATCCTCTACCCTTCCTGCAAGCTTTCCTCCTTTGATCAACAAGGTTGTGACAACACAACCTCTATGCCGTGTGCGTAAAAATCTGTCTCCCGTTTGTGACGTGGCAGACAAAACTTCTGGCAATGCCCTAGTGCCAATCCAGAAGTCTAGAATGTGCCTTGCGCGTAAAACTTTGTCTCTCGTCTGTGACGTGGCAGACAAAACTTCTGGCAATGCCCCAGTGCAAATCCAGAAGTCTAGAATGCGCCTTGTGTATAAAAATCTGTCTCCCGTCTGTGACGTGGCAGACAAAACTTCTAGCAATGCCTCAGTGCTAATCCAGAAGTCTAACACGCGCTCTGCGCGTAAAACTTTGTCTCCCGTCTGTGACGTGGCAAATAAAATTCCTAGCAAGGCCTCAGTGCCTGCGCAGAAATTTCAAATGCGCCCTGCGCATAAAAATACATCTCCCATCTATGATGAGGCAGATAGACTCTGGGATCACATCAAGGGAAAACGAGTGGCGAATCTCCCAACCTCTAGGCTTATACGCCCACAAGAGAAGAAGTTGCCCACTCTTCAGATTACGCGTGACGCTGGAGGCCGCTTGAGGACTTTTCCTGTTTTACGCGAACTAGTGCCAAATTCTAAATTATGCCAGGATAGACCTGTCTGCGTAAAGAAGACCCACTTCACTGGAAAATACACTCCTCAGATGGATGATGGATCGTATGCTACTCACATGGCTGAACTGCTGTATTCTTATGACAGAGAGAGGGTCATGGTTCCAAATCTCCATGTCCCTACTGATGTAAAAAGGCATAATAAGCCTTCTTCTTCTTCAGTTAATCTTCCCGATTTACGTAATTTCTTAATCCAGAAACGCAAAGACAGGGGTCAAAATTAAAATTTAGTGCCCCTAACTACCAAGCATAGGGAGATCATGTGGGAAGATGAGTCAACATCTAATATCGTTATGACATATGGGCCACATAAAGAATCTGTCTTTATTGTTCCACCTACTCACGACGATCAACATCAGATAATCTTTGGTCGAATACAGAATAGACCGATTGTACAAGAAGATTCTCACAAGTCTGATGCTGGGAAAATGCAAATCCACAGGTATAGCCCACAGGCTTTAAAGATTATGCAAAACATGGGTGATGATTTGAAGTTGAAGCAAGGCCTCAACTATGAAAAAGGCAGACGAATACCGCTGCATGGTGATCCTTACTGTCAACAAACTCGTTTTGGGTTGGGGTATACCACATCCCCTGCAAACTCCAAACCTCCACAGTCAGATCCTGTAATACCAGAGGCAGGTCTTCTAAATCAACTTCTGTGGACAAATGCCACGACATGTCTGGGGGTAGTCTCCCTCGACAAAATAGGGCAGCATCCAAAGCTGGGGGTAGAATTCCCTCTGTGTCCAAAGGTGATGCAACTATGACCATTTCCTCTGAGGACTGTACGATTCAGGTATCGAAAACCCGAAAGCCAAAGGGAACTTTCTCCTTCAATGATGAAGACATCGTTGAAATCTTCAATATATTGATGAAGGAAAATAAACTTCGGCTACCCAACATCAGATACCCTGAAAGGGCTGGCAAAGTCGATAACACAGAATATTGTCTCTTTCATCGGTACATTCATCACCCCACAAGGGCATGCTATGTACTGAAAAGAAGAATCCAGGAATTGATCGACGCCAAAGTCATCACCTTGCATTTATAAGGAGAAGACGGTCACGGCAAATTGATCTCACTCCAATGTAGCAATTTGCCCCCTCAAGAAGTGCCAGATGATGAGTCCTCAAAACCTCCCCAGCGGAGCAACCTTCAGGTCTATCCCCACTCAGCAAATCACTCCCAAAGGAATTTTTTGGACATGGCTTCACATTCATATTACCTCTGAACTGTTCCTCCCCAGCTGAGTTTGCCATGTCCAAGTAACCTCTGAGCAAACCACCCCTTGGTTGTTGCTATCGATTAGTTCACGTCCATATTTCCTCTGAACTACGTCTCTCCACTTTCTCTGACAGAGTAAATCTATCACCACAAAATGGTCATTTCCATATTACCTATGTCCTGTTTTTTCTTTATCCCCACAAAGTCCTATCTTACCACATCCACATTACCTCTGAGTAAGATATTTTCAGAACTTTTCCATGTCTATATTACCTTTGAGTAAAGTTCTTCTCTTCGACTTTCTACTATCACGTTCGCATAACCCCTGGTAGTACTAGTTATTTCAACTTATTGCCTGTACTTAAGGTACGCCATAGGTAATAATTCCTCAACCCAGATGAACAAATTAACTCTTGGTTTTTCATCCCCAGCAAGTGCCTATGTGCAATATTTTCTCGATCATCGAAGACCGAGAATCATATTCTATCATGTTTATATGACCTCTGAATAGATATGTTCAGCAATTTGGTATCCCCAACAAGTGGCTATGTACAATATTTTCTCCTTCGTGACAAATTCTTATAAAGAGCCATCATCCGTATCCAAAAGTCCCGGATACGCAATGGATGATGGATCCCCATCAATCTCCCCAGCAGAGCAATCCCTTGGTCTATCTTCATGTTTGGATAGACCATAATCAACGAATCACTCCTCAATGAGTTTTTCGGATATTAGTTTACGTTCATATTACCTCTGAACTGCTGTTATAATATTTCTCTCAAGCTGTCTCTGAGCAAACCTTCCGTGTTTTGGCTATCGATCATCATGTCCATATTATCTCTGATATCGGTTGTCATCTCAACTTAGCACCCATACTTAAACTTTAAGTACGCCAGTGGTGTTAGTTCCACAAAAACTGTCACATCTATATTACCTCTAGCAGGGCTTGCCTTAAACTTATTACTTGCACTCTCGTGCACAAGAAGTAATAGGTCCACAAACCCCCCCCGAGGGGACGCCCGTAATGGAAACGAATTATTCAAATATGTTCCTCCACTATCCCCGCAGAGTCATATTTTTCAGCGTTCATATTACCTCTGGCAGGGCTTGCCTTAAACTTATTACTTGCACTCTCGTGCACGAGAAGTAATAGGTCCACCAAAAACTCCCCTGTGGGATGCCCACAATAGAAATGAATTGTTCATGTCCGTATTACCTCTGAACTATTCTCATTTTTCCCAACAAAGAAAGATTCAGTCCATATTCATCCCCACAGAGTCATATTTTACAAGCATCCGTCAGGACCTGTCCCAAACCCATTACTTGCACTAACGTGCGCAAAAAGTAGTGGGTCCACAAAAACTGTCACATCTATATGACCTCTGTCAGGACTTGTCTCAATATGCGCAAAAAAAAAAAATTGATCCCAAAAATCCCCCAGCAGGATGTTTTTACTAGCCTCAAAACCTATCACGTCCATATTTTTGATTCGGCTTGTTTCGAACTTATTATTTGTACTCAACGGGCGCAACAAATAATAGGTCCACCAAAGTTCCCCCAGTGGGATGTCCTCAAAGAACATGGTATTGTACTATGTCCATATTACCTTTGGTACGATATCCGAAGTTCACACAAACAATCATAAAGAAATGGAGGGCCCTTATACGATTAAAACAACATGGCACTTACTGATGAGCCAAAACTTATGGAGATTTGATAATGGCTCCTATCAACGGCAAATTCCTGAAGAAGTACAATGCTTGATCTCCTTTGCTTAATGGAGTATGATGAAGATCTTATTATAGCAATACTACGTACAAAGGTTAGCTGGATCATATTCTATCAGGTTTATATGACCTCTGAATATATATGTTTAACTAATTTGAAACCTATCATGTTCATATTATCTCTGATAGTGTTTTGTATCAAATTTAGTTAGATTATATTCTATCAGGTTCATCTTACCTCTGAATAGATTTACATTCAGCCAAACCTTACCGAAAGTATATCATGTTCATATTACCTCTGATATAACTTTTATCTTAGCCAATCATTTTTAAGTTATGGGTCCACAAAGTCAGAAGAAGTATCTTTATTATCTCTGGGAATAGCAAATTACAAAAGAAGCAAAAAGGTACATCATTGGGGAGGAGCCGTTAAATCGCGGATCTGTTGCGCTAAAGCCGCTATCCTTTCATTCCTGGAGTTCAAGATGTTAGTACGAGCCCGCTTCAGCCTTGCTTCGTCATTGCTGAAGAGAGATAGTTCGGACAGAGAATCAACAAAACTTGCGTGGATGACACCCACATGTGGCAAGTTCTGCTGAGCTGTCTTCACTTGGCCCTTAAATAAATTACGAGCTATCGATGCCTTGAGAAGCCTCTCTTTTGTCTGAGCAAGATCAGCTTCCAATTCTCGAACCCTCACTTCATATCCCTCACATTCAGTGCAGCACTAAGCGAGCTGAGGAATACTCTCCACCAATACTGCCTGCTCTTTCTCCATCTCTTGTTGTTGTTCCTGGATGGATCTGTTTAAGGATTTAGTCTGCTGAGCAAGTTCTGTAGTTAGGGAGTCATACTCATCTTGAACCAGGTCATCGATGCTTCCTCGGGATAGTTGTAAATATTCGTTAATGGGTTATTCTAAACCATTAACTATTTGCTCTAGTACATCAGCTCTTTCAGCGTCATTGAATTTTTTAATCGGTGCTACAGTAAGCTTGGAGGACGTCTTCAGAGCATCAAAGCCATTCTTCTCCAGCACCATAGATATCAATTCTTTCAAAGTGCGGTAGAATATACTAGTATATTGTTCAACTAGCGTAGCAAAGATCGAATGTACGCTAGGAGTGGCCGCAATATCGATAAATCTCCTATCCGGAAGGACTGTAGAGGATGTTGCCACAGTCGTTGCTTCAACGGATGGCGCGACAAAAGAAGGGACACTAGCAACAGGAAGTTGATGGCATACTCAACGAAGGAGGCACATTCGAGATAATGGGCTCATCCTCCTCTGATGTTATTTGAACTGCTACTGGCAGGATGACACCCGAGAATGATGCGGATGAAAGATCGGCAGCTTCAAAGCATGCTTCTTCGACGTCGGACACCGCCGTTTCATTAGCTGGATCCGCAACAAAGTCAGAAGTTGTGTCAACTCCTCCCTCTCCCGGGATGTCTTCACCTGCAAATAAGATAAGGAAAAGTTAATATCAATTTGATGTTAATTTCCCTGAACAAAGCATGAAGGCAACATTTACCCATGGCCGACGGTATGTATGTTGCATCTGCAGCTTGTATAGCTAAATCATTTCTTAATGATGCTAAACAAGCTGTCATACCTGGAGAAGAGGGTGCACCAACTGACGTTTAAGGGTAGTCATCCCAGTCGTCACCCAGATCCACTCGAGGTTCATCGGGTGGAATCTTGCTTGAGATACTTACAGACGAAGGAGGACTAGGCCCATTATTTGTCTGGATAAAGGTATATTGATTCTTATTATGCTCGGCCTCGAAGGCGATCTCGAAGTACTACCAGTAACGGTGGTAGCAGCAGCAATCGCAAGCAAAGAATCTCCAGCACTGTCAGCTGGAACTGTGGAGGTTCCCTCTTTAAAAGGCGAAGGACCCCTGATCAAAGAATCATCCCCAACAGGGAAAATAATAGGCTCACTCCTAGAGGCCCCCTTGGTGGAAGTCTTTTTAGGACCTTTAACAGTCTGCTTCTTCTTGCGGGGGGAAGGCTCTTTCAGAATGGAAGCCTTTCGTTTATTGGAGATTATGAGAGGCTATGCTGGCAGAGCTGTTACGCCTCTCAGTACAATAAGCAAATAGTCGTCTGCACCGGTGGTTTCATCACCTTCATCCGAGGAAACAGACGGTATCTCCTCCCTTCCAGTGGACCTATAGGAGGGAATCTTGAAACTTCTATGTACATCAAAATAATGTTGGAAGGTATTGATGGACGCATAAAACTGCACGTACGAATGAAGAATACGCAACTCCATGGAGAGAGAAGTCGCGGGCACAGCAAAGGTTGCTACAATATAACCCATTATAAAGTACCGCCATCCTCTACCTCCATCAATAAGTCCACCTTTGAATTTGAAGCTGGTGATGGGATTCCCCAAGTGCAACTGATCATACCCAAATTGCCTAGTGAAACGACTAGGCAGATAAGGCTCCAAGTAGCAGTGGTCCTCACTTCTGTACAGCAGATGGGAAGGTCTAATGTAGATTAACCAGTAAAAGGCTTCAGGAGAAAGAATAGTCTTCCCCTGACCTGCATCCTGAAGTTTTATCCCATGTTGATTGATATGTACAGGGGGGAACGATGCAGAAGAACTTCCAACTATGTGCAAAATTTAGTGCTAGCCGACAGTCTATGACGCTAGTCACATTCCAAGAAGAATTCCTGTAATTCAACAGGAAGTTATTGCTTGAACCACTGGCCGACCTGGGAGGCATCACTGTGGTGTTGTGAAGGATTAACCATCCCATCAGATATAAGAATGGCAATTCCACTCTGGGATATCCTTTATGCCGTGTATCATCAGCCAACAGTCCCTCAGTAATGGCTCTCATGTCAGCTTGAATCCTGTATACCATGGCAGGGAGCAGGCCCAATCTTGCTTCAAACACCAAACATACTGCGGGCCATAAGGTGTTGCGATGAATGCGATCCGCAGATGCGATGCCAGGAACCACCCATCGGCGTAGCCTAACAGAAATGAATCCAGCCAGTTAAGCTTCTCTTGACAGAGGCTTTCGGCAATGCCTCATATAGCTGTAGTCTTTGGTTCCTGCAGGATAACCCCCTATCTCTTCAGCGAGAACACAATCTGAAGCCCCTGCATCTTCAATGAGATCATCGACTGTGTTGGCACTAAGCATGCTCAGAAGGTTCAAGGGTTTATCTCTGCTATCTACAACCTTGTCCAATTTGGCATTTCTAGCCTGATGGAAGAAGAGGTAGGATACCCATTTGTTGATATGGGCTAAATCAAAGGGCTCCTTATAGAAGACAGTGCATGCAAAGTAGTGGCTCATCAGCTCTTGGTATACTGCCACTGCACGAGGGTGGGTATACTTCAGCTCCCTATTTGTCGGAATGTACTCTTCATAAGGAGTGTCGTCCATTGGCAGCTTTGAGATGTCTGCCATCTCATGAAGTGCCAGTCCCAACTCACCTATCAGGGTGGCGAATGTCCCAGTGAGCGAGTTATACCACTCCATCAAAGCTAAGAACAAATTGGGGTTGAGAGGCAGCCCAACACTAGTAGCACTCACAGCCGCAAACAAGCCAATACTTTCTAGCTCCACCTGAAAGTGCTTCAGGGCCCATGCAGCTAAACTGGCCCATCGAAGATTCTGGGGGCTGAGCCATCCACTGGTGCGAGGGTTAACCTTGGGGTATACCCCCCTGCCCCATAAAGTCATTGTAGAAAGTCGCTATTTGAATCAGCTGGATCAGTGAAGTGTCTTCACTCGGGATACTGCTCGGCAATAATCCTCTGAAAGGCATGACAGGGCCTGAAGGAATGCTCACAAAGGACCCTCGGTTCAATCCTTTCTTATAAAAGATCTTCTCCGGCTGACCGTGAAGATCGGGAGTCAGAGTCCACACCATCTTTCTACGATGGGTGGCATGGAAGAATGCAGAGATAGGGTAATCTCTGGGCATCTTTGGCAGATACATGATCGTGCCCTCAGCAGAAAATACCCAATCTTCCTTCTTGGGCTTGGTCTGAGACTGCTTATCAATAACATCTCCGAATAAGAAAGCTGGTTTCGTATACTCAGTCCCATCTATGTATGTCAGGGGCTCCCCACTGATCATACTCAGCAATATTCGTTCTCCTTGGGCTGAGATCATAGTTCCCCTTTCTTGAGGATACTCGTTTCCAGAGATAGAGAATGTCACATGGGACAAGTCCTCCAGGTAGTTGGAATTCAGCATTCCAGCAGCAGAGCCTATCACTTCAGCCAGAGGGGGAATCTGTGGGTCCACTGCAAGAAGCAAGAAAATAAGTCAGTTTTACGCTAGACGCTACATTCTTGCAGTATACGCCAAAATTTGACAGTTTGAGTTTTTACGCCAGACTGCAAAAATTTGACTTTTTACGCTGGAATTTACTTCCAATGCGTAAAAACTCAAAGTTGGCAGTATACGCCAAAAACATAACAATCTGAGCTTTTACGCCAGACTGCCAAAATTTGAGTTTTACGTTGGAATTTACATCTAGTGAGTAAAATACAAGGTTTGCAGTATACGCCAAATTTTGACAGTCTGAGTCTTTATGCCAGACTGCAAAAAAATAGAGTTTTACACTGACACATTAGGAATGTGGGCGTATTTTGTGCATACACGTACAACGTGTGCGAAGGATTTCTTTTTCTCTTGAAGTCTTAACCTGTGATACCCGGGGCACAGCTAGACGGCGGAGCACTTGGTTCAGAATGAGGCTCGCTTGGCCTAGTAGGAGTCGCTCGTGCTTGAGCAGAGGAGTGAGATGAGGAAGCGGCTTTCTTTCCTTTAGCCGCGGATGCCTGTTTTGGTGCCATGGCGAATCTGAGTTCTCTGAAAGAGACGAAGACGAAGAGTTCTCAAGAAGAAGACGAAAGATTCTCAGAAAAAGACAAAGGGTTTTGCAAAGATAGATGAAGAGTTTTTCTCGCTCATGACCCAGGGCTATTTATAGAGTTCAGATAACTTTTCGAATCCTTAACCGAATCCGATCATATCTGATCAGTTATGATTTGGGACCACGTTAGCCGATCATTTGAAAAGGAAGGCGAATAGCCATGCTGCGTAACAGATCCATGATTTTATGCACAGAGCAAGGATCCACTATTTTACGCTCAGAAGCTACAGATCTACGATTTTACGCTCAGAAGCTTTTACGCTCAGAAGCTACAGTCTACGATTTTACGCTCAGAAGCTTTTACGCTCAGAAGCTACAGATCTATAATTTTACGCTCATAAGCTACAGATGCTACAGATCTATGACTTCTCACATATCTTAAATTACGTAGGACAGGATACGCGTATATCTTGATAGTTTGGGTCTTATACTCAAGAAGGCCAATTACAAGGGTTTACGTAGAATCTGCTCCTTTCTGGTTATAAAATATTACAAGTGCCTGAAATACACAGATGTCAGTATTAAAGATGACTCTTCTTCTTGGGCCATTGGAAGTTCGTTCGAAGTCTAGCCAGAATCCTTTACATCTAAGTTCAAGTACGGCCTGTTCGGCGAATATTTCGAGAAACCTTCGGGAAGCCATTCTTGAAGATGATGTTCTGAACAGAAATTCTTCGTATCAGAGAAATGACAATTCAGAATTCTATGTGACTTCTCGTGCAAAAACAGCATGACAATTGGATTTTCAAGACAATTTAATGCTGAAAAGCTTTTTACGCATTTCCCGTTACGCGTAAAAGTGGGGACATGACGGGGAGCATATTTGTCAGAATCAGCGTAAAAAAATTACTCAAGCATGCTGAAGCTGCGTATTATCAGACTTCCTCACAGCAATATGGCAAATCATAGAGGCGTAAAAGAAGACAAGTTTATTAATCATGATTACATATGATGGAAATCCATTTTTTTTACAAATAATTTTTTATTAATATTCAAGATCATGATTACATATGATTGAAATCCATTTTACAAAGGATTTTTCATTAATATTCAAGATCATGATGGGAATCTATGACGCTAGGTTCCCGTCTGACGGAGATCTTCAGTTCTTCTTCTACGGTACTTCATCGGCTTCTTCGGCTGATGAACAAGAAAATGGTTAATGGCGGGAGGATACAGAACTGGGCCTATATAAAGCCCCCCATATGCCATGGCAGCAATGCCTAGAATTGTGTTAGGGATTCAGACCCAACACAATACTCGAAGACATGACCAAGCTGCCTACCAGGGTCCAGCTTCATAATAGGAGAAAATACAGCTATCAAGCTGTGTGGTCTAATGCGACCCTTCCTCTCTCTTTGACGAATTTCCATATAAAATTGTTGATTATCTCGAACAAAGGAAGCTATGATATCCTTCCATGATCCATCGTTGCAGAGGATACTTGCTCGAAGACATCTCTTTTTACGGCTCCTTACATGCTGGAAGAGAATGATCTTCTTCTTCCTCAGGTCAGCCCAATGAATCTCAGCAGCCATCTTCGTGGTGAAGAAAGTATGGAAAAACAGGTTCACTCGCTTGCCTTTATATAGGCAGATGAGAACATACCAAATCCCAACAACTTCCTAAATATCTCCGAAAAATCAGCCTCGCAGAATGAGTCAAATTTGACCGTTTCATGCTTCATTCAAAGTATTTCAAATTACGAGGAATTTGAAAACTTTGAAGGGGGTCTTGTAGAAGCATGAAATATGTTGGGGAATTATACGCATAAAACCCCCAACATACACGAAGTCCGCATAAAACAGAGCTTCAGTGCTGTGTGGCATAAAAATATGACTTCAGAGCTATACGCGTAAAACAGAGCTTCAGCACTGTGTAGCGTAAAATATGGCTTCAGAACAGCCCGCGTAAAACAGCACTCAACGGCTGTCTTGGCGTAAAAGGTTGCTATACCTTCCTCCGGCGTGAAAATGTACGAGAAACTCTTCGTATTCCTCGAATGAATCTGTCAGACAGAACAGTGAACCTAACTCCTGACAAAAGTGCTGCACGACGATCGAGAGGACGGCTGTAATGATGATTCTGCACAGAGGCCCAAGCTATCGTTTAGTGACATATTCTTGATACAAGTCATTTTTTTACGTATTCAAGAAATACGCTGCCTATTTTACATAGGCAGAGATGAGTTTTTACGCTCGAGATGAGAAAAAATCAGATGCCACATCAAAAGCTGTCTCTCATACAGAGCTAGAGGCATATCTCTGTATTTAATACACGAGATGGGGAAAGATCTCTGCATTTAATGCACGAGATTTTGTTCTATTTTTATTGACTGGGAGAGCTAAAACTGTGACTAATATGCTCACATCACCATCCTTGCATGTTACACCAATCAGGCTATTTTTAACTATAGGAGTACGCCGTATGCTATCTTCTTGAAATACGCCAACTCAGGCTATATTTGCAAAGGTACGTGATAAGGCTATTTAGCCCAGAATACGCTCAAGACCTCAGTCAGGAAGGATAATTGGCTATTTTTAAGCTAGTTATCTATTATTCATGCAACATCAAATTTTACGTAGAATTTGGCTTTTACGCCACCAAGACAGCTATTTGGCTTTTACGCTAACAAGACAGCTATTTGACTTTTACGCTAACAAGACAGTTATTTGGCTTTTATGCCAACCATCCTTACGCGAGGGGCAGTTGCCTACGTGGCTTGCATGCCGTGATCTTCGAGGAGCGGTTATATGCGTTACCTCATAATGGGACACGCGTCATACGCGAATTCAGGAGATCATTCAAACGTAGGTAGCAGTTTTTATAACCGTCGCGTAAAGGGTGCAACTCTCTTCACTGTTTGGCTTCTACGCCGAATGGACAGTTATTGTGACTGATCTCTATAAATAGAGACCTTCGGTCACAGAAGAAAAACGGGGAGAAAATAGAGACTATCGGAGATCAAGACACAGAGAGAGCACAGACAGAGAGTGTTGATTGACAACTTTGGCAACGAGAGTTCAATCCCACCTACAATCTTTGAAGCTTCTTCTTCTTCTACAACACTTCTTCATCATCGTGTGGTCCAAGGGACAAAGTGATCGACCGCAGATCAGACTCCTATAGCAATTTTTTTCCAGAATTATTTTTTTTACTTGTCGTCCTCGTATAGGATTAATTGTACTCTTTTTTTTCTTGTTTGTAAACAAAGAAAGGGTTTCGTATAAACCTAGTTTCATTCTTTTGTTTATCATTAAACAGTCCCCAATAACACATATGTCATGAACAAGCTCGATAAAATAATAAGCTTGCAAAACTAGGCTATAAAATAGCACCATAAGTTTACCAAGAAGGTGAGACTCATTTGGTGTTGTGCCTCTACAGTTCTTATACTAACTCCTTGTCTAAGTCGTTAGTCGACCAAATAGGGGCATGGACCTCTAAGTTCTTATAATTTGGATAAATAATATCTTCTTATGCAAGCATATAGTTAAGGTCATTCAATTATACTTCATTAATCAGTCAAAAGGATTATGTGATACTAGGTTGTGAGGCATACTACCCAACTTAAAATAATAAACTAATACTGTGACAATCTTAAAGGAAATTCTACAAGGTAATCTTGCACTTGTAAATAAAGTAGAAACTCTTATTAGAGTATACGAGAAAAGATCTTGGTATTTATTAGGGCATTCTATTATATTATATAGGTAATGGTCACCTTAAGTCTTAATCATAGTGCTCATAGAATATAGGTGTCAATATTAAGAATGAAAGGGTTACTGGATCTCAAGTAAAATAGAATATAACATATATGGAGATATGGGTACAAATTACATAATTTAAATCTAAGGTATAACCATAAAATTATAATCTAAATGAATACTCAACTATCAAGTTCTAACTACCAAGCACAAAATTTCAAAATTTAAGAATTACAACTATAATCCTAGCAAACTATATATCCTAACATAAAATAAAATCACTTGGCTTACAATCAGAAGGGTTAGGTGGCACAAATTAGAAGATAAAGAAAAGAAAAATAAAATTAGTCATCACACAAATAGCGAGCGCTAAGGTTTCGGAGGACCAAGATATAAAATTAAGATAGAGGCTTTTGATAACATAATGGTTTTCTATGGAAATGTGGTATGCTAATATCTGTGTTCGAGGTTTGATCGAGAAAAATGTTATATTCATTCCTCTTAGATTCCTAAGGTACTATCTGCTAATATCAAGATAAGAAGCTAAATTTATAGTTCTAATATTATCTTACCATGAAGGTTAGGTTTAGTCCTAAGGTTCAACCTTGAATTTCTATTGGTTCCTCAATACTAGGGTCAAACACTATGGTCAAATTTCTAACTAACTCTAGTAGTGTCTATACTACTCTCAAGTCCTTCATAAATACATCAAAGGAAAAGGGTAAATTAATCTGCTGGTAAGGGATGCTAGGGTTCATTAGGTATTCTAAACTTAGTGATGTATTAATATTCTAGTTGTATTCTTAGTAGAAATATTACCCTAATTATCATCCTAACAATAGGGATTCCTATAGACTAGGAGAGGCTATACTCAAGGAACTATTAGGGAAGCACATAAATCAAGCAGGATGCAGTTATAGAACATAATGGAAGGAAGGTGAGTCATAGTCAAATATGGTTGAGATCCTATACTCTAATCCTATTTGCATGCTTGCTCGGTACAGTAACATAACCGAGACAATATACTCTCGACCTGCATGGGCCACCAGTAAAAATATGTCATGTCCCAGTCCCAAAATACGTAGGACTAGGAATACGTAACCATGCCAGCTGTATGAATATGACACTCTAATATATGGAAACCTTAACACATATGTACGCTGTATTATGAATATCAAATCCACAAGTGGTATAAATCTATCATAAGTCACAGGGTATAATCTAAATCTCATATATAGGAATCAAATAGAAATGAATAACCAATAACCAAGTAACTAAATCTCAATATGAAGTATCTAAGGATGATAGTCGGGTGGAAACAAATCCACTGCCAAACTAGAATATAAAAGCAAACATAGTATAAGTACATCAACTAACAATCACGAGGCTCGAAGAGAAGACCTCCTCGGAACATAAGTAACCAGTCCAGATCTGCGCTTCTGTGAATACTCATGAACATCTACACCTGGAAAGGGACCAGGTCCTCAAAGAGACATAACAAGATACATAGAAATATGCCAATAAATTACTGTAAAATATCCAATGGGGGTCACCTAACCGTCTAAGTGAATGCAGTTTGAGAACAACTTTTCCAACGCGTGGGCTATATGGTGGCATGATTCTCTTGGAGGTTCAGGGGCCTAAAAAGTATGTCGTCTTTTGAACGACAGAGGCCGCCAGGTAGTATAGGGGTCATCACGACCACGCATCTCCTGCGGAGCGTGCGGGTTACATAAAAGGAAAGTGCAAAGGAGCCCACACGCCTTACTTGTTGTTCTCCCTACCCCTTGCCCTAAGCATGTCACATCCATGACATGATAATACCTCTAATAACTGCCAGGTCTTCTAGCATGCAAGGTTTTTATCAGTAGTTATTCCCAATCGTACGACCCATACGTACAGGAGGCCAACCCAGTACGCGAGTTCGTGTCCTACATGAGACTCACACTCGTGTAACAACTATGTCACGGCCAATAAAATCTAATTATGCTTCATGATAATGGGGTGGTCTCATAAACTAGGTCAATATATATACATAATAAAAATAGATCACGACGACACCGTCGTTGCAGCCAAGTTTCCTTGGACGCGCAGTTTATATAGCAGTTTAAAATATATGAACTAAATAACAGAAATAAAGATGCATGCATCATAAGGAATATGAATAACAGTATAATGGCAAGGTATACTTGCCTGGCAATAAAGCTGTGTAGTACCAATAACCTGCTCCAGAAGTCGCGCAGAACAATCCAATGGGTCCTATATACATATAATATAATACAATACAACATCAGCCATTATACTAGCACATACACAACCATTATACACTGGACTCAGAGGGTACGCTAGGGGAGACACTGGTCAATTAACATGGTCAAATGCGCATCTAATGTACGAGTGTCACGTCTTTAAATTTTGTGCAAGATCAGATAGTCAAAATAATACGGGTCTCACCAGTACGTCAGTGTACATAAGGCAGACAATTCTCTAATATTCAGGTCACAAAGTCAAGGTAAATATGAGGGCAAAATTCACAGTGTCCTAGGGTCGTACAGCAAATAAACACATATATAGTCATAATTATTATTATCATCTAATTACTTATACAATACATATATATATACTAATCTGAACAATATACGCATACGCGTACGCATACGTATATGAGTTGGGTTCACCAACTCAGGGTCTGTTGTCAACTAACTGTGGTAAAGCAATACTAATATCCTACTGGCATACACACAAGCACACATAAAAAGAGAGAGAGGAAGGACAGGTTCAAACCTTGGTGTACGCGTACGGGGACGACGATGACGATGATGATGACGAGGACGACGAGGGTGATGATGATTGAGGTTATGATGATGATGATATAGGTGATGATAATGGTGATTAGGGTGATGATACGGATGATGATAGGGATGATGGTGATAATGTGGATGATGATAGGGTGATGATGATGATTACAATAGTGAGATGATGATGAGATAAAAAGATGATGATGATGAGATGATGATGGTGAGATGATGAGGATGACGAGATGATGATGGTGAGATGATCCTACTGTCAGAGTCCGACAAGGAAGTCGACGAGGGGAAGGAAGAGGACAGGGAGGTGGAAGAGGGGGCTGACAGGGAAGAGGAGGAGGAGCTCACGGTGGCTGTGGTCGACGGGAGGAGGTTCAGTCATAGGGAGGAGAAGGTGGTGGTCCAGAGAAGAAGGTAGAGGTGATCGGGAGGAAGGAGAAGAGGTGGTAGTGTGGTACAGGAGATCGAAAAGAGGACAACGGGTCGAAGGGAGTCCGACGGAGGTCGGAGAGGGAGGTCGAGGTCAGGTGGCGGTGGATGGTGAGCAGGCGGGTCGGTAGTTATGGTGTAGTCGAGTGGGAAAGAGGAGGAAGAAGATGAAGATGGTGGTGGTGGCTCTATGATCTCCGACGAGGGGGTGAACAACTGTTGTCGAGGGGATCAGGCGGGTGGAGAGGAGGACATGAAAGAGGAGGACAGGGTAGAGAGGTGGTGGTGAGCGATGGTTGCAGGAGGTCGGGATGTCCGGAGGTTAATTGTGGTGATGGGTGGTGTTGATGGTGGTGTGCATCCGGTCGTGTACGGTCGAGGCAGAGGACAGGGAGGTCCAATGAGGTGGAGGAGAAGGATGGAGGTCGGGGAAGGCTGAAGGAGAACGGGGTGCTCCGGTAGGCAGGGTGCTGTCAAGGTCGGGGTGATGGGGAGACCGGAGAGGAGTCGAGCGGGGATGGTGATCGTGATCTGGTGGTGATGACAGTTGGCAGTGGGTTCAGCGGCGTCGAGATGGCTAGCTCCGACGAGGATGGCGAGGCATGTATAGGGAGGCGGCTGTGCTGGCAGGACTGGGCTCCGGTGAGGGCTCCGGTCGGTTTGGTCGGGGAAGGGGATGAACAGTAGGGATCAGTTGGTTTTGGGTTTTGATGTGGTGAAAAAAATAAAGAAAAGAAAGAAAATATTGTATATATACATGTGTAAACTAGGGTTTGATGTTGACCTAGGGGTTGGGCTTGGTCAACATCCTTGGGATTGGGCCTTGGTTTGTCATGAGGATGCTTGGAGGGCTAGGATTTGCATGGTTCCAAATGCAAGGCTAGGATTAGATGAGGGGCGATGTTGTGTGTTGCACATTCCAAAAATCATGGAAAAAATTCATATAAAGGGGAAATAGGTTTCTTCATGGGTTGTGTCCAATGGTGTGGATACCCCAATATACTTTTGTATAAAAGCACCCAACAATTAAAAAATTACACAAAGATGGAAAATAGATTAAATTAATTAAAATTAATACAAATGGTGTTCTAAAATTAATTGAAAGTATATATGGCTAAAATTAGGTGAGATACAAGTATCATGGACATAGAGTACTCAAAATAGAATATTGTCATAATTTGGGTTGTACAAAACGGGTCAAGATTGTGTCTCCAATTTTGATTGGAACGCACAAGGAAACAATATCGTATTTATTTAGAATTAAATTTAAATGTCCGCGACAAATATTGTGCGACTAAAATGTAGCACAAGAGAGCATAATTATAAGTTACACAAAGATCAGAATGAAAGGCGGGCATGTCTAGGACAAAGGTGTAAAATTTGTAGGAAGACAATGGCTAGTGTAGTGCTCCAATTATCGAAGCAACGGTAAGGTGCACTAAGTGACATAAATATTACAAAATTATCTAAAATACCGTATTCTATTTCTAATTGGATTCAAACTAGTCATAGTTTCTCTTTCTAAGTCAATTAGGCCTAATTTTGGGTGAGAGAGTTTACAATGGAAGCCGACTGATTCGATGCACTACTTGCCTTTAACGCTGCGGTTGCAGAGGTTGTTTATGGTGAAGGAGACTACCGAAAATATGAGTTGGAATATACAAGAATAAATTGAAGGATTGTTGGATCACCCATCCGATGGAGAATTATGGAAGTACTTTGATCGAGAGTATCCCAATTTTGCTTTGGATCCATAAAATATAAGATTGGGGCTCTCCTCCGACGACTTTACCCTATTCGGACTTTCGGGATCTCAGTATTCGTGTTGGCCTGTGATCATCATCCTATACAACCTACCGCCTTGGATATGCATGAAGACTCTGGTTATGTTCTTAACCATTATTATTTCGGGTCCGAACAATCCGAAGAGAAACATCGATGTGTACTTGCAACCGTTGATAGATGAGTTGAATCACCTGTGGAAAGTAGAAGCCAACACGTAAGATGTTTCAAAAAGCAAAATTTTCAGATGAGGGCAGCACTTATGTGGACCATCAATGACTTTCTGGCTTATGATATGTTATCAGGATGGAGCACTCATGGTCGTCTCTCATGTCCGTATTGTATGGACCGCATTAAGGATTTTTGTTTGAAACACGAAGAAAAATCGTGCTTCTTCGATTGTCATCGATAATTTTTGTCCTCGGATCATCCGTTCCGGAGGAACATGAATGCATTTCGTACCGGCATTTTGGAGAAGGCAAATCCACCTCCAAGGTAGCCCGAAGACACGATATGGAAAGAGGTTAAAGATTTACCAAGTGCTATCGAATAGCCTACTAAGGGGTACAAGTACGATGTATTTGATCACACTCATAACTAGATAAAAATGAGCATATTCTGGGATCTGTCTTATTGGAGTACCAATCTGAACAGACATTACCTTAATGTCATACATATCGAGAAGAATGTATTTGACAACATAATTAATACTGTGATTGACGTAAAGGGGAAGACGAAAGACAATCCCAAGGCCAGGTTGGACTTGGATGAAATATGCAGATGCCCTACATTGCACTTGATAGAGGAAGAAAATGAGAATTATAAGCAACCTAAGGCAATTTTTTCACTGGACAAGGAGGATAAAGGGAGACTTTGTAGGTGAATTCAAGGGATAAAATTTTTAGATGGGTACGTGTCGAATCTGAGAAGATGCGTTAACCCGAAGGAGAACAAATTGACGTGTATGAAGAGCCATGACTATCATATATTCATGGAGAGGTTAATTCTAATTGCATTTCGGGAATTCTTACAGCAGGTAGTTTGAAATCCATTGACTGAGCTTAGTATATTCTTCAGGGATCTTTGTTCTACAAAGTTGATCGTCGATCGTCTAGAAAAGTAAGAGAAGGACATTGCGGTAACATTGTACAATCTTGAAAGAGTGTTCCCTCTTCGATTCTTTGACTCCATGGAGCATTTGTTAATTCATCTTTCTTATGAGGAACATGTTATTGGGCCTGTCAGTTATCGGTGGATGTACCCGTTCGAGCGTCAACTGAACCACCTAAAAAGAAAAGTGAAAAATAAGGCAAGGGTCGAGAGTTTTATTTGTGAAGCCTATGTTCTTAAGGAGATTATAAACTTTTGCTCGATTTATTTTAAGCCGCATGTTGCTACTAATAGAACTAGAGTTCCCAGAAACGACGACGGATATCAAGAATCTAATAATGCAATACTGAAAGTATTCAATACTTTCGGTAAGCCTTGGGGAAAAATGAATAAGATATAACTGAATGATAACAAGCTAAGGGCTGCTCAGTTATATATATTACTCAACTGCGACGAGGATGAAGTGGAGAAGCTAGTGGGGTAAGCAATTAATACGTCAATATTTAAGTTATCTTAATATAATAATATAAGCTAATATTGTTACACTAATCGGGCAATATTTTGTTGCTTTTCAGCATATTTAATGATAAGGTGAGGTCGATGAGACCATACATAACAGATGGAGAAGTAGAACATAAAATGAGACTTTATTTCCCTTCTTTGTTGAGTGCATATGTAAGGATCTTTTTATGTATGCACTATGCACAATAATTAACATAACGTTGAACTTAATATCAATTTTTTTTGTATTTAGGTCGATTGTCCCCACACAACACTCAAAAATGAGTCTATTAGAACTCTAGCTAAGGGACCAATTTATGTCATCAAAATTGGGCCAAGCTACTGTGTGAATGGATTTAGGTTCAAGTCAACAAAAGTCCTGATAAGAGACAGCTTCTTGGATCTCGATTCTACAAAAAATATTTGTTTTTGTATCAGATCTTCGAGCTATAAATATGTCTTTGCAGATAATGATTTCTATGGTGTCTTACGGAAGATTGTGGAGTTGATATATAATTATGGAACAAAGTCTGCTAAGATCATGTTATTCAGGTGTGATTGGTTCGATCCGATCCAAGATCAAGGTTGGAAAATAGACAAGCTTGGTCATGTGGATATAAACTACCGGCGTCGATATCAAGACTATGAACCATTTGTCGTATTAAGTCAGGCTCATCTCGTGTACTTCACAACTTATCTAAACAGGGAACAACAAAATCGGACTGGTGGACAATATGCAAGACTAAAGCTAGAAATACCTTTGATGTTAACAAAATTGTAAAACCCTCTAATCCTAAAAATCGTATTAATCTATTTTTAATTAATTATTAATTTAATTGTACTAATTATGAGCAAATTAGAAGAAATAGATTTTATTTAATTTTTATTTTAGGTGTTTGTGTATTTAGGGAATTTATGGAGCCATTAGAAATTTTTCCAAATTTATTTCATGTAGGAGACCCTTTGGGCAGTTGCTAGCTTAATGGTATGCATTAATATAATTCTAGATTTTTCTATATATATATATATATATATATATATATATATATATATATATATATATATATATATATATATATATATAAAATAAAAAGAATGAAAAAGAAATGGAAACGAAAAAAGATTAGAAAAGAAAAAAAATAAAAAATAAAAACTATTCCTAATGGATCCTAAGTTACCAAACCCAAACCCATCCTATGCACCCTAAGCCGTTCACCCCATGCATTGCACCCAGCCAAACCCGCTGGCATTGAAGCGCATCCGCACCCCCTTCTATTAGCACAGCAGCCCCCTTAGCTAATAGCAACACCCGACCATACACCTAGACCCTCGAACGCGTCCCTCTCTCTCCCTTTGCTATATATATAAACCATTCAACCAAAACCCTAACCCTAGATCATCCTTTCTCCTCCTCTTCCCATCTAGACCTAGAGAGCACTGCCACCGCAGCCAGAACCGCCATCCAGGCCATCTAGAACCGACCCCGACGACCGCGATGCCGCACACCCCGTGCAACTTTAGAATTCAACAGCAGGGTACATGTGTTCCCGCGCAGTTTTTCGTCATCACGCTGAACCAAACGCCACCCCGTCTTCACCGGTATAATACTCACCTATCCCCCTTCCAATAATGTGCTTTAGTTTATCTCGAACATCGTGTGAACCTAGGTAAAAATTAACGTCAAGTCGATGAAAAATTGTAATATTTAAATCTCAGAAAATCTGTTGCAACCACCTATGTTCCCGAATTCGTATCTCCCACCACAGAGATCCGAATCCAATTTTTCTTTTTAGTATACGGAGACCACTTGACCTAGTTTAATTTATGTTAATTAACATTTAATTATTAACTGCTATACGTAGAATTAAATTCGTTGGAAAACCCCAAAAACATACTTTTTCCATATTTCCAAAAGTTGTAAAACGGAGCCCGTCCCGCCAAATAGGACTGCCTCACTGTGCACCAAGTGTACCAAATGGTGCGCATAGTATACCCGAACATGTGAGAGTTCGCGAAAACTGATTCGGACGCGTGTGCGCGTCGGAATCAGCCTGTATCCGCGGACTAATCCCGTGTCGCAACTTTTATGAAAACTGTGCGTATTTTGTGCACGCTCGTCAGATTATGACGAAACTTGCGCCACTGGACTCGTAGTAATGCGCTGGTCCTGTGACCCAATTTTTACGCAATTCTGAGATAGTTGACCAAGTCGTCAATTGGCGGGCCCTACGGTTGACTTTTTGGACGAAATTGTGTTCGGCCCATCGGAATCCATATTTGGATATACCGTTGGGTTCGTATTGACATGTAGAGTTTGTTTGACCTATAATTTGTTCCATTTATAGACTGTTACCCTTGACATATTTTTTGGTGCAAAGTGGGCCACACGTGACCCCACTTTTACCCAAAATTACCGTTTTGCCCTTGTGTACAAATTGGACGAAAGGGAAGTGCTTTCTAGCTATTTTGCTTATTCTGGAAATGTTGGTGATGTCTATTTCAGCATCCGGAGACATCTGTTCTGAGGCCATATCTTCTGATCCTGTGTATTTGACATCTGGATATTACATTTTGCAGCTTCTTGCCAGGCAAGTATACCTTGCCATTGTACTATTATTTATATTCCATATATTGTATGCATCTTTATTTTCTGTCTTTAGTTCATATATTTTAACTGTTATATAAAATGCGCGCGACGGTGTCATCGCGGTATATTTTTAATTATGTATTTGCATTGACCTTGTTTATGAGACTACCCCATTATCATGTAGCATCATTAGGTTTATTGGCCGTGACACAGTTGTTACACGAGTGTGAGTCTCATATTGATCACGGACTGCGTGATAGGTCTGGCCTCATGTACGTATGGGCCGTGCGTTAGGGATGATGCTGATAGAAACTTTGTATGCTAGAAGACTTAGTAGCTATTAGAGGTCCATGGACATAGCCTATTATAGTATGGTGGTCCAATCCTTGTCCTTGTTTGGTTGCAGAATTGGGCTAGGGTACTAAGAATAGGCTATGAACCAAATTGTGTCATGGATGTGACATGCTTAGAGCATGGGGTGGGGAGAACAACAAGTTCTGCATTTGGGCTCTTTTGCAGTTTCCTTTATGTAACCCGTACGCTCCGCTGGAGATACGCGGTCGTGATAACCCCTATACTACTTGGCGGCCTCTGCCGTTCAAAAGACGACATGCTTTGTAGGCCCCTGATTCTCCGAGAGAGTCACGCCAATCCCATTTATGGCCAGATAGCCCACTTGTTAGAAAGTTGTTCTCAAACTGCATTCACTTAGACGGTTAGGCGACCTTATTGGATATTTATTTCAGTACTTTATTAGCATGCTTTTATGTATCTTGTTATATCCCTCTGAGGACCTGGCCCTTCCAGGTGTATCTATTCTTGAGTATTCGCAGGAGCGCAGATTCGGATGGTTACATATATTTCGAGGATGTCTTCTCTTCGAGCCCATGGACGTTAGCTGGTATTCTTATATTGTGTTTATTGTGTTGTACTTTTTCATTCGAGTTGGTATTGGATTTGTTTCCATCCAACTATCATCCTTAGATACTTATATTAAGATCTAGTTTCATAGAGATTGGTTATTTATTTATATTGATTTTCTGTAGATGAAATTTAGATTATACCCTGTGACTTGTGATAGATTTATACCACTTATGGATTTGATATTCATATTACAGCGTACGTGTGGATTTTGGTTTTCATATACTGGAGTTGCCATATCCATACGGCTGGCATGCTTACGTGTCCTAGTCCTATGTAGTTTGGGACTGGGACATAAAATATTTTTAGTGGTGGCCCATTCAGGTCAAGAGCATATTGTCTCGGTTACGTTACAGTACCGAACAAGCCTGCACCTAGGAATAGAGTATAGGATCTCATCCACTATTAACTATGACTCACATTCTTCCAATCCGTTCTATCTGAATAATTGTATCCTGCTTGATTCATGTGCTTTCCTAATAGCTCCTTGAGTATAGCCCCCTCCTAGAATATAGAAGTCCCTATTGTTAAATGATAAGTAGGGTAACCTTTCTATTAAGAGTGCAACTAGAGTGTTGATACACCATTAAGTTTAGAATATATAGTGAACCCTAGAATTCCTTATCTATAGATTTGTTTACCATTACCCCTTGATGTATTATGAGGACTTGAGAGTAGTATAGACACTACTAGAGTTAGTTAGCAGATTTACTATAATGTTTGACCCTAGTATTGAGGAACCAATAGAAAACCAAAATTGAATATTAGGACTGAACCTAACCTTCATAGTTATATAGTATTGGAGAACTATAAACTTAGATCATTGTCTTATTATTAATAGGCAGTACCTTAGGAAGCCTAGAGGAATATAATTAACACTTTTCCTTGATCATACCTCGAAAATAGCAACTAGCATACCACTACCCCTTAGAAAACCATGATGCTATCTAGAGCCCCCTATTTAAATTTTGTATGTTATTCCTCTGCGACCTTAACGTTCGCTAATTCTGCGATGACTAAAGTTTATTCTTCTATTCTTCATCTTTCAACTTGTGCCATCTGACACTTCTGATTATAGGCCAGGTGATTTTATTCTGTGATTAGGGATATATAGTTGCTAGGATTATAGTTGTTAATGCTAAATTTTGAAATTTTGTACTTAGTAGTTAGAACTTGATAGTTTTAAGTTATTCTTGTAGATTGCGACCTGATAATTATCCCCTAGTTGTAGTTCACGTAATTTGTACCCCTACCTCGATACAAGTTAGATCCCTTTACCCTTGACGGCCAGTAACTCTTCTATCCTTACTATTGACACATGCTCTATAAGCGCTATAACTAAGACTTAAGACGACCATGACCTATGTAATATAAGAGGATACCCTAATAAGTACCAAGGCCCTTTCTCGTAGACCTTAACAGGAGTTCTACAGTATCCTTAAGACAGTACAGTATTAGTTTATTATTATAAGTTGGGTAGTATGCCACACAACATAGTATCACCTAGCCTTTTAATCTATTATTGAAGTGTAACTGAATGACATTACCTGTATGCTAGCTTAAGACGACAATGTTTATTCAGACTGTAGAACTTAGAGGCTATACCCCTACTTTGTCGACTATCGACTTAGACAAGGAATTAGTATGACAACTATAGAGATTATAGAGTCTTATATTTTTGTGAACTTGAATTGTTATGTACCTTGTTTCATCATAATCCAGCGTATTTATATTTGCTGTATTATCTTGACTTATGCTGCTATTATAGCCTAGTTTTTGCAAGCTTATTCTTTATCGAGCTTGTTCATGACATATGTATTATTGGGAGGCCCATAATAATACATTTCAGAATCAGTGTATTAGGGTCTAGCTAACCTTAGTGCGCTTGGTTCGCCCTTCGCATAACTACTTTACGTGGATTGAGATATATAGTGATTAGTAGACGAATGTAATTGCCCTCAAGATATGTCTGAGCATATCGTATCAGTTATATAACTGTACCGATACGAGCATGTGAATAAGAATTACCAAAAATAGATTTTAATCCACAACTGCCTTGACAATTCCCATTTGAATTCGTTAAACGCCTTGATCCCGATACTTCTATTCTATTACCTCTCCCTTGAACTCTTTATTATTGATCTCCGTCTTCCCTTATTTTGGACAGACGAAACCTCGTGCTTGGTATAAGTTTGATATACAGATAGTACTAGATATACCCATAGGCCAATGGTATTATTTGGTGACTATCTTTTATAATTGATTAAGGGCATATCATATATGATATATTTGGTGTTGAAGTTTTGAGGATTGAATAACATGAGTAAATAAATTAAGGAATATTTTTCTTAAGTGTATAGCCTTATATGATAGATGAGTAAATTATAAGTTGGGTAGAAGTCGCATTGTTAATTTGAGGTTAAATTCTTTTAGATTGTGATCAAGTAGGATTTGATTGAGAGATTAAGTCATTTTAAATGTAGAGAATTTTAGAAGGAGTCAGATGATGAGTACTTAATGAATTTTGAAACCTTGATGTGTCAGACCAAATATTTATACTTTAAAAGTACATGATCTAAATTTTGAATATTGAAGGTAAATCATCAATTTGAATTTTGAGGATAAATATAGAATTTCAGACTTGAACATTGGTGGATTGAATCTAATTTTATTTTATTTTATTTATAATTTGATGATTTGAACTAAGGGTTAAAAATTTGATTATTGGATTACCTATTTGAAATATTGAGGATGTGAATTAAAATTAAAAATTTGAAGGATACAAAATTTTTATAAGTTGAAGATAGGAATAATATTTTATTACAGATATTTTCTAAAGGAGATTATGATAGCTGGAGCTCGTGATATAGACTTGATATTTGTTATTTAATTCTTGAAGATATTATATGAATTTAATTTAAATTTTGATGTTGATGATTTAAAAATCGAAAAGAGGTTACAAGATTTTGATTAAACAGAGGTTACCTTAATTTTGAAAGTGATTGAGATGGATTTAACTAGATTTTAATTTTGGAAGAGATTGTGATTGACTTGCCTTATGTACATGAATGATTAAAAAATTATGCCTTATTTTAATTTTGAGGACGAGATTGTTTTTTAAGTTGGCTAGATTGTAAACCCCCTCACCCAAAATTAGACCTACTTGGCTTAAATAGTGAAACTAAGGCTAGTTTGAATCCAATTAAAAATAGAACACGATATTTTTATTTAGTTTTAAACATTGTATCACTTAGCGCACCTTACCATTGCTTCGATAATTGGAGCACTACACTAGCCACTGCCTTCCTACAAATTTTATACCCTTATCCTAGACGTGCTGCCTTCTATTTTGACCTTTGCGTGACTTAAATATGCTCTCTTGTGCTACATTTAGTCGCACAACATTCATCACTAACGTTATTTCTTAATTCTAAAATAAATCTAACTTGTATCATTGTGCGTTCCAATCAAAATTGGAGACACAATTTGACCCATTTTGTACAACCCAATCTATGACAGTATTCTATCATGAGCCCTCTATGTCCATGACCCTTGTGTCCCACCTAATGTTATCCCATGTACTTTTAATTAACTCAAGAACACCATGCGCATTAATTTTGATTAATCCAAATTTTTACCTTTGTGCATTTTTCTAATTGTTGGGCGCATTTATGCAAAGGTGCATTGAGGTATCCACACCATTGGACATGACACATGAAGAAACCTATTTTTCGTTTATGTGGATTTCTCCATGATCTTTGGAATGTGCAGTGCGCAACATCGCCCCTCATCTAAACCTAGCCTCGCATTTTAAACAATGCAAATCTTATGCCATCCTTGACTTTCTACCGTGGCTTAGTTTTAATTAAAAGGACGAAATTTTTATAAGTTGAGAAAAATGTAAAATCCCTAATCCTAAAAATCATATTAATCTATTTTTAATTAATTATTAATTTAATTATAGTAATTATGAGTAAATTAGGAGAAATATATTTTATTTTATTTTTATTTTAGGTGTTTGTGCATTTAGGGGATTTATGGAGCCATTAGAAATTTTTCTGAATTTATTTTATGTAGGAGACCCTTTGGACAGTCACTAGCTTAATGGTATGCATTAATATAATTCTAGATTTTTCTATGGGTATATATATATATATATATATATATATATATATATATATATATATATATATATATATAAAAGAAAAATAAAGAAAAAGAAATGAAAAAGGAAAAAGATTAGAAAAAAAAACAAAAAACTATTCCTAATGGATCCTAAGTTACCAAACCCAAACCCATCCTATGCACCCTAACCCGTTCACCCCATGCATTGCACCCAGCCAAACCCGCTGGCATTGAAGCGCACCCGCACCCCCCTTCTATTAGCACAGCAGCCCCCTTAGCTAATAGCAACACCCGACCATACACCTAGACCCGCGAACGCGTCCCTCTCTCTCCCTTTGCTATATATATAAACCATTCAACCAAAACCCTAACCCTAGATCATCCTTTCTCCTCCTCTTCCCATCTAGACCTAGAGAGCGCCGCCACCGCAGCCAGAACTGCCACCCAGGCCGTCCAGAACCGACCCTGACGACCGCGACCCCGCGCAACTGCATAATTCAACAGCAGGGTACCTGTGTTTTCGTACAGTTTTTTGTCACCTCGCTGAACCAAACGCCACTCCGTCTTTACCGGTATGATTCTTACCTATTCCCCTTCTAATAATGTGCTTTAGTTTATCTTGAACAACGTGCAAACCTAGGTAAAAATTGACACCAAGTCGATAAAAAATCACGACATTTAAATCTCAGAAAATCTGTTGCAACCACCTATGTTTCCGGATTCGTATCTCCCACCACAGAGATCTAAATCTGATTTTACTTTTTAGTATGCGGAGACCACTTGACCTAGTTTAATTTCTGTTAATTAATATTTAATTATTAACTGCTGTATGTAGAATTAAATTCGTTAGAAAATCCCGAAAACACACTTTTTCAGATTTTCAAAAGTTGTGAAACAGAGCACGCCCCGTCAAACTTGACCGCCCCGCCGTGCACCACGTGTACCAAATGGTGCATGCAGTGTACCCAGACACATGAGAGTTCGCAGAAACTGATTCGGACGCGTGTTCGTGTCGGAATCAGCCCGTATCCGCGGACAAACTCTGTGTCGTAACTTTTGCGAAAGCTATGCACATTTTGTGCACGCTCGTCAGATTACGACGAAACTTGTGCCACTGGACTCGTGGTAACGCGCTGGTCCTGTGACCCAATTTTTATGCAATTCTGAGACAGTTGACCAAGTCACCAATTGACGGGCCCCATAGTTGACTTTTTAGACAAAATTGTGTTCGGCCCATCGAAATCCACATTTGGACATACCGTTGGGTTCGTATTGACATATAGAGTTTGTTTGACCTATAATTTGTCCTATTTAGAGACTGTTACCCTTGGCACATTTTTTGGTGCAAAGTGGGCGACACGTGGACCCCACTTTTACCCGAAATTACCGTTTTGCCCCTGTATCCAAATTGGACGAAAGGGAAGTGCTTTCTAGCTATTTTGCTTATTTTGGGAACGTTGGTGATGTCTATTTCAGTATCCAGAGACATCTGTTCTGAGGCCATAGCTTCTGATCCTGTGTATTTGACATCTGGATATTGCATTTTGCAGCTTCTTGCCAGGCAAGTATACCTTGCCATTGTACTGTTATTTATATTCCATATGTTGCATGCATCTTTATTTTCTATCTTTAGTTCATATATTTTAACTGTTATATAAAATATGCGCGACGGTGTCGTCGCGGTATGTTTTTAATTATGTATTTGTATTGACCTTATTTATGAGACTATCCCATTATCATGTAGCATGATTAGGTTCATTGGCCGTGACATAGTTGTTACATGAGTGTGAGTCTCATATAGATCACGGACTGCGTGACAGGTCTCGCCTCCTGTACGTATGGGCCGTGCGTTAGGGATGACTGCTGATAGAAACTTTGTATGCTAGAAGACTTAGCAGTTATTAGAGGTTCATGGACATATCCTATTGTAGTACGGTGGTCCAATCCTTGTCCTTGTTTGGTTGCAGGATTGGGCTAGGGTACTAAGAATAGGCGATGAACCAAATTATGTCATGGATGTGACATGCTTAGAGCATGGGGTGGGGAGAACAACAAGTACCATATTTTGGCTCCTTTGCACTTTCCTTTATGTAACCTGTACGCTCCGCCGGAGATACGCGATCGTGATGACCCCTATACTACTTGGCGGCCTCTGTCGTTCAAAAGATGACATGCTTTGTAGACCCCTAATTCTCTGAGAGAGTCACGCCAATCCCATTTATGGCCAGATAGCCCACTTGTTAGAAAGTTGTTCTCAAACTGCATTCACTTAGACGGTTAGGCGACCCTATTGGATATTTATTTCAGTACTTCATTGGCATGCTTTTATGTATCTTGTTATGTCCCTCTGAGGACCTGGCCCTTCCAAGTGTATATGTTCTTGAGTATTCGCAGGAGCGCAGATTCGGATGGTTACATATGTTTCGACGATGTCTTCTCTTCGAGCCTGTGGACGTTAGCTGGTATTCTTATGTTGTGTTTATTATGTTGTACTTTTCCATTCGAGTTGGTAGTAGATTTATTTCCATCCAACTATCATCCTTAGATACTTATATTGAGATCTAGTTTTATAGATATTGGTTATTTATTTATATTAATTTTCTGTGGATGAGATTTATATTATACCCTGTGACTTGTGATAGATTTATACCACTTGTGGATTTGATATTCATATTACAGTGTACGTGTGGATTTTGGGGCATGACAGAAATAGCTTATCAGGAGGATAAGCTACCTATTGTAACAAATATTGTAGATGTGGACTCAACAAAGTTTCTCATTACACCTCTAATCGTGTAGAAGAGGTAGAATTATCCGAAGAGGAAGATGATGTAGATGAAAGTGAAGATGAGGAGGAAGAAGAAGAGGAAGAGGAGGATGGGGAAAATGAAGATGAATTTTCAGAAGAGGATTGAAAATAAAATAAAATCCATTTAAAACTCTAGCTATGTACTTTATTTTTAATCTGGAATATAAAATCTATTTTAACTGTATGGATAGATATATTTATATCTGTTATCAATTATATTATTTATTTCCATCTATCTTACTAAATGGCATTCATGACCCGAGCACGTGCACGTCGCTTGAGAGAGGTACCTCCTACAGTTAAGGAGAAAGTGATTGTTAAGGAGGAAGTGACACCTCCTACTGTTAAATTGGAAGCGATTGTTAAGGAGGATGTGGCAACTCCTACTTTAAGGAGGAGGTGGTATCTCCTACTGTTGGACATGCACTAGCTCAGAGGGGGAGTTTCAGTCACTCAGCACCTATAGCGAAGATTTATCACCTAGACGTTGATTATGTGAAGTATTTGAGCGACTGGGTTCTGCCCCAGCATATTGGATTTCCTTGAGAGATTGAGAAATTGGATAAGACTTTTGGTATGACTGTGATACTTTTATTGTACTTATTGTATAACTGTGATACTTTTATATTGTGCTTATTGTGTGACTGTGATACTTTTATTTTGTATTTATTAAGTGACTGTGATATTTTATATACTTTTGTGATATTTTGTACCCAAGAAATTCAACGGAGGGTTGCTCCAGGTCTGTCTATTTTTATGAACTGTTATAAGTCTGTGCATTTATTTTATTATCATATGTTATTATAAGGTATGGCCGGACGACGTGGATTATTCGGAGGTTGATCCTCTAGACGGAGTGCTCCTCCAGTACATGCTATTAGTTCCGGAACCTCGTCGTAGAGTACTCTAGTGTGCCGATCTTTAGCATTTTCGGCTCTGTCGATGATACGACGTAGCCGTACTCTTGGGATGAGTAGTTTTAGGTCTGAGACTACTCCCTCGTCCAACGTTCCTCCAACTGACGGTACCATGGGGACAGAGGAGCAGATAGAGGAGGTCGAGCTGACTCCTTCTACGCATGATCAGAGCGATCCTCCATGCGCGCCTACGGACGAGACGATGATGGAGATTTGAATCGACGGGCCTCATAAGTAAGTCAATTAGTTGACATTTTGGACCGACGGGCCAGATTATATCTTTATATTTATGAATTTAATTATCGTTGTATAGATATCGTCCGACAACGGTACAGAGAGCACTGGGGGTATTTCTGAGGCAGAACTATGGTGGGCCTTGGATCAACTACTCAGATGCTCCGAAAGATAGGAAGACATTCTGGTTTGCCCACTTCAAGGTAAAAATATATTTACTTTTAATATCAATAATTATTTATGCATATCATGTAACTCTCTATTTTACTTCTTGTAGAAAATCTATTTCTATCCACCACACCGGGCTGAAAAGATCAAGGAGCAGTTTTCTGCCATCGCCGCCAAGCTGATCCGTGATGCGATCAATGACCAAAAGGTCCGTGATCGTGATGGTTAACCGATCCATGGTTGGATCACGCCTGAGCAGTAGACTGCAATGAAGGCAAGATTCGACGAACCCAAGTACAAGAAAGGGTCATAGAAGGCAAAGGCGGCTAGGTCAAAGGCAGAAAAGTGGTGTGGTGGCTCGATTCCTATGACAAAATATTTGCATCGTCTGGTATGTATTCTATTGAATATATATTATTTTAATACAAGTAGGATAACATATTTAATTTTAATAACAAACCATATAAATTTTAACAGGTACAGGGGGGAGGACGCCAACATGATGACAGTCTTCCTGGCCACCCATCGAAAGGGTGAAAAGCTCATCGATGAGAAGGCCACACAGACCTATGTACGTTTTACTATCCTGTGTTAGTTTTAATATAACTTAGAAAATATGCAAATAGATATCTATATGGTTAGTAATAAGTAACTTAGATGTTAGCAACCACTTTTCTAAGACTAGTATCTTAAACTACGTGAGTGGGCGACTGCTAATGCACCTGCAAAGGGAGAGGCTGGTACTTTCTTGCAGCCCTCTACAGCTTCGTCGGCGGACGAGCTCTGGATGACCACCGTTGGTGGTCTTCAGAGGAGTACGTACTACGGTACAGGATCCTACGGCACCTATGTTGCGATGTAGTCATCCAGGGCCCCATTTTTAGGCTATATTCCTCTCAGCCTTTGCAGCATCGGCACAAGCCCATAAGAGTGTTGCCCGTCAGATTGCTGACCTGCGTGACGAGTTGCTACAAAGGATTAAAGAGCGGCCACATTCTGCACCGCAGATGGATGATGCGACGATCACCACACGTTTTGATTCGCTCGAGCATAGACTTATGGAGCTCAGGACTCTGAGCCAAACGACAGAGCACAACCTTATGGAGCTCAGGACTATAGGCCAGACGATAAAGCACAGTTTGGAAACTCTGGCTGCATCGAATCAGCGCAGACTGACAGAGCTGGAGGGGTCGCATACCACCATGAGCGACTCACTTACAAGGATCCATGCGACGCAGGATTTGTTGAGCCGGTCGGTGGCGAAGAACACTAAAAGGGTGGTATCTGCCATGGTTCATACAATGCTCGACTGCTAGCATTGGAGCAGATATGTCCTCCTGGTCCGCCGGCATCGACACCGCCTCTATCACTGCCTCCTCCATCGGCATCGATGACGCTTTCACAGGAGCAGTATAAGTTCTTTTTATCCCAGATGCGTGGTAGTGCTCCTCCTGATCAGTAGTAGTCCTTGTTTGGACATGTTTTAGTGTGTTTGTGTGTATTATCCCATTCTTGGGTCTTTGATGTATTTGTTTTACACTTTTTATTATATTTTGAGACGCATGTGACACTTATTTTAAATTCATTTATCTACTTCTTGGGACATATTTAGTGTAATGTAACTTTGTAGATTTCTTTCTATGTGAGTATAGTTTATTATTCATATTAATTGTACACCAAATTTACTGGTGTTAAGTATTCCAACGAAGGGGTTGGCAAATCCAAGAAATTCAACGGAGGGTTGCTCCGGGTCTATTTATATAAACTATGATTTTATAATTGCATGTAGAGTTTTGTTGAAAAATATTTTACAAACTGCATTCTATTTTTTTATTTTTTTCAATTTACCGATATATTATGATGTTCTGCGATGTATATTTACGTTGCTAAAAATTATCGGAACGTCGCTACCTGATACCAAGGACATCACTAGTATGTCGCTAAATGTCGCTAACATGCTGACATGGCAAAACTTGCCATGTCAGCATTGTTGTAGCAAACCGTCGCTCATAATGTCGCTAATGTAGCAATATTTTGTGACCAAATATTATGTCGCCATTTAATGACTACACGTTGCTAATCGTCGTATATTCTACGACGTTGTGTCATCGCAAATATACGTCGCTACAACGGCGACTAGCAACATTTTTGTTGTCAACGACCATGAAATACACGACACCGTAAAAATGTCGCTGATTACGTCGCTAAATTATTTTAGCGACGTTAGTTTACCAATTAGCGACGTTTTTAGGCATCGCTAATATGTGTTATTCTGGTAGTGGGATAATATTAATGGCAATATGAAAGATTTACTTATAGAGAAAGGACCTATTAGAGAAAAAATTTAAAATTTTCTTTGGATGAACATTATAGACATTTTTCTACAAGTTATTATACGCGACCAATGAATAATGGAGAGTTTCATGATAGAAAATGGCTTGTCTACTCAAAGTTGACTGATAAAATATTCTGTTTTTGTTGCAAGTTGTTTAGTATAATGACTTCTAGAAGTCAATTAGCAAGAGAAGGAATATTAAAGATTGAAAACATAGTGGTGAGAAACTTATACAACATAAAAGGAGAAAAGAACATACTCTTAATTGCACTACTTGGGTTGAGTTACATAAGAGATTGCCTCATAATCAAACAATTGCTAAAGAATTGTAAGAGCTTATTAAAAAAGATAAAGAGTACTGGAAACAAGTAATGCTTAGAATAGTTGCTGTTGTGAAGTATTTTTCTCTACATAATTTGGCATTTTGTGGAACAAATGATTTTTTTTTGAAGATTCTAATGGTAACTTTTTGGGCTTAGTTGAAATGATTCTTGAATTTGATCAGATAATGCAACAATATTTTCGTCTCATTCAAGATAAATAGATTCATTATCACTATCTTAGTCATAAAATTCAAAATGAGTTGATAACAATTGTAGGATCAAAATTAAAGAATGCAATCACTAAAAAAAATAAAAGAAGCAAATTATTTTTAGTTATTCTTGATTGTACTCCTGATGCAAGTAATAAAGAACAAATGACTTTGATTATAAGATGTGTAGATGTGTCAAGTACTCCAATAAAAGTAGAAGATTTTTTTTTAGAATTTTTGAATATGCAAAAAACAAATGGATTAGGACTTTTTACAGAGTTGCTAGCTGCAATAAAATTACTTGATCTTGACATTGATAATGTAAGGGGGCAAGGTTATGATAATAGATCTAATATGAAAGAAAAAAAATCTAGGTGTGCAAAAAAGTTTACTTGACATTAATCATAGAGCTTTTTATATGCCTTGTGGTTGTCATTATCTTAATTTAGTTCTTTGTGATATGGTAAGTTCGTGTGTTAAATCAAAATCCTTTTTTGGAGCATGTCAATGCATATATACTGTGTTCACTAATTCTACAAAGCGATGGTATATTTTACTTGATTATGTAGATTGTTTAACTTTGAAATCGTTGTCTACGACACGTTGGAAAAGTCATGTAGAAAGTGCCAAAGTAATAATATCTCAAGTTTCTGAAATTAGAGAAACATTGTTTAAATTAGCTGAGATTAGTGATAATGCTAAATTGAGTAGGGATGCTAAAATTTTAACAACTCAAGAGTTTTCTAGTTTTGAATTTATTTAAAGCTTGGTTATTTGGTTTGAAATTCTTGTAAAGATTAACATGTTAGTAAGAAACTACAATATGAAGATATGAGTGTTAATGTTGTAGTAAAATATTTGGAAGGGCTTGTTTCCTTTTTTGATAACTATAAGGAAAATGGGTTTAATTCCGCCATGATTGAGGCAAACAAATTGCATCTAATATGGAAATTGAACATGTTTTTCTCTTAAGCGTCGAGGTTTTAGAAAAAGAGAATTCAATGAAATTGCAAATACGGAAAGGGAACAACAATCAGTCGAAGAATCATTTAGAACTGATTATTTTCTTGTGGTAGTGGATATTGCTCTTACTGAACTGAGAGAGATATTTGAGCAATTAAATACTTTTTAGTTTATTTTTGGTTTCTTATTTGATGCAACAAAGCTAGAATTATTGGATGATGATGAATTAAAATATTCTTGTGTGAATCTTGATAAGCTTTGAAAAAATGTCATGCTTCTGATGTTGATTTAGGAGATTTGTATTCAGAGCTACAAATAGTACAATATATCTTACCTAACGAATCATATGATATAGACAAGCCATGGACAACCATTAAAATTTTAGAGTTTCTAAAAAGCATGGACATGTTTCCGGATATAATGATTGTATACAAAATTTTGTTGACTTTGCCTGTGACTGTGACATCTGTAGAAAGAAGTTTTTCTAAATTAAAATTATTAAAATTTTATTTTCGGACTACCATGACTCAAGATAGGCATAATAGATTAGCAATCATATGCATTAAAAAATATATGTTGAAAACCATTGAATATGCAGATATAATTGGTGATTTTGTTTTCGAAAATGCAAAAAGAAAATATTTTAAATGATACCTTTTTTCTCAATTTTCATTGCTTATTTTATTGTGTGGGTGTTTGTGGTTATTTGTTTGAGGTGGATGGTAAATAAGCTTTTCGAAGAAAGAAGACATGAAGGTTTTTCTTTTGGCCAAGAATTGAATATGATGAAATGATACGAGGAAGATGAAGTAATATTTAGGCTTATAAGTTGTTTCGAAACAATTGCAATCTATTATTTAGCTTTTTTTGATCTGAAACTATATTCAAAGGGCATCACCTTTTTATGGCATTGTATTAAACTTTAATTAATTTATAGATGAAATCTTTTTTTTGTTTTCGATGTATTATTAGAAGAAGAAAAAAGGGGCACCATTTGAAAATTTGCCCTGGGCATTAAAATCCCCAAGGCAGGCTTTATATATATATATATATATATATATATATATATATATATATATGGTAATGCTCTAAAACCACCCGGGTGATTTTATATTATGGAACCACTCTATATTACATAGGTTGAATTGGAATTTAGTGGATGAGATTAAAAGGTGGTAGGGTCCACGCCTTTTAATCTCAACCACTCAATTCAAATTCAACACATATAACATAGGATGGTTTCCTAATATGAAACCGTCCGGATGGGTTTAAAGCATTTGTGTTTGTGTGTATTTATATATATATATATATATATATATATATATATGGGGCAGGATATTGTACCAAATTATTACAATAATTATTACACCAAACAATCACACCTACACATTTATTTCAATCATGTGGTTATAAATTATCCCATAAAGTAGGTGCCACGTCAGCATGCTTTATAACACTACCAAAATATGTCCAATTAGCAATGTTTTTAGCAACGTTTAGTTATGACGTCGCTATATTTACAAATTTAGCGACGTCATATTCTAACGTCGTAGGACGTCGCTTTTAGCGACTGTCCACGGCGGTCAGCGACTACGAATAATATTATGGAATAAGATGTCGCAAGATGTCGGAAGACATCACTATTTTTTTATTATAGCGACGTGTATCAACGTCATTTTGCATACGTTGCTAAATATTATAAAATCAGCGGCGTTACATTATGACGTCGCTAACGTTTTTTAATATAGGTTAACAGATTTTATTTTTCTCCCATCCTCTCCAAAAATTTTCCAAAATTTTTTAACCCGCTCGACTGTGCACCCCCCGTGACCCCCTTCGGCACCACAGTTCCGGAGCTCTGGCACCGACCTCGGGCACCCGCTCCTCCTTCTCTACCGTGCTCCTCCTCCTCCTCTCCGGGCTCCTCTTCCTCTCCGGGCTCCTCCTCCTCCTCCAACGAGCTCCTCCTCCTCTACGGACTCTCCCTCCTCGGTCAACCCCCTCATCTCTGGCAACCCCTCCTAAGGTAAATCCTAACCCTAACTCGGATAGACACACATACAGACACTAACCCTAACCCCAAATTGGACACACATATGCACAGACACACTAACACACGATAGCACACACACACACACGCAGACACACTAACACACGTAGACACTAACCCTAATATGGACACGAAAATACAGACACATACACACTGAGATGGTGTTGTGTATGGAATTGGATTGGGGGTTGTGTGTGGAACTCAGACACACACACACACATACACACACACGCACACACACACACACGCACACTGAGATGGTATTGTGGGTAAAATCGGACTCGGACACGGACACACACACACACACACACACTAACCCTATATATCAGTGAGTGTGTTGTGTGTGGAATTGGATTGGGGGTTAGGATTAAGTATAGTGTTTGTGGGTATGACTTGAGGGTGCATATATGTGCATTGGTGTAAGTATTCTTCTTAGTATGCAAAGTTATGTGTTAAGAGAGTTATGTACTAGTGTTGAGTATCAAGTGTTGGTGCCTAAGTATAGATGTTAGCAATAGATGAAAAATTGTCACGCCCCAGTCCCAAAATACATAGGACCAGGAATACGTGACACGCCAGCTACGCATTCGACCAGACTCGGGTCTGACTCGAATACGTATAAGCTATAATATAAAAGGGCACTATCTAGATATCCCATAAATTTAAACCTCTATGTCTCAATCCACAATGTACAACAGTATACAAGAAAGAGCTATATGTGCTAGAGTCGGCCGCCCAATAGCACACTAACTCGAATAGACTCGAGAAGAAGTATGAGTCTATAAAAACTAGGCTACAACAGCAGATGAAATAAACAATGTAAACATAATGTCGATAGATATAATGTGAGTACCTGGTACAGTGCCTGCAAGACATGCCACTCCCTCAATATCTTCAAGTGCTCCGCAATCATCTATGCTGCAAAACTGGCAGGGAACCAGGTCCTCAGAGGGACGTAACAAGGTACAAAAATACAGCAATGCCAAGTAAACAGAAAGTATAAGTGCACGATAGGGTACTCTATCATAACCAAACTAGTGTGACACAGTTTAAAGACAACGTTCGACGCGTGGGCTTTCTAAAAAAACCGTAGCTCCGAACACAGAGACACACGGGTCGTACCGTAGCTCCGAGCATAGAGACACACGGGTGATACCACTACACTATAATACAGGATCACTATATATACATATATAAGCGCATGCAGAGTAGCCCAAACGTCTAGTAACTGTCTTTCCCTTCCCAAGCGGTCAACGATTGTGCGCTAAACCTGAACCTCTATCTAACAGTCTCGATTCACGGAAGTAACTCGACAGACGCGACCCTAAGGTCGTCCCAGTCTCTGGTCATGATGTCAGTATCAGGATACAGGAATCTGACACGATCATATTGTATGAGTGTGTCCTGGGGTGTCAATATACTCAGGTATATGCATCGAGGTACTACAAAGCATCTATCAATTATTCTAAGACGTTACGACGAATGTCAGCACCCGGTTGTGATCCGGACGCGATGTATCGAACGTTAATATAAATACGTGCATAATGTACATCAAGAACAACAAGTATCTGTAATCTAAAATACAGGGTGGCAAGGTACACTTGCCTGCATGCGGCTGCTGATGACGGGGATCCGGTTTCGCGTCCAAATCCTCAGGTCCCGCAGTACCTAGAGATGAGATACAAACCAGAATCAATAATATATTCTACGTCAACCGGGGATACGACACACAACTACACCTAAACTCAGTCTCCGCTATGACTCACAGGGACAAGACACTAGGGGGTTGACCACAGTTGACGATCGGTACGATAGTCGATCAACAAGTCCTCTGTACAACTTCCTCGATTTAATTCTCCGTAATTAACATTTTCCATCATGTACTATAGATCCCGATTATTTATTTAAAGGTCAAAAACCCAATTCTTCTCGAATACATAACTTAATTAAATCATTATATTTTATGTAGAAGACAACCCTAATCAACAATCCACCTATCACAATTGCATCTCCTCAACATACCATAAGTCGAATCCCCAAGTCCTTGATCATCCTTTCCAATCTTCGTCACATGCTCAATATCGTAATAATATTCTCACAAGTTGTATTCTCCCTAATTCCATCTATGTACAACATCCAAAACCAACTTCATAAAACATAAGTTACATGGTCACTACACTACATAAATCCTAAAACATGTTAACCTCATTAAACCCAACCTCAAGTTATCAAAATCTATATTCACATTAATCAGCCTTATCATTAGCCAACATAAACCTTAATCACATAGTTTAACATATGATTACTTATACTACACACCACTACACAACATTATTAAACACAAATACTAGCTAATACACACACAACTATATATAACCTCAATACCTACTAAAACACAACACAATGCATGAATGTAAAGAGAGGGGGAGTAGTATACCAAAGTGGCCGGAGCGAGGTGGTGCTGGCCGGACGACGGGGTATGGGGTCAGCCCGACGGAGGATGCACAGCCGGGGTGCACAGGGGTCGGCTGCACCGTGGGTCAGGGAAAACACAGTCTGGTCGGGAAAGAAGGTTGCACAACGGGGCGGTCGATGGAGCACAGGCCGGTGGTCGATGGAGCTGCAGCCGGAGCTGCCTCGGTCGGGCTGTGCGGGGGTGCATCATGGTATGGTCGGAGGGAGAGTATAGCCGCGGGGGGGTGACTGCTCAGTCCGGTCGGGGACTGTTCAGTCGGGTGAGCACAGTGGCATCGGGGATGACTACTTAGTCCGGTCGGGGACTATCGGCGTTCGCTGCACTATCGAGTGGAGGTGGTCTGTACCGGTCGGCGGAAGTGGTCTACACCGGTCGGTGGAGGTGGTCTGCACAGTGGTGCTGCTATCGCACTGTGGAGTCACCGCGGGGGACGGACAGGCCGGCGAGCTGCTGTGGAGTCACCGCGGGGGGATGACGACGGGTCGGAGTCGGCTCAGTGGCCGGTCGAGCATGCACAGCGGGTGGCAGAACTGGAGCTGCACCGTTGGGTCGGGGCTGCACAGCGGGCCGGAGCTGCACCGCGGGGTCGGAGTCGAGGACTTCAGTTGGCCGGCCGGCAAATAACCAGGAAAAAGAAGAAGAAAGGAAGATGAGGAAGAAAGAAAAAGAATAGTATTTGTATGGAGAAATATGTAGGAGTGAGGAGAGAGAGAGAGAGAGGGGGTGAGGTTTCCCAAATATTGGGATTAGGGCCGGCCTTGGGGTTTGTGAGGGTGATGATGATGGTTTTATAGGAAGGGGTGATGTAGCTTGAGTGGTGAGGATGCTTCCAAAATTGAATGAGTGGCTAGGATTAGTCATAAGGGGAAATTATTCATTCATGAGGGATGGAGGGAGTAGATTAGTACATTTAAAATAGAAGGCTAGGATTTCACATAAGTAAAGATTATTTCTTAATGAGGAATGGAGTAGGGGCTCTCCATATGGTCATGTCCAATAGGGTGAGGACACATAAATTAATAAATTGAAATTTAGCTCCTTAAATTCGAGAAATTGCACGAACACATAAAATGACGCTAAAATTGTGGAGAAAATCGCGGGTGATGATTTGCAAGGCGAGGGGGTGTTGGGGGTTTGGCACGGGTTTAATTTAATATCCATCGGGATTAATTGGGGAGTAAAATAGGATTAGGCAAAGTTGGTATCCCCGATTTAAATAGAATTAAAGTGTCTCGCGCTTTTAAATTAAATGGGGCACTTGGGGTCAAAATTCGGAAATGACGCAAAGGTCAAAAATGGTGGAGGCTTGGAGTCAGTCTTGGACCCTTTAGTTGGTCCGGCTCAACGGGTTAAGTTGGTATCTCAAAATTTAGGGTAACGGCATAGGTGTCCGACACAGAATTAAATATGGATTACGGTTTCGGAAAATTGTGCATTTAATTTAGAGCACAACGAAAACTGATTTTTGAGTGACGAAAAAGTCCAGTGCCTAATTTGGCGGGTCAAGTCAGAAGTACAATAATTGAATAGAATTTATGGGTTAATATTGGGCTCCGAATAATTTAGCAATGATAGGGCGTGCCAAGGGTTTTAATTAAATGAATTAAATACCAGGTAAACTTATCTCCACTCTAAACCTCGACATCTGCTACCAAAACCAAAATTTTCCAAATCTACCCTAACTATCTACAGAATAAATCGAGGGGGTTTACATTCTTCCCAACTTAGAAAAATTTCGTCCCTGAAATTATAAGTAAAGCACGATAATATCTAAAAGAATTTTAAAACAACTAGTAATCAAATGCCGTACGTAAATTCGTACCTTGGTCCTCAAATAAGTACGGGAACAGCTGTCGAATAGAATCCTCGCGCTCCCAAGTAGACTCGCCTGGTGAATGGTGCTTCCATGCCACTCTGACAAGTCGAATCGTCTGCCCTTTCAAAGTCTTCTCGCTGTGGTCGAGGATCTCGACTGGCTGCTCTATGTAAGACAGACTGGGTCCGACTGTAATCTCCGAATGATCAAGCACGTGGCTAGGGTCTGCGACATATCTCCTCAGCTACGATACGTAAAATACGTTATGTACTCCCTCTAATGATGGAGGTAATGCAAGAAGGTAAGCCACTTCGCCAACTCGTTCCAAGATGTCAAAAGGTCCGATGTACCTCTGACTCAGCTTGCCTCTGCCTTCGAATCTGATGGTACTACGAGTAGGCAATATCCTCAAGAATACATGGTCACCCTCCTTTAACTCCAATGGTCTGAGGTGCGCATCTGCCCGATGTTTCTGTCTGTCCTGCGCTGCACGCAGGTGGCTCTGAATCTTCTTGACCTTCTCCACTGTCTGTGTTACTACTATGGAGCAAGTATCTGACGCTCTCCCACGTCACTCCAATAAACTGGCGACCTACATTTCCTATTGTACTGTGCCTCATAAGATTCCATCTGTATGCTGGCCTGGTAACTGTTATTGTAGAAGAATTCTACCAAGTGTAGGTGGTCCTCCCAAGATCCTCCAAAATCAATCATGCACGCTCTCAACATATCCTTTAATATCTGTATCATGCGCTCTGACTGACCATCAGTCTATGGATGATATACAGTGCTAAACTCGAGACGAGTTCTTAGGCTCTCATGCATACTCTGCCAAAAATGTGACATGAATCTGGAATCACGATCCGATACGATGCTGACAGGCACTCCATGTAATCGTACTATCTGCCTCATATACATGTCAGCTAATATCTTCGTGGATTGCCCAACTCTGAAGGGCAAGAAAATGTGCAGACTTGGTGAGTCTGTCTACGATAACCCATACTGCATCCTTCCCGCTAGGGCTTCGCGGGAATCTTGTGACGAAGTCCATGGTAATGTGTTTTCACTTCCACTCGGGAATGGAAAGTGGCTGCAATAATCCTGCAGTCCTCTGATGTTTAGTCTTGACTTGCTGCCAAACTAAACATTTCACCACGAATCTCGCAATTTCTTTCTTTATCCCATGCCACCAGTAATGTTGCCTCGTATCTTGGTACATCTTCATACCCCCGGGATAAAATAGAATAATCGAGCTATGAGCCTCGATTATCAACTCTTGGCGTAGCTTGCCACTCGGAACGTATAGGCGATCTCCACACCTCAATGTTCCGTCTTCATGAATCTTGAATCCCGTTTTCATGTTGACCTCTGTCCTTTCTCGCAGTCGTCTAAATCTCGTGTCCGTAGGCAATGCTGCCTTGATCCTCTCAACCAAAGTAAACTGAACCTCAAGACTGACCATCTGTCCATCCATGCCTGGCAATATAATCTCAATCCTGAGCTCCTAAAAATCCTCTAACAACTGGCGATGAGTCATAAACTACATTCGTCTTGCCAGAGTGGTTCTGCAACTCGATATTATAATCTGTCATAAATTCTAGCCAATGCCTTTGTTTCATGTTGAGTTCCTTCTGCGTGTAGGCATTCTTCAGACTTTCTGTGTTTTGTATAAATCTCAACATCTGCTCTACATAAAGGTAGTGTCACCATCGCTTTAGTGCAAATATCACTGCAGCTAGCCCTAGATCGTGTGTCTGATAGTTCTTCTCAAGAAATCTCAGCTGTCCGGATGTGTAGACTATCTATTCTATCTGAATATAACTCATATTTGCTGAGCTTGGCTTATAGCCTCTCATTTCTCAGCATCTCCAACACAATACTTGAGATGTCTCTCGTGCTTCTCCTGGTTCTCGGAATATATCAAGACGTCGATGAACTCCACCACGAACTTATCCAAGTACTGGTAGAAAATCTTGTTCCTCAAGCTCATAAATACTGCTGGCGCGTTGGTCAAACAAAACGGTCATGACTAAAAACTCATAGAGAACATACTTCGTCCGAAGCGCCATCTTCGAAATATCTTCTCTCCGTACCTTGATCTGATGATAGCCTGATCTGAGATCGATCTTCGAGAATACATATGCGCCACTTAGCTGATTCAACTGTACTGTCCCGTCTTTCTTTGGCATAATTAAGATAGGTTTTCCCTAATAGAGAAACACTAGCCCGACCGAAACTCTTGTCCAAGTGATCCTCTACTATGGACCTTCAACTCAACCAACTCTTTCGGTGCTAGTCTGAAGACGGGAAAATAATTGGCTCCGCTCTTGGAGTCAACTCTATAGCAAATTCTATCTCTCTATCAGGTGGCAGGCCAGAAAGATTATCTAGAATCACACCCTCAAACTCTGATATAACATGGTGGTACACTGGTTCACCTTCTGCATTGTATACCCCTAAGGTAGATGGGCACCATACTCCTGGGCTTTCTGAACTCAACTCAGGGTAACTTGGTGGCCTAAAAATATAAATATAACTACGTCGACAATCTAGTGTCGCGTGGTATTGGCTCAATCAACTCATGCTAGGACGATGTCATCTTCCAGACTTTACCTCAAAATAAATTTTCCTGTTCTGTTTACCACACTAATCCTTTTAAAAGAAAATTTTCTCCCCTGCCTAAAGTATAATTTCTCTTCTCCTCAAATTTTCCCTAAAATTTTTTATTCCTCGAGTTTTCGTTTTTTCGTTATTTATCTCTCCAAGTCATAATTACAATTATAATAATGATGTCACCCAAGCACATACTAAAATTTCTGGTATTAGATCATCATCTTCCAAGTGAGAGCTTAAAATTTTATCTCCTCTAGTCCATAATGTCATTCCTGGTATTACTATCATATACAACCACTAGTTTCCATCATCAGGCTATGCATTTCCCTAAATCATTCTAGGTCATGATCAACAATCCTTCCATCTCTTAGTACTTCCAAGATCACTGCTACCTCAAGCACGGGTAGGGTACTACTGGGTCCAACTCTCTTGCCAACCTTCCACACTAGTTCTAGAATCCAAAGAACCCATCAATCTATCCTGATAAGGTAACAATCTTCTCCGAGAAAGGTATACGAATTCTGTCTCCTGTCGTCTGGTCTTCGATCTTCTTCTGGAGGGAAGTCATCAGTCACAAGCATTCGTCTCCCCGAACAATAGGGGACGAGAAACAAGGATAGCGATATTGACAAAGATTGAACGAATGCAAAGTGGAAGTCCAAGGGCGATAATCACATACAAAGAGTTTTAAAATCGATTATGGATTGAGATCCTATTCAACAATCATAACATCTATTCCTAATTTACAGGCTCGCTTGGCACAGTCAGGTGACTAAGACGATTTAAATTGGACCTGCATGGGCCACCACAAAAATATGTCACGCCCCAGTCCCAAAATACATAGGACCAGGAATACGTGATACGCCAGCTACGCATTCGACCAGACTCGGGTCTGACTCGAATACGTATAAGATGTAATATAAAAGGGCACTATCTAGATATCCCATAAATGTAAACCTCTATGTCTCAATCCATAATGTACAACAGTATACAAGAAAGAGCTATATATGCTAGAGTCGGCCGCCCAATAGCACACTAACTCGAATAGACTGGAGAAGAAGTATGAGTCTATAAAAACTAGGCTACAACAGCAGATGAAATAAACAATGTAAACATAATGCCGGTAGATATAATGTGAGTACCTGGTACAGTGCCTGCAAGACATGCCACTTCCTCAATATCTCCAAGTGCTCCGCAATCATCTATGCTGTAAAACTGGTAGGGAACCAGGTCCTCAGAGGGACGTAACAAGGTACAAAAATACAACAATGCCAAGTAAACAGAAAGTATAAGTGCACGATAGGGTACTCTATCATAACCAAACTAGTGTGACACAGTTTAAAGACAACGTTCGACGCGTGGGCTTTCTAAAATACCGTAGCTCCGAACACAGAGAGACACGGGTCGTACCGTAGCTCCGAGCATAGAGACACACGGGTGATACCACTACACTATAATACAGGATCACTACATATACATATATAAGCGCGTGCAGAGTAGTCCAAACGTCTAGTAACTGTCTTCTCCTTCCCAAGCGGTCAACGATTGTGCACTGAACCTGAACCTCTATCTAGCAGTCTCGATTCACGGAATTAACTCTACAGACGCGACCCTAAGGTCATCCCAGTCTCTGGTCATGATGTCAGTATCAGGATACAGGAATCTGGCACGATCACAGTGTATGAGTGTGTCCTGGGGTGTCGATGTACTCAGGTACGTGCATCGCGGTACTACAAAGCATCTATCAATTATTCTAAGATGTTACGACGAACGTCAGCACCCGGTTGTGATCCAGACGCGATATATCGAACGTTAATATAAATACGTGTATAATGTACATCAAGAACAATAAGTAACTGTAATCTGAAATACAAGGTGGCAAGGTACACTTGTCTGCGTGCGGCTGCTAATGACGGAGATCTGGTTTCGTATCCAAATCCTCAGGTCCCGCAGTACTTAGAGATGAGATACAAACCAGAATCAATAATCTATTCTACGTCAACCGGGGATGCGACACACAACTATACCTAAACTCAGTCTCCGCTATGACTCACAGGGACAAGACACTAGGGGGTTGACCACAGTTGACTATCGGTATGATAGTCAATCAACTAGTCCTCTGTACAACTTCCTCAATTTAATTCTCCGTAATTAACATTTTTTATCGTACTATCGATCCCGATTATTTATTTAAAGGTCAAAAACCCAATTCTTCTCGAATACATAACTTAATTAAATCGTTATATTTTATGTAGAAGACAACCCTAATCAACAATCCACCTATCACAATTGCATCTCCTCAACATACCACAAGTCGAATCCCCAAGTCCTTGATCATCCTCTCCAATCTTCGTCACATGCTCAATATCGTAATAATATTCTCACAAGTTGTATTCTCCATAATTCCATCTATGTACAGCATCCAAAACCAACTTCATAAAACATAAGTTACATGGTCACTACACTACATAAATCCTAAAACATGTTAACCTTATTAAAACCAACCTCAAGTTATCGAAATCTACATTCACATTAATCAGCCTTAGCCTTAGCCAATATAAACCTTAATCACATAGTTTAACATATGATTACTTATACTACACACCACTACACAACATTATTAAACACAAATACTAGCTAATACACACACAACTATATATAACCTCAATCCCTACTAAAACACAACACAATGCATGAATGTAAAGAGAGGGGGAGTAGTATACCAGAGTGGCCGGAACGAGGTGGTGCTGTCCGGACGACGGGGTATGGGGTCAGCCCGGCGGAGGATGCACAACCGGGGTGTACAGGGGTCGGCTGCACCGTGGGTCGGGGAAAACACAGTCTGGTCGGGGAAGAAGGTTGCACAGCGGGGCGGTCGATGGAGCACAGGCCGGTGGTCGATGGAGCTGCAGCCGGAGCTGCCTCGGTCGGGCTGTGCGGGGGTGCACCGTGGGATGGTTGGAGGGAGAGCACAGCCGCGGGGGATGACTGCTCAGTCCGGTTGGGGACTGTTCAGTCGGGTGAGCACAGTCGACGTCGGCGATGACTGCTCAGTCTGGTCGGGGACTATCGGCGTTCGCTGCACTGTCGAGTGGAGGTGCTCTGCACTGGTCGGCGGAAGTGGTCTGCACCGGTCGGCGGAGGTGGTCTGCACAGTGGTGCTGCTGTCGCGCTCTGGAGTCATCGCGGGGGACGCACAGGCCGGCGAGCTACTGTGGAGTCACCGCGAGGGGATGACGACAGGCCGGAGTCGGCTCAGTGGCCGGTCGGGCATGCACAGCCGGTCGACAGAACTGGAGCTGCACCGCTAGGTCGGGGCTGTACCGCGGGCCGGTGCTGCACCACGGGCCGGAGCTGCACCGCGGGCCGGAGCTGCACTGCGGGGTCGGAGTCGAGGGCTTCAGTTGGCCGGCTGGCAAATAACCAGGAAGAAGAAGAAGAAGAAAGGAAGATGAGGAATAAAGAAAAAGAATAGTATTTATATGGAGAAATATGGAGGAGTGAGGAGAGAGAGAGAGAGAGGGGGTAAGGTTTCCCAAATGTTGGGATTAGGGCCGGCCTTGGGGTTTGTGAGGATGTTGGTGATGGTTTTATAGGAAGGGGTGATGTAGCTTGAGTGGTGAGGATGCTTCCAAAATTGAATGAGTGGCTATGATTAGTCATGAGGGGAAATTATTCATTCATGAGGAATGGAGGGTGTAGATTAGTCCATTTAAAATAGAGGGCTAGGATTTCACATAAGAAAAGATCATTTCTTAATGAGGAATGGAGTGGGGGCTCTCCATATGGTCATGTCCAATAGGGTGAGGACACATAAATTAATAAATTGTAATTTAGCCCCTTAAATTCGAGAAGTTGCACGAACACATAAAATGACGCTAAAATTGTGGAAAAAATCGTGGGTGATGATTTACAAGGCGAGGGGGTGTTGGGGGTTTGGCACGGGTTTAATTTAATGTCCATCGGGATTAATTGGGGATTAAAATAGGATTAGGTAAAGTTGGTATCCTCGATTTAAATAGAATTAAAGTGTTCCGCGCTTTTAAATTAAATGGGGGCACTTAAGGTCAAAATTCGAAAATGACGCAAAGGTCAAAAATGGTGGGGGCTTGGAGTCAGTCTTGGACCCTTTAGTTGGTCTAGCTCAACGGGTTAAGTTGGTATCTCAAAATTTAGGATAACGACACAGGTGTCTGACACGGAATTAAATATAGATTACGGTATCGGAAAATTGTACAGTTAATTTATAGCACAACGAAAACTGATTTTTGAGTGACGGAAAAGTCCAGTGCCTAATTTGGCGGGTCAAGTCAGAAGTACAATAATTGAATGGAATTTATGGGTTGATATTAGGCTTCGAATAATTTAGCAATGATAGGGCACGCCAAGGGTTTTAATTAAATGAATTAAATACCAGATAAACTTATCTCCACTCTAAACCTCGACATCTGCTACCAAAACCAAAATTTTCCAAATCCACCCTAACTATCTACAGAATAAATCGAGGGGGTTTACAAAGATGCATCTTAGTATAGATATCATGGGTCCGGTTGAGGGTTGTAGGCAATGTGATAGGGTAGGTTACTAATATAGGATACTTGGGTACTTGGTGTTGAGGTATCTTGATAGCTATTAACATATGTGGAAACTAATTATATAGTAATATCTTAGTATCTATAGTCAAGTGCTAAGATTTTAGGTCGATATGAATATTTTGTTAAAGTATTATTGTGATGTGTTAGTGTCACGCCTCAGTCCCAAATATGTAGGACTAGGAACACGTAAGCATGCCAGCCGTATGGATATGGCAACTCCAATATATGGAAACCATAACCGATACGTACGCTGTAATATGAATATAAACTCACATGTGGTATATATAATGTCACAAGTCACAGATATGCTAATCTTATCCACACAACAAGTCTTAGAAAAGAAGTACTAAGCTAGAATAAGGAGTCTGAAATATCCAAAAAATAATAGTCGGGTGGAGACAAATCCACTACCAATGACTATATCCAAAACTAAAATGAGAGAGGAGTATAAAATCTCCAATATAAGATAATATGAAGACAAAAGTGTAACAGCTAAAAGAATCCATCGCCAGATGATCAACGATGCTCAGAAGGTAAGACCTCATCGACAGAAAATAATGCGTCAGGTCCAGGCCCGTACTCCTGTAAATACTCAAGAGCAGATACACCTGGCAGGGGACCAGGTCCTTAGAGGGACGTAACAAGATACACAAAACACATGCCAATTTGAATACAGTAAACATGCATATAATTTGAAAATAAATAAGTACGATGTACAAGACCATCTATATGAATGCAAATGAGGACAACTTTTCGACGTATGGGCAAGGGTAGGCTACTCGATCTAATCCTCACAACCTCACGCTCGTCAGTGGACATCATCAGCCGACATACCTCGGGGGTAGCGACCCTCGGACTCCATCAATCGACATACCTCGGGGGTAGCGACCATCGGACACGACCCACCATAGTGCGTGCTAGTGACTACGGTGTTACCAGAGTGGTTAAATCCCATACGCCTAATGATTGTCCTCTATGATACTAAGTGCTATGTGTGTGTGTCAACATATCTAATACATAGTAATGACTAAAAAAAAACTACACATGCAAGAATAAGAAATGCAATAAATATAAAGAAATATAAATAGCATGTAAAGGTACTGTAACAATTTGGCAAGGTATCTTGCCTGGCAAAAAGGCTGCAAAATGTAGTGTCCCAATGTCAACACCAAGAGTCAGAAGCTACGGCCTCAGAATGAACGTCTCCGGATGCTGAAATAAACATCACCAACGTTCCCAGAATAAGCAAAATAGCTAAAAAGTACTTCTCTTTCGTCCAATTTGGACACAGGGGCAAAACGGTAATTTCGGGTAAAAATGGGGTCCACATGTGGCCCACTTTGCACCAAAAAGTGTGCCAAGGGTAACAGTCTCTAAATGGGATAAACTATAGGTCAAACAACTCTAAATGTCAATACGAACCCAACGGTATATCCAAATATGAATTTTGATGAGCCGAACACAATTTTTGTCCAAAAGTCAATTGTGGGGCCCGTCAATTGGCGATCTGGTCAACCATCTCAAAAATGCATAAAAATTGGGTCACAGGACCAGCGCGTTAGTATGAGTCCAGTGGCACAAGTTTCATCATAATCTGACAAGCGTGCACAAAATATGCGCGAGTTCCACAAAAGTTGCGACACGGTGTGTGTCCGCGGATACGGTCTGATTTCGGCGCGCACACGAGTCCGAATCAGTTCCCACGAATTTTCACGTGTCCGGTTACGCTGCGTGTACCGTTGGGTACACTTGGTACATGGCAGGGCGGTCCCATTTGGCAGAGCGCGCTCCGTTTTCCAACTTTTGGAAATCTGGAAAAAGTGGGTGTGCACAGTTTTGTGACGAATTTAACTATGTCCACAGCAACTAATAGCATAGGGTTCTTTAACAGAAAATAAACTAGGTCAAGTATTCTACAGGTATCAAAAAGAATCACCGAATTCGGATCTCTGTGGTGGGAGATACGAACTCGGCAATATGGTGGTCACCGCAGTTTTCTGCGATTCTAGAATTGGGTCTGCTCGTGCCCACTTTGTACGCTATTTTTCACCTTGGGGTACACGTTTTCTGAGGTTGGCTATAAAACAAATATGGAAGAGGGTTAAGGGGTGATCATACCGGTGAAGACGGAACAGCGTTTGGTCGAGCGAGTCGACGGAAAACAATTCCGGAGCGAAGGTGCTTCGAGTGGGATTCTGCAAGGTGCGAGGTCGGAGTCGTCGGGATGGTTGGATGGCTTGGTGGGCCTTCTCTGGCTGCGGTGATGGCTCTAGATGGGAAGAGGAGGTCTGGAGATTTAGGTTAGAGTTTTTGAGAGGTAACTATATATATATATATATATATATATATATATATATATATATATATATTATATAATAGGGAAAGAGAGAGGGATGGAACGGACGGGTTTGCGGCCAAGAGGGAAGTGAAATAGGCTGCGGGTCTGTGAAGTAATCAAATTACTAAGGGGCTGTCCACGTGGGAAGCAAGCCGCTGAAGGCTAAAGGGTTGAAGGGCGGGGGCTTAGATGAGTTGCTGAATGGATGCTAAGTAATAGTTTAGTTTAGTATACTAAGGGGCGGTCTACAGCAAGTTAAATTGCTAAAGTGGGAATCTGGGAGCAAATCACTAAGGATGGGAATAAGAAAATGCTACGTTGCTTTACTTGCAGTACTAAGTAGTAGTAGTATTGTTAGTATTATTATTATATTATTATTATTATTAGTTGCTTCTCATTAAGTAATTCTTTTCTTAATCTTTTCTTTTCTTAATATATATATACATATACATATATATATATATATATATATTTATATATATATATATATATATATATATATATATATATATATATATATATATATATTTGTGTATACATATATGTTATATATATTCTCATAAGAAAATTTATAGATTAGAATAATGCACAACATTAGGCTAGCAACTGCTCAAGGGGTCCCCTACATGAAATAAATTCCAAAAAATTCCTGATGGTCCCATAAGTCCTCTAAGTACCCGAATACCCAAAAATAAAAATCTATTTCTCTTATTTAGCACATAATTAAATTATTAATTAATAAAAAAATAATAAATACAATTTTTTTTTAAAATAGGGGTTTTACATTCTACCCAACTTACAAAAATTTTGTCTTCGAAATTGACACTAACCCATATTCATAAAGATAACTATAACTATTACACTACACTGGTATCTAGTAGGACTCCTAAACTCATGGTTTTCCATTCTAACACTTTCTCATCTATTGTCCATCCACTATTTTATCATCCTTTAACTTGTCTACACTACCCAGCTTACAAAATTTCTACTAGTAGTCACATTCTTTGAAGCTATTGTCTAGGTTTATAAGGCAATACATTTATTGGGTCGAGAATCTTGGGATACCTGTCTAGAATCTCATAACTATGACTTTTCCCATAACCGTCAAGTATCATAGTCTAATACTGCCACGCCACCTGGCCAGTATGGCTGCAAGTAATTCGACTACTCTACCATAATCGTCTGGCGGCAACTGTCGCTACCTTGCCAGCGATTTGTCATAGTAATCAGTTCGTAACAAGTGCCTTCAACTCTTTCCTAGGCATAGTCTAAGTTTTAGGGAACACTTAAGGTCTTGACTAACTATTAGGGGTATGATCTAGCTCAAATGATCTAACAATTTCTACTAGGCTATATGGTGCTACTTAAGGGTTAAACTACTAAAGCACACAGAATTTGCTATAGTGCATATATATATTAAGAACTCATCCTTAGTTATCAAGCATTACTAACACATTTATGTTTAACTATCAAAATAGGGGTGAGGTTGATATCAAACAATTCATAATGGCACGAAAGATATGACTATGATAGGAAGAGTTACGCACGAGATAAGGAATAAATATAAAAGGAGGAGATGAGTCACCCAAGAGGGCGAGATAAGGATAGGGGAAGAATACTACTACTGCTACTCTCGTCATCCATTAGCATCGCGTGTATACCATCTGGATAGAATAGAAATATATCCTCATAACTGCTAGACTACCATATATATAATTCTATATCTATTTGTGCATCTAAGAGCTTGTGTCACAATGGGGTTATGAGTATGCAAAGACAATTATAACTAAAAGGTTGTACCTGTATCTATGGCTTCCTGTGTCTGCTCTCCCATACTTGTCATAATGAGTGCTTGGCCTTGTCCTTGGTTGTTCAACTGGGGTCTAGTCCCCTCCATTTGTGCAGACTGTAGAAGTAGTTGTGGGTCCCTTTGGTCTTCTATACTTGAGGGTGTATGCGGTGTTCCTGATTCTAATGCCATAGATCTCTGGTTCTGTTTAGGATATTCTCGGGCTTGATGGTGACTTGATCCATATATCATGCACAACCCCAATCGACGATGACAGTCTCTTAGAATATGACCTGTCCTTCCACAATAGTGACAAGTACGGAGCTCCTTGGTTGGATATGGTGCAGCACTATCTGATTGTTGGCGTGTCAAAGGGTGTCGAATGGGTCCTCCTTGCTGTATCCTTACTGGTCCTTGGTGACTTCTCTGTTGAATTCCGTTTCCCTTGCTGATGGCCTCCTGGATCCTGGCCTCTATCAATAGCTCGGCATAAGAGATCCGGGACTGGGAGCTAGTGTAGTGCTGGAGCTCCTGAGTCAGCCCGCGGTAAAACCTCTTAGCCTTCTCTAAGTCATTAGGTATTAGGACTGTGCCATACTTACTGAGACGGCTAAATTCGGCGTCATACTCATCAACCGTCTTGTCCCCTTGCTCTAGATGGAGGAACTGATCGTACAATGCGTCTCTTATAGTATCCGGGAAGTACTTCCTCTCAAAGCATTCCAAAAATTGTTCCCAAGTCTGATGCGTACCCAACTGGCGCTCCATTGATTCCCACCAGTGATGCGTGTTGCCTTCTAACTGAGTCCTCACGCCTATCATCCATAGGTCAGAAGGTAATTGTGATACCTCTAACAACTTCTTGGTATTGGCAATCCAGTTTGTGGTCTCCTCTGGACTCTCATTGCCATTATATGGCTTAGGGCCCATCTGCACAAAGTCCTTGACTGAACCAACCCGAGATTGTGGTACTGAAACTAGTGCCTGGGTTGGTTTAGGGGCTAGTGCAGCCATTCTCTCAAGTGCTGCCAGAAATTCTAGCCTTTGCTCTGCTGTTTGCTGCCTCTGCTCGGCTGCCTGCTGCCTTTGTTCCATTATTATCATCTGGAAGAATTGGAACAGCTGTGCTTGGCCATCTTGCGGTGCTAGTGGAGATAAAAAAGTCCCATTAGGTATCGTGGTAGGAGTTGATGGAATTTAATTGTTAGTCAGTCTATCCGGTCCGGGAAGAAGAGGTATCATTGAGGTCACTCCTAGTGGTTGATCGTCGTCCCCTGGAGACGTATTGTCCCCGGTGGCGGCATGCCCGTTATTCAAATTCATCTCTCTGCAAGAGATGGACGAAGGATTAAGAAGAGTACATGAATCAAGCAGGATGCAAGAACTTAAGTAGGACATGTTAGAAGGAAGGTAAGTTATAGTCAAGTGTGGATGAGATTTAAAATTCTAATCCTAGGTGCAGACCCGCTCGGTACAGTGACGTAACCGAAACGGCTAACTCGACCTGCATGGGCCACCACAAAAACATGTCATGCCCCAGTCCTAAATATGTAGGACTAGGAACACGTAAGCATGCCAGCCGCATGGATATGGCAACTCCAATATATGGAAACCATAACCCATATGTACGCTGTAATATGAATATAAACTCACATGTGGTATATATAATGTCACAAGTCACAGATATGCTAATTTCATCCACACAACAAGTCTTAGAAAAGAAGTACTAAGCTAGAATAAGGAGTCTGAAATATCCAGAAAATAATAGTCGGGTGGAGACAAATCCACTACCAATTACTATATCCAAAACTAAAATGAGAGAGGAGTATAAAATCTCCAATATAAGATAATATGAAGACAGAAGTGTAACAGCTAAAAGAATCCATCGCCAGATGATCAACGATGCTCAGAAGGTAAGACCTCCTCGACAGAAAATAATACGTCAGGTCCAGGCTCGTACTCCTGCAAATACTCAAGAGCAGATACACCTGGCAGGGGACCAGGTCCTCAGAGGGACGTAACAAGATACACAAAACACATGCCAATTTGAATACAGTAAACATGCATATAATTTGAAAATAAATAAGTACGCTGTACAAGACCATCTATATGAATGCAAATGAGGATAACTTTTCGACGTATGGACAAGGGTAGGCTACTCAATCTAATCCTCACAACCTCACGCTCGTCAGTGGACATCATCAGCCGACATACCTCGGGGGTAGCGACCCTCGGACTCCATCAATCGACATACCTCGGGGGTAGCGACCATCGGACACGACCCACCATAGTGCGTGCTAGTGACTACGGTGTTACCAGAGTGGTTAAAGCCCATACGCCTAATGATTGTCCTCTATGATACTAAGTGCTATGTGTGTGTGTCAACATATCTAATACATAGTAATGACTGAAAGAAAACTACACATGCAAGAATAAGAAATGCAATAAATATAAAGAAATATAAATAGCATGTAAAGGTACTGTAACAATTTGGCAAGGTATCTTGCCTGGCAAGAAGGCTGCAAAATGTAGAGTCAGAAGCTACGGCCTCAGAATGAACGTCTCCGGATGCTGAAATAAATATCACCAACGTTTCCAAAATAAGCAAAATAGCTAAAAAGCACTTCCCTTTCGTCCAATTTGGACACAGGGGCAAAACGGTAATTTTGGGTAAAAATAGGGTCCACATGTGGTCCACTTTGCACCGAAAAGTGTGCCAAGGGTAACAGTCTCTAAATGGGACAAACTATAGGTCAAACAACTCTAAATGTCAATACGAACCCAACGGTATATCCAAATGTGAATTTCGATGAGCCGAACATAATTTTTGTCCAAAAGTCAATTGTGGGGCCCGTCAATTGGCGATCTGGTCATCCGTCTCAAAAATATGTGAAAATTGGGTCACAGGACCAGCGCATTAGCACGAGTCAAGTGGTGTAAGTTTTGTCGCAATCTGACAAGCGTGCACAAAATACGCGCGAGTTCCACAAAAGTTGCGATACGGTGTGTGTCCGCGGATACGGTCTGATTCTGGAGCGCACACACGTCCGAATCAGTCCCCATAAATTTTCACATGTCTGGTTACGCTGCGTGTACCGTTGGGTACACTTGGTACACGGCGGGGCGGTCCCGTTTGGCGGGGCGCGCTCCGTTTTCCAACTTTTGGAAATCTAGAAAAAGTGGGTGTGCACAGTTTTGTGACGAATTTAACTATGTCCACAGCAACTAATATCATAGGGTTCTTTAACAGAAAATAAACTAGGTCAAGTATTCTACAGGTATCAAAAAGAATCACCAAATTCGGATCTCTGTGGTGGGAGATACGAACTCGGCAATATGGTGGTCACCGCAGTTTTCTACGATTTCAGAATTGGGTCTGCTCGCGCCCACTTTGGATATTGTTTTTCACCTAGGGGTACACGTTTTCTGAGGTTGGCTATAAAACAAATATGGAAGAGGGTTAAGGGGTGATCATACCGGTGAAGACGGAATAACGTTTGGTCGAGCGAGTCGACGGCAAACAATTCCGGAGCGAAGGTGCTTCGAGTGGGATTCTGCAAGGTGCGAGGTCAGAGTCGTCGGGATGGTTGGATGGCTTGGTGGGGCTTCTCTGGCTGCGGTGACGGCTCTAGATGGGAAGAGGAGGTCTGGAGATTTAGGTTAGGGTTTTTGAGAGGTAACTATATATATATATATATATATATATATATATATATATATATATATATATATATATATAATAGGGAAAGAGAGAGGGATGGAACGGACGGGTTTGCGGCCAAGAGGGATGTGAAATAGGCTGCGGGTCCGTGGAGTAATCAAATTACTAAGGGGCGGTCCACGTGGGGAGCAAGCCGCTGAAGGCTAAAGGGTTGAAGGGCGGGGGCTTAGATGAGTTGCTGAATGGATGCTAAGTAATAGTTTAGTTTAGTATACTAAGGGGCGGTCTACAGCAAGTTAAATTGCTAAAGTGGGAATCTGGGAGCAAATCACTAAGGATGGGAATAAGCAAATGCTACGTTGCTTTGCTTGCAGTACTAAGTAGTAGTAGTATTGTTAGTATTATTATTATATTATAAATATTATTAGTTACTTCTCATTAAGTAATTCTTTTCTTAATCTTTTCTTTTCTTAATATATATATATACATATATATATATATATATATATATATATATATATATATATATATATATATATATATATATATATATATATATATATATATATTTGTGTATACATATATGTTATATATATTCTCATAAGAAAATTTATAGATTAGAATAATGCACAACATTAGGCTAGCAACTGCTCAAGGGGTCCCCTACATGAAATAAATTCCAAAAAATTCCTGATGGTCCCATAAGTCCTCTAAGTGCCCGAACACCCAAAAATAAAAATTAATAAAAATCTATTTCTCCTAATTAACACATAATTAAATTATTAATTAATAAAAAAATAAATAAATATAATTTTCTTTTTAAATAGGGGTTTTACAGTTAGTATATAGCTAGTTAATGCGTATTAGGCTAAAATATTATAAGGTATTTATTATATATAATCTATATTAAGTATGTAATACATAATATAATATATTAGCTAGTATAGTCTATATTAACTAGCATAACTTAGAAACCTAGTATAGCAAAGTATTGACCTAGAATGACTTGATAAGCCTAGTATTGCTAGTTTAGCTATATAGGCCATTCCAGTTATCAACTTGGAACCCAAAGTACCCGAAGCCATGAGACGTCCATTTACTGGAGTTTGAAATCTTTGGCTCTACTTTCCGCTCTAGTACCGGAAGCCATGAGACATAAGTTTTTTATTCTCTTTCTTATTTCAGTCTCATGGCTTTTGACACTAGAGCATAAGATAGAGCGAAAGGTCTCATGGCTTCTAGGTTCATTTACCTATTTCTTATTAGGTTTCAAGCTAGGTCAAGATACAAGTGAGTATATTGAGTATATGAGTGTCCACGTGTTCCTTGTCCACATGTCAACTATATTTGAAAATCAATATCAAACTTATCTATTTACTTATTTTACGGATACTCATGAGTCACGATATGGATACTCATGCATCATTGTGAGCACCCTAATTTTTACATAGGGTTAGTTTGGTAATTAATAATTTTTTTATTTTAATATTTATTCGATAATTTAATCGAACTTTGGAGACCAACCCCCATAGTTTTAAGATCTTGAGTGCAACACTAGCATTTTACTTTCAACCAACCTAGCATGCTCGACTTAGACGAGTCAAATTAGGCTTCTACCATGACCGTCCCTCACAAATTTGCAATCCCATAACTTGTTTTGGTCGCACAACTTTTGCGACACAATTACGAGAAAATGATGATTAATTAAACATTTAGTCGTGGCATACAATTTTCATACCCCACACCAACCCAATGATCCCAACTAAATCTATGTTATGAACCTAACTGGTCCTATTATGCACATGACAATCGAGTTACGTTATTAGAACCCCCTACTCGCTCTAATTTAATATTATGTAAAAAATATAATTTATGGATTTATTTAATTATTTTAATATTCATTAATATCTACTAAATACATTTTTAATTAATATAAATTAGTTATAGATTATATATATATATATATATATATATATATATATATATATATATATATATATATATATATATATATATATATATAACACAATACAAAACACAAAATCCAAACCCTAACTCTAATCCCAGACCTTCGCCGTCGCCCCGCCGTGTCTGGCCGACCTCCGATCGTCCTCAGTCGCACTGCCGCGGCGGGCCTAGGCACCGCCGTCCGACCCCCACACCCCCGCACGCACACACAACGCACAGTTGTGGCCCCTAATTCGCGCACAGTTCCAGCCCTCCTCGTTCGTCCGAATTGTGTTCCGTCTTCGCTGGTACGTTCACAACCTAACCCTCTAGGATCCCCTTTAAGTGAAAAGAGTTTAGGCACCCTGGTTTGATCGAAAAATTGACCGAAAGTTGGCCAAAAAACTGTTCGGAAATAGTTCAAAATTTCAGTCAAAACCCCCATGTTCATGTCCAATTTGCCACAAACTCGTTAATTATTTTTAAAATATAATTGAAGAAACTTTTTTACAATATAACCAAGATTTTTACTATTCTTTTAGTTTTTATTAGTTTGCTATAATTGTTATATTATTCTTGTTCCAAAACGACCAAAAACTTGTTTTTAAAACACCCAAAATCTAGTGATACAGGGTGCATCCCGCCAAACGAGGCAACTTCGTCATATGCGAGTTGTATCGAAAGGCGTATAATGTAAACACGGACGTGTGAGCTTTCACGGAACTTAATTTGGATGTGTGTGCACACCGGAATCAACGCGTATCCGCTAAAAACCCCGTATCGGCCTGTTCTGACATTCATCATAACTTCATGTGTGTTGGTCATTTCGCAACAAAACTTGCGCCATCGGATTTATAGAATTATGCTAGTCCTGTGAGCCAAATTTGGTTCAATTCTGAGAACGTTGACGAAACATCATTTTTGTGGGTTCTACGGTTCCACATAACGAGCAATTTTGTGATCGGCTCATCAAAATCCAGTTTTGAATGTTCCGTTGGGTTTGTATCATTGTTCTGGACTCGTAGACACTAAGTTTGATAAATTTGGAGAACTTTGTCTTTGGCATATTTTACGGTACGAAGTGGGCCACATGTGGACCCCGCTTTGACCCAAAACTGTCAATTTTGCCCCTGTGTTCAAATTGGAGTTATGAGTAGTCAATCCTAACTATTTTAAGTATTCTGAGAAAATTAGTGATATTTGTTTCAGCATCCGGAGGTGTACGGGCAGATTCTATTTTCCCAAGAGCAGTTGACGGAGTTCATAACCCAGGCAAGTGTACCTTGCCAAACCTGCAAAGATCCTGTTATATTACTTGCTTGTGTTATTTTTATATATATACTTCTATGATTTATCCTATTCAACCTAGGACCGTGAGACATATCTTAGCGTCTGAACAAGATTCGGGTGTTGAGACCGTATGTGGAGTCGTGCAACGTCACTTAAAGAGTTGATTTTCGCGATCCTATATTTTTACGTGCTTGCTTTACCGAGTACGCCATACCATAGGACACTTGACACTATTTTATGTGACAAAATCTTTCCTGAGATATTCATGGTAATTCTGTATAGGCTTACAGGATTTGTGATATGAGACTTGAATATTACATGGATATTAGTATGACTCATTATACTAGCTAGAGGTTATGATCTTGCGTGTTATGGACATGAGATATCGTGGACATGAGACATGAGGTTACATTGGGTGGGAAGAGACACACATGCTACAGGCTGATTACATATATATATATTTATTATTGCAGTGCTTTAGCCTCTGTTCCAGAGCTTGGCCCATTACTTGATATTCCTGCTACCGGCTCCCCGACACAGAGCTTGTAGTGGTCTCAGCCTGAGTCCTAGTGATTCTCTCATTTGCATTTCACTTAGCTGGTTACATAGATTGCCCTAAGGATCTGTTTATATTTACTTGCTGTATTTTATTTAGCTTGAGTGTTTATTGTACATTGCTATGTCCCCTGATGACCTGGATCTGGATTATGTCTCCAGTTATAGACGAGGAGAGCTATCCCGAGGTTTACAGGATAGGTGCTACTATTGGAGACGTACAGGTTATAGAGGACGAGGTTGTTCCGGAGGACTTCTCTTGAGCACACAGTATTCTTACCATTCATTATTTATGCTTAGTGTTCTTGGATATTTGATCTTGTAGTGATTCTAGATATTGTACTTGGATTTATTTTCCTTTCCATTTTGATGACGGGTTATTCCCCGTAATATTTTTATATTGCATTGATTAGACAGATCATTTTATATTATTGTGACTGCACTTGTCTCTTTGTGATTTTGTTATTTATTGTGGATGAGATTAGATATATAGACTGTGACAAGTATTCGTAGACCATTTTTATGTATTACAGATTAAGTGCACTCTAACGGGTCCATTAAATTGGGTTTGCCCATTGGAGTTGTGCTGCTGGCCATTGGCACGTGGCTAGTCCCTCGATATTTTGGGACTGGGGCGTGACATGTTTTTTGTGGTGGCCCATGCAGGTCTACGAATATATTACTTTGGTTTCAACTAAGGGATCGAGCAAGCCTGCGATTAGGATAAGAATAAATTTATAGGATCTCATCCACATATTGATACGTTTTTGACCTCTATATCGGATTTGAATTAATTTCTTGACTTGCATCATGCTTGACTCAACTGTTTGACCCTACATTGATCCCGGCATAAGAAGAAAAGCCGGAGAAATTCTTTGACGAACTGAGCTTTGAACTACAGAGACAGATTGGTACAGTTGCACCTACTTCTTATACGGACGTCCTTGTAGCAGCCCGACGCATGAAGCGCATCCACAGGAGGGAGTCCAGCCAGAAGAGACAATACATATTAGTACCAACTCGAGCACCACACGGGGGGCCTGCAAAGCGACCCCAGATGAGTCCACCACAGAGAGCAGCATCATGAGCCCCATCCCTTCTTACTTGTCACTACTGTTGCAAGGTAGGCCATATTGAGAGAGAGTGCAGACGCAAATTAAGATTATGTTTAGCTTGCGGATCCAGTTAGCATTCAGCCAAGGATTACCCTGAGCACTGGGGAGGAACACCAATAGTTCCCCGACTAGCTTTACCAGCACCGGAGTCAATCCAGCAGCCACATCGACCAGCTTATCCAGCACCAAGAGCATCACATATGGAAGATGGAGGATTCAGACCACCAACACTGGAAGAATATCAACCAAGGCCACCCTTGGCACCACAGGCAACACTTTTCCAGCATGCCCAGCAACAGCAGAGGGCACCACCACAGGGACGTGGACAGGCTTTTGCGATGACAGTAGAGGAGGCACGGACTCGAGGAGTAGCGAGTATGGATATGATTTAGTCTTATCATAGCTAACTATAGTAACGAATATTCCTGGTAATACTTTAGAATGTGCTTGTTAGTTCTATTCCCTAGCCTATACCTAGTATTATGTTAGCATGAACTTGTTAGTCTAGATTAGTAATATGTCAGTGGTACCCAAGTTTTCATAAGTTGTAGTTGATCCTCGCTCTAATCAGACTCCTTTACCCTTGAGTTACTTATCTCTCATTGCCTAGGAAAAAGTTTTCATTGCTTCACTACGTGTTCTGCTTGAACAAAACTCTAACCCTTCCTCTCAATTTTTTCTTGATCATGGTCCTTTATCCTTTGTGTCATACTTCAACAAATGTCATGCAACCACGTCATCTCTTTTGGAGAAAACCTTTCCTGACTGGCTATGTTTTATTTTTCTTAATTGCGAGGACGCAATTCTTTTAAGGTGGGTAGATTGTAAGCACCCTAATTTTTATATAGGGTTAGTTTGGTAATTAATAATTATTTTTTTATTTTAATATTTATTCGATAATTTAATCAAACTTTGGAGACCAACCCCCATGGTTTTAAGCACACTAGCCTTTTCCTTTCGACCAACCTAGCATGTTCGACTTAGACGAGTCAAATTAGGCTCCTGCCATGACTGTCCCTCACAAATTCGTAATCCCATGACTTATTTTGGTCGCACAACTTTTGCGACACAATTATGATAAAACGATGATTAATTAACCATTTAGTCGTGGCGTACGATTTTTACACGCCACACCAATCCATTGATCCTAACTAAATCCATGCTATGAGCCTAACTGGTCCTATTACGCACATGACACCCGAGTTGTATTATTTGAACCCCCTACCCGCTCCCAATTTAATATTATATAGAAAATAGAATTTATGGATTTATTTAATTATTTTAATATTTATTAATATTTAGTAAATATATTTTTAATTAATATAAATTAGTTGTGGATTATTTATTGGAGGAAATACAGATTTTCTCGAATTTTTACGAGTGTCTAACTATTTTTGGGAATTTTTTGCATTTATTATTGAATAAATAAAAGAAATAAAAGAAAAGAAAAAGAAATATAACCTAACCCTACCCAAACCCAATAACCTAAACCCACTATCTTAACTAAAACCCATTAGCTAATATAATCCTAAACTCTAACAAACCCAACCCCCTTCTTTTCCAGGTACAGAAACCACCCTTCCCCATATATATATATATATATATATATATATATATATATATATATATATATATATATAACACAATACAAAACACAAAAACCAAACCCTAACTCTAATCCCAGTTCGCCCCGCCGCCTCTGGCCGAACTCCGACCGTCCGCAGCCGCGCCGCGCCGCCACACCACCGCCTCCTCCCCGCTCGCACACACAGCGCATAGTTGTGGCCCCTATTTCGCGCACAGCTTCCTCCCTCCTTGCTCTTCTGAATTGCTTTTTGTCTTCACTGGTACATTCACAACCTAACCCTCTAGGATTTTCTTCAAGTGGAACGAGTTTAGACACCCCGGTTTGATTGAAAAATCGATCGGAAGTTGGCCGAAAAACTGTTCAGAAACAGTTCAGAATTTCAGTCAAAACCTCCATGTTCATGTCCAATTTGCCACCAACTAGTTAATTATTTTTAAAATATAATTGAATGAACTTTTTCATAATATAACCAAGATTTTTACTGTTCTTTTAATTTTTATTAGTTTGCTATAATTGTTAAATTATTCTTATTCCAAAACGACCAAAAACTTGTTTTTAAAATACCCAAAATCGCGATAAGGGTGCGTCCTGCCAAATGAGGAAATCATGTGCAAGTTGCATTGAAAGGCAAATAACGTAAATACGGATGTGTGGGCTTTCGTGTATCTTAATTTGGATGTACGTGCACACCGAAATCAACGCGTATCCGCCAAAAAGTCATGTATCGGCCTATTCTGACACTCGTCATAACTTCGTGTGTGCTTGTCATTTCGCAACAAAACTTACGCCATCGGATTCGCAGTGTTACACTGGTCCTGTGACCCAAGTTTGGTTCAATTCTTAGAATGTTGACGAAACATCATTTTGTGGGCCCCACGGTTCCACATAATGGACGATTTTGTGATCGGCTCATTGGAATCCAGTTTTGGATGTTCTGTTGGGTTCTTATCATCGTTCTAAACTCGTAGACACTAAGTTTAATGAATTTGGAGAACTTTGTCTTCAACATATTTTACTGTGCGAAGTGGGCCACATGTGGATCCCGCTTTGACTCAAAACTGTCAATTTTGTCCCTGTGTCCAAATTGGACTTATGGGTAGTCAATCCTAGCTATTTTAAGTATTCCGAGAACATTGGTGATATTTTTTTCTATATCCGGAGGTGTACGTGCAGATTCTACTTTCCCAGGAGCAGTTGACGGAGTTCATAACTCAGTAAGTGTACCTTGCCAAACCTGCAGAGATCCTGTTATATTACTTGCTTGTGTTCTTTTATTATATATACTTCTATGATGTATACTGTTCAACCTAGGACCGTGAGACGATGCTTAGCGTCCGAACAAGATTCGGGTGTCGACGCCGTACGCGGAGTCATGTAATGTCACTTAGAGAGTTAATTTCCGCGATCCTATATTTTTACGTGCTTGCTTTACCAAGTACGCCATACCGTAGGATACTTGACACTATTTCAAGTCACAGAATCTTTCCTGAGATATTCATGGTGATTCTATATAGGCTTACAGGATTTGTGATATGAGACTTGCATATTACATGGATATTACTATGACTCGTTGTACTAGTTAGAGGTCATGATCTTGCGTGTTATGGACATGAGACATCATGGACATGAGATATGAGATTACATTGGGTGGGGAGAGACACACAGGCTACAGGCTGATTATATACATATATATTTATTATTGTGGTGCTTTAGCCTCTGTTCCAGACCTTGGCCCATTACTTGATATTCCTGCTACCGGCTCCCCGACACAGAGCTTATAATGGTCTCAGCCTAAGTACTAGTGATCCACTATATACAATTATCATATAAACATATATATATATATATATATATATATATATATATATATATATATATATGTATATGTATATATATATATACACACACACAAGCGCATATAGGAATGAGGACCAAAAATGAAATACTTGGAGTGCACCGCACCCGTATCACACTTATTCTATGATACACTTGCGATACGGCTCCACCACACAACCAAACGCATCACGGAGGACACAAGCAAGTCTAATACACTAAATATGAACAATAGTTATTATAATTAGATCAACTACGTGTTCGTGTCAAGCTGTGCTATGCACAAGTCCCCGTATCGGAGAAAACCCCCAAAACAATCGGTATCGTCAAATTGATGAGATACGGCCCACACGTACCCAATTGTGGACACAACACTAGCCATAAAAAATTAATCAATCATATGTCATATTGATCTATTTGACCACATGACAAACACCACATGTGCCAATCTCGGAATTTCCCTAAAATTGACACAAAATTGCACGTAACTTCCACCATAGGTCTCCTATAAACCTAAAATCATTTCCTATGGGTAACCTATGCATGTGGGTTGGTTTTTCTTGGTTAAATCTCATATTTAAAGTATACTAGAAGAAGAAAAACTAAAATTTACCGATTGGGAGATGGATACCCAATAAAAATCTCCAAATTAAAATGTAGCTCCTCTTCTTGTAGATCTTGGCCTCCTCCTTGTTGCTTATTGCTTCCTTTTTGTAGATTCTTGATGTAGTAGCCTCAATTAAGAGTTAGGAAAGGAAATTGTGAAGAAATTAGTGAAGAATTGATGAGGGAATGGAAGAAATTTGGAAAGGGGAAAAACTAGATCTAAATACAAATAAAAAATAAAATGAGAGAGACACTCTCTCTCCTCCTCTAATGTCTGCCCTAGCCCTCTCCCTCAAGCAATATAAAATATTCATAACTCCCCTTGGGGCCTCTCATGAAGAAATTAATTAAGGAGAGAAGGTTCTAGTTTAATGGTTTCACTAATTAATCCATCCTCCTAACAATGAGCCTAATTCTTGGGCTCAATCTAAACTAATATGAAATGTTGGTTCATGCAACTAATTAAATTTTTTAGGTCTACTACACAAGTCTAAAATAATCTAGCATCTAACAATAAATAAATAATATAATAAATAAATAATCATACATGCACAATATTTAAATATAATACATCCTAAAATTAAAATACCCTGACAATTACCAAACTACCCTTGGTTAAAAATGTGAGGGTGACAATCCTACCCACGTTAGAAAATTTTTTTCCTCGAAATTAAGGAAGAAACTAAGTACCAAAAGAAAATAATACAATGCAAGAAAGAATTATACCTCACGGGTCGAACAGATATGGGTATCGTTCGCGCATCTCGGCCTCCTACTCCCAAGTACTCTCTCCTGGCGAATGATGTCTCCATGCGACGTGCACCAAAGGAATCATCTGGTTCCTTAGCACCTTCTCTCTCTGATCCAGAATCTCCACTGACTGCTCTGGATAGCTAAGAGTAGGGCCCACCTCTATCTCCGAGTGATCCAACACATGACTGGGATCTGCCATGTACCGCCTGAGCTGCGACATATGAAATACGTTATGCACTCCCTTTAATGCAGGTGGTAAGTCTAGTCTATATGCAACTGCACCGACCCTCTCAAGAATACTGAAAGGTCCGATGAATCGCGGACTAAGCTTTTCGTCTTCACCAAAATGAATCGTGCAACGTGTCGGAGAAATTCTCAAGAAAACTAGACTACCAACCTAGCACGAAACACAACCTCCAAAGGTCTATCAAAAACAATAATCTAACAAAAACAACAATCAATCACAAGCAATGCAAAACAAAATCTATACCTCAAACTCCAAAGGTCTTTGGTGGCTATCGGCCCAATGTCGCTGCCTGTCCTGCACCACTCGAAGTCTATCCTTGATGAGCTTCACCTTCTCGGCTGTATCCACTACCATCTCTAGTCCCAATAAAACTCTCTTACCAATATCATCCCATGATAACGGAGTACGACATCTCCGTCCATACAACGCCTCGAATGGTGACATCTCGATAATGGCTTAGTAGTTGTTATTGAATGAAAACTCTACCAAGTGAAGGTGATCCTTCCAAGAACCTCCAAGATCCAAAACACAGGTGCGTAGCATATCCTCGAGAGTCTGAATAGTCCTCTCCGACTGTCCCTTAGTCTGAGGGTGATATACGGTACTGAACTTGAGCTAAGTGTCCAAGCTAGCCTACAAACTCCTCTAGAAGTGGGACGTGAAGCGATAATCCCGATCCGAGACTATGCTCACTGGAACACCGTACAATCTGACAATCTGGCGCATATACATCTTCTCGAGCTTCTCTGTAGATGTACCCACTTTAAATGACAGAAAGTGGGCTGATTTGGTCAACCTGTCCACGATGACCCAAATTACATCTTTACCTCCTGGAGATCGTGGAAGTCCTGATACAAAATCCATGGTTACATGCTCTCATTTCCACTCCAGAATGGTTAAAGGCTGAAGCAATCCACCTGGCCTCGGTGTAAACTTCCTCACCCAAAAATAGGTATCTTGTGTGTATTTTGTATTCCTTGTATTTGTTGTAGATTATTTTTCAAATCAATTAAAATCCAATAATTTTATTAGGACACTTTACCGTGGTTTGAACATTAATAATATAGAATGGCCCCAAAATATGTATCTTCCTTCATAGAAAATAGCCTACACAAGAGACACTACCTGTAGGATCCTTTCGTGGCAAAAAATTTGATCCTTTGGCATTAGTATGACATTAGTGTAACAACCATAGATTCTTGTGTTAAATATTTAGATATTATATATATATAGTTTATTTGTGATTATTTTTCTATCCCAACTTCCTACAATTAACATCGCATAATTCACCATGTCCGATTAGGCAAATTCTCTTTTTGTAAGATTTGCATATTATTTACTATTATCCTATTTTATTGGATATCTATTTAGTTATTTACTTAGTTAATTGGATAATGTATTTATTTGGTTTATTATAACTAGATAAATATTTAATTATTAATTACAAAATATTTCATAAAATATTTTGGGTATAGTATTTTATTAAAGCTTTACAAAGTAAAATTTTCTAGAATTTATTTTTTGTGCAAATATTATTTTTAGATTTTTTAACCTCATATATATATGTTAATAAATATATATTTAATAATAATAATAATAATAATAATAATAATAATAATAATAATAATAATAGTAATAATGATAATAAATAAAAAGGAAAAGAAAAACAAAAGTAAAGAAATGAATAAAAAAAGAAAAAGAAAAAGAAAACCAAAATCCAAAACCTTAACCTAAAACTAACTTATAAACTAACTAATTCCTATAACTAATCCCCCCACCTGAGCGCAGACCCCCACCCCTTGGAACCCCCACGAACCCAGACTACCCCCCTCGCTCTCTCTCTCTCTCTCTCGATATATATATATATACAACCAAACCTAAACCCTACCGCTACCCCAGCCCTCGGCGGCAACGCCTCAGACCAACGCGGACCCTCCCGACGACCGGCGACCGCAGCACACCTTGGAGGTAGCGGTAGTAGCACAACCTCGAGCAGGCCGGCGACCGCAGCGCAGCAGCCGCGGGCCGCGCGCACGCGCGTAGTAGCACAGCCGTGAGCCCACCTTGGAGGTATGATATCTCTTTCATCTCATGTCTTTTTCTTAAGCGGTTTGTCCGTGTACGTTCACAACCTAAACCTCTAAGATTTTCCTTCAAGCGGAACGAGTTTTCGTACCGTGGATTAGTCGAAAAATCGACCATAAAAAGGCCAAAAAACTGACCAAGAACAGTCTAGAAATTTTGAACCAAACCCCCATGTTCATGCCTAATTTGCCACCAACCTGTTTAATATTTTTAAAATCAAATTGAAAGATTTTCTTCTCAATATAACCGAGAATTTTACTTTTCTTTCAGTTTTCATTAATTTGTTTTATTTGTTAAATTATTCGGCCTCCAAAACGACCAAAAACTTATTATTTTAAAACTAAAATTTTGTGATACGGAGTGCGTCCCGCATAACAGGACCACCTCGTCGTATACCAATTGCACTAAAAGGAGCATATGGTATATCCTGATGTGTGGGATTTCATGAAAGTTGATTCGGACGTGTGTGCGCGTCGGAATCAACCCGTATCCGCAAAAAGTTCCTTTATCGCGACTTTTGCAAACCACCACCCCTTTTTGTGTACACTCGTCGGAATGCGAGAAAACTTGTGCCATTGAATTCTTGGTATAACGCTAATACTGTGACCCAAGTTTCATGCGATTCTAAGACAGTTGACCGAGCCGCCTATTCGCGGGCCCCACGGTTTGACTTTGAGGGCAAATTTGTGATCGGCTCACCGGAATCCAAAATTAGATGTACCGTTAAGTTCGTATCGTCGTTTATAATTTGTTTGACCTATAATTTTTCCCATTTAGAGACCTTTACCTCTGGCACGTATTTTGGTGCAAACTGGACCACATTTGGACCCTGCTTTGACCTAAAATTACTATTTTGCCCTTGTGTCCAAATTGGACGAAAGGGTAGTGTTTTTTTAGCTATCTCGCTAATTTTGGGAACGTTGGTGATATTTATTTCAGCATCCAGAGACGTTCATTCGGAGGCCATAGTTTCTGATCCTCTGTACTTGACATCTGAACGTTTATATTACGCAGCTTTCTTGCCAAACAAGTATGCCTTGCCATTATACTGTAATTTACATGCCATTTGGTACATACATTTTATTTTTGTTATTTATTTTATATATTTTAAACTACTATATAAACTACGCGTCCAAGAATAACTTGGGTGCAACAACGGTGGCATCGTATTTTGTCTTTATTATATATTATGCATGTCGACATAGTTTTATGAGACCATCACATAATTTGGAGGCATCATTAGGTTTTATTGGCCATGACACATCTGTTACACGAGTGTGAGTCTCATGTAGAATACGGACTTGCATGACGGGCTGGCCACCTGTACGTATGGGATGTGCGATAGGGAATAACTGCTAATAAATTTGTATGATAGAAGACTTAGCAGTTACTAGAGGTACCATCGTGTCATGGATAGGGCATGAATAAAGCATAGGGTAGGAAGAACAACAACTAAGGCGTTTGGGCTCCTTTGTACTTTCCTTGTGTAACTCGCACGCTCCGTCGGAGATGTGTGGTATGATGACCCATATATTATCTACAGGCGGCCTCTGACATTCAAAAGATGTCATGCTTTTTAGGCCCCTGATTCTTTGAGAGAATTATGCCAATCTCATTTTAGCCAAATAGCCCACGTGTTGGAAAGTTGTTCTCAAAGTACATTCACATAGATGGTTAGGCGATCCTTGGATGTTTATTTTCAGTACTTTATTGGCATGCTTCTATGTATCTTGTTACGTCCCTTTGAGGACCTAGTCCCTTTCCAGGTGTAGACGATTATGACTATTTGCAGGAGCACGGATCATGACTTACTACTTATCTCTCTTTCGAGGAGGTCTTCTCTTCGAACTTCATTGTTCATTAGATGTACTTATTATATTTACTTTTATATCCTAGTTTGATAGTGAATTTGTTTCCACCCAACTACTTGTTCTTATCAAGCATCTTATACTTGATTCAGTTATATAGTTGATTGGTTATTCATTTCTATTTGATTATGTGGATAAGATCTAGTTATGCCCTGTGACTTGTGACAACTATATACCACTTGTGAATTATTGTTCATAATACAGCATACGTATATGTTATGGTTTTCTTATATTAGAGTTTTCATATACATACGGCTGGCATGCTTACGTATTTCTAATCCTACGTATTTTGGGACTGGGACATGATATGTTTTTATGGTGGTCCATGCAGGTCGAGTTAGCCGTTTCGGTTACGTAACTGTACCGAGCGGACCTGCACCTAGGATTAGAGTTTTAGGTCTCATCCATATTTGACTATGACTCACCTTCCTTCCAATCCTTTCTATTTAAATAATTATATCATGCTTGATTTATGTACTTCCCTAATAGTTCCTTGAGTATAGCCTTCTCCTAGAATATAGGAATCCTTGTTGTTTGGATGATAATTAGGGTAACATTCCTACTAAGAATACAACTAGAATATTGACATATCACTAAGTTTAGCATACCTAATAAACCCTAGCATCCAATACGCATAAATTGATTGACCATTATCCCTTAATATTTATGAATGACTTAAGAGTGGTATAGACACTACTAGGGTTAGTTAAAAATTTGACCATATTGTTTGACCCTAGTATTGAGGAACCAATAGAAATCCAAGGTTGAATATTAGGACTAAACCTAACTTTCATAGTGAGATAGTATTAGAGAACTATAAATTTAGATTCTTGTCTTGATATTAGCAGAACAGTACCTTAGGAAACCAAGAGGAATGAATAGAACATTTTTTTTTAATCATATCTCGAACACAAAGATTTGCATACCACCTTTCCTTAGGAAACCATGATATTATCAAGATTCTCCCTATTTTATTTCATATCTTGTTTCTCTGAAACCTTAGCGCTCATTTTTTATGCGATGGCTAAAATTTTTCCTTTATCTTTCAATTCGTGCCACCTAACCCTTCTGATTGTAGGCCAAGTGATTCCTTTTATGTTAGGATATATAGTTTGCTAGGATTATAGTTGTTAATCTTGAATTTTAAAATTATGTGCTTGGTAGTTAGAACTTAACAGTTTGAGTCGTTCATTTAGATTATGATTTTTATGATTATACTTTAGTTTCAAATCACGTAATTTGTACCCGTATCTCAAAACAGGTTATGTCCTCTTTCACTTGAGAGCCAGTAACTTCTCCATTCTTAATATTAACACTTTTGTTCTATAAAAATTATGATTAAGACTTAAGATGACCATTACCTATGAAGTTTTATAATACAATAGGATACCTTAATAAGTACCAGGATATTTTTCTCATATACCCTAACAAGAGTTTCTACTTTATTTACAAGAACAAGATTATTTTGTAGAATCCCCACAAGGCTGTTACAGTATTAGTTTATTCTTGTAAGTTGGGTAGTATATCTCATAACCTAGTATCATAAAGTCCTTTTGACCGATTAATGAAGTGTAGTTGAATGATATTAACTATATGCTAGCATAAGACGATAGTATTTATCCAGACTGTAGAACTTAGAGGCTCATACCCCTATTTGGTCGAATAGAGACTTAGACAAGAAGTTAGTATGGAAACTGTAGAGGCACAATACCGGACAAGTCTTATCTTTTTTGTGAACTTAAATTATTTTGTACCTTCCCTCATCATAATCTAGCGTACTTATATTTTCTGGACTACCTCGACTTATGGTGCTATTATAGCCTAGTTTTGCAAGCTTATTCTTTTATCGAGCTTGTTCATGACATATGTATTATTGGGGGCCCACTCTAATACATTTGTCTATTTAAAATCAGTATATTATGGTCTGATCAACCTTAGTGCGCTTGGTTCGCTCTTCACATGACTACTTTACGTGGATTGAGATATACTTGACTCAGCATGTTAGACGAATATACTTGCCCTCTAGACAGGTCAGAGTATATCATATCAGGTATATAACTATTCTGATATGAACATGCGAATAAGAATTTACCAAAATAGGATCTCATCCACAACTATATTAACAACTCCCTTTTGAATTCTTTAATCGCCTTAAACCCCGTACTTGTATTCTATCATCTCCTCCTTGAATTCTTTATTATTGTTTTTTGTCTTCCCCTATTTCGGAAAGACGAACGCTCATGCTTGATATAAGTTTGATACACGAAGAGTACTAGATATACCCTATAGGCCAATCACTTTACCATGTGACTATATTTTGTAATTAAGGACATATCACATGTGATATATTTGTTGTTAAAATTTTCGAGGATTGAATAACACGATTAAATAATTTGAGAAAGTATTTCTTAAATGTATAGTCTTATGTGATAGATCGGTAAATTCTAAGTTGGGTAGAAGTTGCATTGCCAACTTGAGATAATTTTTTTTTTTGATCAAGTAAGATTAGATTGAGAGGTTTAAGTCATTTTAAATTTTGAGAATTATTTTAGAAGAATGATTAAGATGATGAGGAATTAATGATTTTTGAAATCTTGATATTGCGAACAAAATATTTATACTTTGAGCACATAATTTAAATTTTGAATATTAGAGATTGAATCAACGATTTAAATTTTGAGAAAAAAATAGAACTCTAAACATGAACATTGATGGATTGAATTCAAAATTTTATAATTTGATGATTTGAATTAAAAGTTAAATTTTGATTGTTGGATCACCTATTTGAAATGTTGAGGATGGAAATTGAATTTAAAATTTAAAGAGTACAAAATTCATAAGTTGGAAATAGGAATAAGATTTGATTAGAATTATTTTCTAGAGGAGATTATGATAGTTGGAGATCGTGATATAAAATTTGATGTGGGTTATTTAAATCTTGAAGATGTCATATAGATTTGACTTAAATTTGGATGTTGATAATTTAAAAATCGAGAAGAATAACTTGGGTGCAACAACGGTGGCATCGTATTTTGTCTTAATTATATATTATGCATGTCGACCTTGTTTTATGAGACCATCACATGATTTGGAGGCATCATTAGGTTTTATTGGCCGGACACATCTGTTATACGAGTGTGAGTCTCATGTAGAATACGGACTTGCATGACGGGCTGGCCACCTGTATGTATGGAATGTGCGATAGGGAATAACTGCTAATAAATTTGTATGCTAGAAGACTTAGCAGTTACTAGAGGTACCATCGTGTCATGGATAGGGCATGAATAGAGCATGAGTGGGGGAGAACAACAAGTAAGGCGTTTGGACTCCTTTGCACTTTTCTTGTGTAACCTGCATGCTCCGTCGGAGATGTGTGGTATGATGACCCCTATATTATCTACAGGTGGCCTATGACATTCAAAAGACATCATGCTTTTTAGGCCCTGATTCTCCGAGAGAATTATGCCAATCCCATTTTAGCCAGATAGCTCACGTGTTGGAAAGTTGTTATCAAAGTGTATTCATATAGATGGTTAGGCGACCCTTGGATGTTTATTTTTAGTACTTTATTGGCATGCTTCAATATATCTTGTTACGTCCCTCTGAGGACCTGGTCCCTTTCCAGGTGTAGACGATCATGACTATTTGCCGGAGCACGGATCAGGACTTGCTACTTATCTCTTTTTCGAGGAGGTCTTCTTTTCGAGCCTCATTGTTCATTAGATGTACTTATTATGTTTACTTTTATATCCTAGTTTGGTAGTGGATTTGTCTCCACCCAACTACTTGTTCTTATCAAGAATCTTATACTTGATTCAGTTATATAGTTGATTGGTTATTCATTTCTATTTGATTCTGTGGATGAGATCTAGTTATGCCCTGTGACTTGTAACAACTATATACTACTTGTGAATTATTGTTCATAACACAGCTTACGTATGTGTTATAGTTTTCATATATTAGAGTTTACATATACATACGGCTGACATGCTTATATATTCCTAATCCTACGTATTTTAGGACTGGAGCGTGATACTCGGTCTCTTCGACTTTACCTGCTGGCAAACTAAGCATCTAGATACGAAGCTAGCTACCTCCCGCTTTATACCATACTACCATACATTCTTTTTCATGTCTCTATACATCTTGTTGGCACCTGGATGCATAGAGTACTCAGATCGATGCGCCTCCTGTAGAATCTTCTCGCTCAATACTCCACTCGGTACACACAATATGGTACCATGTCATAATGATCCATCATCTGTGATACTGAAGTCGTCTACCAACCCAATCTAGACATGTGCTCTGATGCTCCTCAAAGACTCATCCTCGTACTGTCTGGCTCTAATCTGGTCCATCAGTTCTGACTGTACCGGAGGTCCCCACATCTGTATTGTGACTCCAGGAACTAATACGTTAATGCCCAAACTATCAAGATCGATCAATGTCTCTCGTCAAGCACATAGCCACGGGATACCTGCTCAAGGTATCCGCGACTACGTTGGCCTTCCCTGGATGGTACTGCAAAGAAATATCGAAGTCTTTCATCAACTCCAACCATCGCCCTGCCTCATGTTGAGCTCTTTTTGTGTAAACACATACTTCAAGCTCTTATGGTCTGTGAAGATCTCCACTCTCTCTTCATACAAGTAGTATTTCCATATTTTAAGAGCAAAAATAACTGTTGCCAACTCCAAGTCATGGGTAGGTAGTTCTCCTAGTCCTCATAGTCTATAGGATTATCCTCTATAGGTACGCCATCCTACGGCCCGTAGAATGTGGGATACTGCTCTATAAGCCAATCATATGGAAAAATATATCCAGTTAGGATTGGAATAAAGTACATACCTTTGAAAGCAGTTTCAATAACATAATCGAGCATATAAAACAGATAATAGAAATAAAATACAAGATCAGTAACTTATGAGTGAATGAACAATAGGTATACAAGTAATGTACGAGAATATAGAACAACGATATGAATATCTACAATATGATAAAATAACTGTAATCTAACTAATGTGCCTCAGAATACAAGTTCATTATGTGATCGGTTTGGGTGAACAAGATCAATAAGGTAAGACAATTACAAGTGTAGTATTTAATCAGAATATATACGATAAACAATGGGGCTTTGATCACATAATCTACTCCTTCTCTTCCATCCCCAACTAATACCAATGGATCCAATCACGATACGCTACGAACATGAATATGACCACGGAACACAAGCAGTGGGTGTACACGAATAAGCACACTAAACACAAGCAGTGTGTAAATATGAAATGTAAATCAATACTCAATATACACGATAAAATATATGTACACGAGTACCCGCTGAACACGGTAGAGGATAACATCTCCTGACGGGATCCATGTAGTACGAGTTCGTGAAATCACTGTGTCGGAATCAAGTATACAATTCTAGAACATGCATATATACACTATTATGAATTAAAAACTATCATAGAAATGTACTCGCCTGAAGTCCTGAGCAAGGTGTGTCTCTCGATGCCCAAGCTGGTGTCACACAACCTATATATGGTATGTTGCATCAATACAAGGTTCAGAAATAAAAATAAGTTAAATTGATGCAATACTAGGTCATAAAGCCATTTCTAAGTCAAACCGGCTAATTCTATGTTGTAAGAGTCTAACACTAGGATACTAGGTCGATACACTATGAAGCTAAGCTATACCAGCTAATCTAAGATACTAAGAGACACTCAAAAAGTCGTATCAAAAGATACGCAAGTTTCAATATATGAAAATAATAGTTTAAATATATATATGAGTCAATAAACATAATACTATAACAAATCAATAAAAATATGATACCTTGGCCTTGCACCAATGCGTATCACACCTATCTCGATGTCCAAACCTAATACCTTGGGTATCGATCCAATACCTTGGTATTACCTTGGTATCCCGAGGTAATTCAAAACCTCTACAATATAGCTAATACATAGGTAAAACCCCCAATCAATATACTAATATATGCTAACACTATAATATATATCAATACCCTTATAGAAACTAACTATAATACAATACATATATATCTATATACTAACAAATAGCTAATATAACTAACTACCTATCATATAACAAGTATACATATAACTAGCTATCTATTTATACTAACTACTAAACTAACTATTTCTAACTAGTATACTAAACTAACTCATCTAATACTCACTAACCAACTAGACTAACCTTAACACTAACTCATCTAACCCAAAACCTCACTGAACCAAAAACCTGAAACTGAACTGATACCTTGATACTGTGCTGATACTTCTCCCTGCTGAAATGCTGTAAACTGCACTGTGCTGTGCTCTGCTTGCCTCCCTGTTATAGTGTGCATATCGACTAATACCTTGCTTCAGTGAATGAGCTTGCCTTGCTGAATTGCACATCTTTGCTGCCACTGTGCTTGACTGCACTCCTTGTAGTTGGCTGCATATTGCTCTCCTCTTCAACGAGCACTGCCTCGAGAGTTGCAGCTAGCTACTGACATTGCTCTCTTCATGCTGTCATGAGCACAGACTACTCCCACCTCTAGTTGAAGCTGCTACTGCTATTGCTCTCTTCATGCTGTCACGAGCACAGAGCATTGTTGATACCTCTATTGCAGTGACTGCTCACTGATACTGCCCTGCTACGCCACTGAACTCTCACTCACTAGCTCACACACTCACACACACATAAACAAAAACACTTACATAGCACACTCACACACATCTATCCCTCTATGTACATATCAATATCTATATAGCTATATATACTCTCTATTACATAAATACTAATCTATCTATATGTATATAAACACATGTATATAACATACACTATGCACATATATGTATTTACATATAAACACTCACACATACTAATACATAAACACTTATACATACATATACACCTAATGTATATACATATAAATACTCATACATATATCTAATACATATACTCTAGATAGCACCTATATTTACAATATCCTATAACATACACAATATACATATATGTATTATATATAACCACTCATACATATATATACATATAGATATAAATATACTCTATAGATATCCACTATATAGAATTATCATATACATACATATATATATATATATATATATATATATATATATATATATATATATATATATATATATATATATATATAATGAGGACCAAAAACCAAACACGTGGAGTGTACCGCAACCGTATCACACTTATTCTATGATACGCAAGCGAAACGGCTCCATCACACAACCAAATGCATCCCGGAGGACACGAGCAAGTCTAATACCCTAAATATAAACAATACGTATAATAATTAGATCAACTACGTGTCCATGTCAAGGTGTAATATGCACAAGTCCCCGTATCGGAGAAAAACTCCCAAAATAACCCGTATCGTCAAATTGACGAGATACGGCCTACACATACCTAATTATGGATACGACACTAGCCACAAACAATCAATCATAGGTCATATTGATCTATTTGACCAAATGACAAATACCACATGTGCCAATCTCGAAATTCTCCCAAAATTGACACCAAAATGCACATAACTTCCACCATAGGTCTTCTATGAACCTAAAATTAATTTCTATGGGTAGCCTATGCATGTGGGTTGGTTTCTCATGGTTAAATCTTAGATTTAAGGTCTACTAAAAGAAAAAAAAACTACAATGTACATATTGGGAGATTGATTCCCAATAAAAATCCCTAAATTGAAATGTACCTCCTCTTCTTGTAGATCTTGGCCTCCTCCTTGTTGCTTCTTGCTTCCTTCTTGTAGATCCTTGATGTAGTAGCCTCAATTGAGAATTAGGAAAGAAAATTGTGAAGAAATTGGTAGAGACTTGATGAGGGAATGAAAGAAATTTGGAAAGGGAAAAAACAAGATCTAAATGCAAATGGAGAATAAAATGAGAGAGATACTCTCTCTCCTTCTCTAATGGCCGACCCTAGCCCTCTCCCTCAAGCAATGTAAAATATCTATAACACCCCTTGGGGCCTCTCATGAAGAAATTAATTAAGGAGGGAAGGTTCTAGTCTAATAGTTTCACTAATTAATCCATCCTCCTAACAATGGGCCTAATTCTTGGGCTCAATCTCAACTAATATGAAATGTTGGTTTGTACAACTAATTAAATTGGTTAGGTCCACTACACAAGTCTAAAACAATCTAGCATCTAATAATAAATAAATAATACAATAAATAAATATTCACACATGTATAATATTTAAATATATAATACATCCTAAAATTAAAATATCCCTGACAATTACCAAACTATCCTTGGTTGAAAATGTGAGGGTGATAATCCTACCCACCTTAGAAAAATTTTATCCTCGAAATTAAGGAAGAAACTAACTACCAAAAGTAAATAATATAATACAAGAAAGAATTATACCTCACGGCTCGAACATATATGGATATCGCTCGCGCATCTCGTTCTCCCACTCCCAGGTACTCTCTCCTGGCGAGTGATGCCTCCATGCGACGCGCACTAAAGGAATCGTCTGGTTTCTCAGCACCTTCTCTCCCCGATTCAGAATCTCTACTGGCTGCTCTGGATAGCTAAGAGTAGGGCCACCTCTATCTCCGAGTGATCCAGCACATGACTGGGATCTGCCACGTACCGCCTCACCTGCTACAAGTAAAACACGTTTTGCACTCTCTCCAATGCATGTGGTAAGTCTAGTCTGTATGCAACTGCACCGACCCTCTCAAGAATACTGAAAGGTCCGATGAATCGCAGACTAAGCTTTCCGCATCCACCAAAATAAATCATGCCACGTGTCGGAGAAATTCTCAAGAAAACCAGACCGCCAACCTAGCACGAAACACAACCTTAGCTCTCTAACAAAAACAATAATCAATCATAAAATTAAAATACCCCTGACAGTTACCAAACTACCATTGGTTGAAAATGTAAGGGTGACAGTAGGACATTGAGAGTACTCATCAGCTTGCCCTTGCTCCAATAGAGAGAGGAGTTTCGGTCCAACAATAGGTTATTCCGCAGGTTATCCAGCTTCGGCCGGGTAATGTCCAGGACTTCAAAAAGCTAGAACCTCAGGTCTTCAAGGGGGATGAGGGCATCGTCTACACTGATGATTGGCTCGAGGATATTGAGTATCTCATGAGGGTGTCTCATCTTGCTAAGGATCTGAAGGTTGAGGCAGTAGGACTTCAGCTGTTCGACATTGCCCGTACTTGGTTCAAAAATGAGCCATTTATTGCTGATGTAGGGCAGTCTTGGGAGGTGTTCAAGGACCTCTTCAAGTGAAAGTTTTTTGCTCGGGTGGACAGATTAGACATTGGGAGGCAGTTTGAGTGCCTTACTCAGGAGAGCATGTCCATGGAGGAGTACGCCGCAGAGTTCGGTAGGCTGAGCCGATTTATGGAGTATTTGGTGAGGGAGCCGGAGGTTCGAGCTATCCATTTTTACGAGGGTCTGAACTGGGAAGTGAAGATCCTTATTTTGTCTTTCTATGAGACCTCTTATGAGATACTTGCGAAGGCACGCAAGGTTGAGTGAGAGTTGGGCTTGAAACCCAAGAGAGATCGTAATTTTTTTTCTGGGGGCTAATAGCAGCACAATGACTGCTAAGCGTCCTTATTTCCAGTCCAGGCCTTTTCAGCAGCCACAACAGCATCAGACTCCAGCTAGGGCACCATTTTACCAGGCACCGCAGTAGTAGAGACAGCCACAGCAAGCTTCCTGCCACTACTGCAAGAAGTTCTACCATATCTGGAAAGTTTGTAGAAAAAGGTTGGAAGTTTGTTTGTATTATGGTGTCGAGGGGCATCAGCTGAGAGAGTGTCCTTCCAACCCTCGTCTTGCAGTTCAGAAAGCAGCTCCAACTCCGAGGCCACAGGAGAGGCCACCTGCAGTACAACCGAGGGGACCGCCGCTTCCGACCTAGCAACAGAGTTATGCCCAGCACCAGCATCAGAGAGGTGCACGCCAGGGACGAGCTTTTGCTATGACAATCGAGGAGACCGAGCCCACCGGAGATGTCATCGCAGGTTCTGTTCTTCTTGATTCCATTTCATCTTTAGCTTTATTTGATAGTGGTGCTTCCCATAGTTTTGTATCTATTTCTTTTGCTCTGAAGCATTATTTTCTAGCTAAGTCTTTGCTTAGGACTTGCAATATCATGACCGGGGGAGACATTATCCTGGTTAGTGATATTTGTATGGATCAAAGAGTTACTCTGGGAGGCCGAGAGCTGAGTGCGTATCTACTTGTAATGCCACTTCTGAACTACGATATTGTACTCGGGATGGATTAGTTGAGTAGGCACCATGCTAGTATTGATTGTAGAGGAGGTAGAGTTTTGTTTAACCCGCTAGGAGAGCCAGAGTTTGAGTTTGCTAGACGAGCTGCAGAGCAGAGAGAAGACATTATCTGTGGAGCTATGGTAGAAGACAAGGAGTTGCCGCATCCGTTGATAGCAGAGTTCTTGGATGTATTTCCTGAGGAATTGTCATGATTGCCGCCAGATCGAGATGTTGAATTCTTTATAGACTTGGTGCCAGGTACAGAACCAATTTCATAGTCTATAGAGTGAACAACAGCGAGCTGGTTGAGCCGAAGAAGCAAGTAGATAAATTGCAGGATAAGAGGTTTATCAGATCTAGTTCTTCACCATGGAGAGTCTCGATATTGTTTGTTCCGAAGAAGGATGGATCGGTGCTCATGTGCATCGATTAGAGGGCATTGATTAATCTCACTATCAAGAATAAATACCCGTTTCCATAGATTGATGACCTGTTTGATCAGTTGAGTGGCGCCAAGATATTTTTTAAGACAGACTTGAGATTAGGCTACCACCAGGTGAAAGTGAAGCCAGAGGACATTCCGAAGACTACTTTTAGGACTCGGTATGGCCAATATGAGTTCATGGTGATACCGTTTGGGTTGACTAATGCCCCGATGGTATTTATAAATTTGATGAACAAGGTGTTCCACCAGTACCTTGACAAGTTCGTGGTGGTGTTCATCGATTGACATACTCATATACTCGAAAATAGCGGAGGAGCCCGAGGAGCATTTGTGTTGGATGTGCTGAGGAAGGATAAGCTGTATGGAAAGCTTTTCAAGTGTGAGTTCTTCCTGCACAAGGTGGAGTTCATAGGACATGTTGTGACTGGTGATGTAATTTCAGTGGATCCGAAGAAGATCACAGCAGTGGAATCTTGGAAGACCCCGAGTTTAGTGGCAGAGATCAGAAGTTTCTTGGGTCTAGCAGGCTACTACAGAAAGTTTTTGCAAGATTTTTCAAGGATTGCCGAGCCGATGACTAGACTCACCAGGAAGGATGCCGAGTTTATTTGGACAGAGGAGTGCCAGATTGCTTTTGAGGAATTAAAGACGAGGTTGATATCTGCTCTTATTTTGATGTTGCTATCAGGGTCAGAAGATTTTACTATTTATAGTGATGCATCAAAAAAAGGACTGGGTTGTGTTCTTCAGCAGAATGGGAAAGTGATTATCTATGCATTCAGGCAATTGCGTCCTTATGAGAAGAACTATCCTACCCACAATTTGGAGTTGGCAGCAGTCATCTTTGCCCTAAAGTTATGGAAACACTATTTATACGGAGAGCGTATGGAGATCTTCACAGACTACGAGAGCTTGAAGTACGTTTTCACTCGAAAGGAGTTGAACATGAGGCAGCATCGATGGCTGGAACTGATGAAGGAATTTGATATATCTTTGTAGTATCATCCAGGAAAAGCTAATATAGTTGCCGATGCCTTGAGAAGGTATCTAGTAGTTATATTATTGATGTAGGATCGGTATTTGTTGGAGGACTTGGAGAGCTTGGGCATTGAGGTGATAGTTCCTGGTTTTGCCATGCAGATATGTGGGTTGTAGATACACTCAGAGTCGATGGATAGGATCAAGGCAGCCCAGTATGAGGATGTATCTCTGAGGAGCATCAGAGCTCAGGTGGGAGCAGGATTGGGGGATGATTTCACCATTGCTGAGGATGGTTCTTTGCGGCATGGTGTTAGATTATGTGTGCCTAGAGGGAAGCTACGTGAGGAGGTATTGCAGGAATCACATCTCTCTCAGTATTCTATGCATCCAGGTGCCAACAAGATGTATCGGGGTATGCGAAAGAGTGTGTGGTGGTATTACATGAAGAGGGAAGTGGCATAGTTTGTATCCAGATACTTAGTGCGCCAGCAATGAAAGTCGAGAGGCAAAGGTAGGTGGTTTACTTCAGCCATTACCCATTCCAGAGTGGAAGTGGGAGCACATTACTATGTATTTTGTGTTTGGACTTCCACGATGTCCAAGAGGGAAAGACGCCATTTGGGTCATCGTTGACTGTCACGACCAGCACCCGACGTAGGAATGCAAGTCGGGAACAACGCCTAGCCTACGCCGTAGAATCAGCGGTAGAACGTTGTTCGGGTAATCTATCTAGCAAAATAATGAGCCACCAACAATATTAATATACTCAATCATATAGATCTAAGATGGAAATAAGCACGAATATGATAAAGAATAGAATAGTCACATACAACTCATGAGTCAAATAATAACATCAATGAGTCTGAAGAAATACTAAACAATAAGCTGGAGACAAATCCAGTACAAAGTATACTAAGAAACTACAAGTCTTGGGTCATTTGTCTCAGTCGAAATGAGTCCCTCCTAAGCCAGGGTCTCTGACTCTAAGCCTACAACATCCTGAGGCCCGTAGAGTAGGGTACCACTCCTCAGTATCATCTAGGAAAATATATCCAGTCAGGAAAGGAGCAGAGTATATCTCTAACAATAGTTCTAATTAATGATATAAACTATGTAACAATAAATATATGTGAATATACAAGATGCAACAATAGATACATGAGATATACAATTAAAAAAATACTAGAAATAATACAAGAATAAACAATATGGCAATGAACAAGAATACTAAATGACTAAGTGAGTGAGTACCAGTTTTAACATATGATCAGCTTGGGAACTTGATACAAGATATATGGCCTGGCTAATCATATGTGCGATGTATGATTAACACTATTCAATGAACAAGACTTGATACAAGGAGGGTATGATCACATATCAACACTAAGTACTCCCCAACCCCGACTGGTATAGTGGATCCAACCATGGTACGCTATGGCGCGCGATTCTCTAAGAAGATAGCGACTCTTCCCGAGAATCAGTGTATGTACATGTACAAGAAGAACAATGAAACAAGGCTTGCACAAGATACACCATATATACCAAGAAATAATATCTTATGACGAGATCCGGATATACCAATCCGTGTAACCATCGTGTCAAGAAATCATGGATATCTATACTAGATACAATTAACATAGAGGATATCCTAAATGAGAAACTATCAGAGAATGTACTCGCCTGAAGTCCGGTGAATAGTATCACAGATGTCTGGTACGGTGCCTCAAAGACCTAAATATGTAATATAACATCAATACAAGGTTTCAAAATAAAAATAAGTTAAACTAGTCAACATCTGGGTCAAAGAGCCAATTCTAAGTCAAAATAGGCAAACTAGGTCAACTCTAAGTCAAACTGGTCAAACTGGGTCAAACTAACTATTTTTAGGTTGCATAAGTCTATCTCTATGATGTTAGGTTCATAAACTATGAAACTAGGTCATACAAGCTAAATCTAGGATACTAAGATACCGTATCTCTGGATACGCAAACAAGAGATATAGAATAGCATATATGCATATCCAAACAATATTAAATATACTAATCATAATTACCGAATGCTATGTGGATACCTTAGCTTTGAACCAACTCGGTATCGCGCCACTAAACACTCATCTTGGTACCCAAACCCAAATACCTTGTATATCCTCAATACCTTGGCATTTACCTTGGTATCTCAAGGTAAATATGATATCTAGTATATAACTAACATCCCAATATAATTTCTAGTATACTCTAATATCAACTACTAGTATTTACCTATATGAATTAAGTACTAACTCTCATGCAATAATAACTATCAATATAATTAATACGTAGACATATATATAACTTAGAGATATCCATAAGAGGTATAACTAAATAGATACTAACTAACTAACTAGCTAATTTAACTAGCAATAACTATTAGCTAATAATATTTAACTTACTAAATATATAGCTACATCCTAACACTAACCAACTGATCTTCCCTCACTGTTACTGCTTCTCGGAATACAGTTGTTACTGCAGCTGTTTCTGCAAGTTGCGGCTACTGCTGCTGGAAACTGCTGTTGCTACTGTTGCAAGTTGTTGCTACTGCAGCTGCTTCTATAAGTTGTTGCTACTGCTGTTAGAAGCTGCTGCTGCTGCTATTGCAGCTGCTTCTATAAGCTGCTACTGCTGTTGCTGGAAGCTGCTGCTGCTGCTGTTGCAAGCTGTCAGGCCCCTTCCCTCTATTGCACACACACACAACAACAACACACATACATATATACACCAATATATATATCAAACTATATATATATATATATATATATATATATATATATATATATATATATATATGCATACCCTCTCTCATCTATACCAATATATATAATCACACACACACACACACACACACACACACACACACACATATATATATATATATATATATATATATATATATATATATATATATATATATATAGTATCACATACACATATACACATATATATAACATACAAGTATATATATAACATAACTTATTCAAATAGCTATTATATATATAGAGGTATAACTACATATATATATATATAACACATAGGTATATAGATATATGATACACTAGCACATATAAATACATGTTTATATATAATATATATATATATATATATATATATATATATATATATATATATATATATATATATATATAAATGCATATGAATAAATCTACTATAATAGCTAAGAACAATAGAAATTGGATCTAGAAATGAAATACAACAAACACGTGGAGTGCATCACACCCGTATCACACTAGATCTATGATATGCTTGCGACACGAGTCCACCACGCAACCAAACGTACCCCGAAGGATATGAACACGTCTAATATACTATTTATGAACAATAAGAAGAGTCAAACACATATCTACCTATCCGTGTCAAAATATGATATGCACAAAGTCCCGTGTCGAAGAAAAAAACCCCAAAATCAACACGTATCACAAATTTATTGGGATATGACCTATACGTACCCAATTATGGATATGACACTAAATACAAACACATAAATACATGCCAATTTGATCTATAAGACCAATTGACAATCACAATAAGTGTCAATCTCAGAATTCCCCAATAATTGACACAAAAAATACTATAACTTTCTCAATAGGCCTCCTATGAACTCAATTCCAAATCCTTTGGGTAGCCTATGCATATAGATTGATTTCTCATGGTTAAATATCAAATTTAGAACTTATTTTAAAGTAAAAACTAAATTGTATCTATTGGGAGATGGATTCCTAATACAACCTCCAAATGTGATAAAATTGGCCTCTAACTTGTAGAACCTTGCTCCTCTTTGTAGATCCTTGCTTTCTCCTTCTAGATTCTTGCTCCACTAGTATCCAATAGTGATTTGGGAAGGAATTGGGATAAAATTTGGTAGGAAATTGATATGGGAATGAAGGAATTTGGTTGAAAGAAATTCTAGATCTAGATTTGAAATGAAAACAGGGAAGAGAAACTTTTCCTCCCTCTTTATAAAGGCTGCCCCCCTTGCCCCTTCCTTAAGCTACTATGTAATGTCCATTATATCCCTTGGGGCCTCTCATGAAAAAATAATTAATGAGGGAATGTTCTAGTCTAATGGTTTTAATTAAATTAATCATCCTCCTAATCAATGGGCTTCTAAATGGGCTCAATTCTAACTAATCATAAATGTTGGTCCATGAGTCTAACTAAACTAGTTGGGTCCACTAACACAAGTCCAAACAATATACTAACATATAAAAATAATTAAATAATATAATAAATAATTATTCATCATGCACAATATTTATTTAATTATGAAATGACTAAAATACCCTTTCCTAGAAAATGCGGTAGTGACATTAACAGGTTGACGAAGTCGGCCCACTTTTTGACTTTCAAGGTGGGTTTTTCTGCGGAAAAGCTGGCAGAGATGTATGTAAGGCAGATCATCTGGATACATGGGGTTCCCGTCAGCATAGTCTCGGATCGGGATAGTCGTTTCATATCTCATTTCTGGAGGAGTTTACAAGCGAGTTTGGACACCCAGCTCAAGTTCAGTACTGTATATCACCCCCAGAGGGATGGGCAGTTAGAGAGGACTATTCAGACTCTCAAGGATATGCAGCGTACCTGTGTACTAGATTTTAAGGGATCTTGGGAGGACCATCTCCATTTGGTAGAGTTTGCTTACAACAACAACTACTAGGCTAGTATAGATATGTCATCATTTGAGGCTTTGTATGGTCGAAGATATCGTACTCCCTTTTCATGGGACGATGTTGGAGAGAGAGTTTTGCTAAGGCCATAGATGGTTGTGGATGCAGCGAAAAAGGTTATGTTGATCAGAGACAGACAGCAACATTGTGCCGATAGCTATCGGAGACCTTTGGAGTTTGAGGTATAGTTTTATATTTTTGTGTTGTGCTTGATATTGGTTGTTTGTTATAGATTAATTTCTTAAGGTTGTAATTTTTTCTAGGTGGGTGGTTTGGTATTTCTGAGGATTTCTTCGACACCATGCATAATTTATTTCGGTGGAGGCGGAAAGCTTAGTCCGCGATTCATCGGACCTTTCAGTATTCTCGAGAGGGTCGGTGCAGTTGCTTATATACTAGACTTACCACCTGCATTAGAGGGAGTGTACAACGTGTTTCATGTGTCACAGTTGATACGATACATGGCGGATCCTAGTCACGTGTTGGATCATTCGGAGATAGAGGTGGGCCCAACTCTTAGCTATCCAGAGCAGCCAGTTGAGATTCTGGATCGGAGAGAGAATGATCTGAGGAACCAGACTATTCCCTTGGTACGCATCGTATGGAGAAATCACTCTCCGGGTGAGTCTATCTGGGAGAGAGAGGATAAAATGCGAGAGCGTTACCCATATTTGTTTGTGCCTTGAGGTATGTTCTTTCATGATTCTGTTCTGTTTTATTTTCTGGGGATAGTTTTGTCTTTGAATTTCAAGAAAAAAATTATTTTAAGGGGGATAGACTTGTCACTACCATATTTTCTAGAAAAGGGTATTTTGGTCATTTCATAATTAATTAAATATTGTGCATATTATAAAAATATTTATTGTATTATTTATTTATTGCTCGATGTTAGCATTTTATTTTTGACTTGTGTTAGTGGACCTAACTAATTTAGATTAGATTCATTGACCAACATTTAATTCTAGTTAGAATTGATCCCAATAAGAAGCTCAATCATTAGGAGGATGATTAATTAAGTTAAACCAATTAGACTAGAACCTTTCCTCCTTAATTATTTTCTTCATGACAAGCCCTAAGGGATATTTTGAATATTTCATAGTAGCTTGGGGAAGCGGGCAAGTGGCCGGCCTAGTATTAGATGGAGGGAAAATTCTCTCTTTATTTTTTATTTTAAATCTACATCTAGAATTTTCTCTTACAAATTTCTTTATTCCCACATTAAATTCTACCCAAATTTCTTTCCAGTTACTTTCCTAATTATCATTGGAGGATATTAGAGCAAGAATCTATAAGGAGGAAGTAAGGATCTACAAGGAGGAGCAATGATCTACAAGTTGGAGGCTCTTGACACTCAATTTGGAGGTTTCATTGGGAATTTATCTCCTAATAGGTACATTTTAGTTTTTCCCTGTAATTAGACTCTAAATATATATTTTAATCATTAGAAACCACCACATATACTAAGGCTACCCATAAAAATTAAAATTAGGTTCATAGGAGGCCTATGGAAAAAGTTATGTGATATTTTGTATTAATTTTGGGAGAATTCTGAGATTGACAGATCATATATTTGTCAATAGGTCAATTAGACCAAATTGACTTGTGTTTGATTATGTGTGGCTATTTTCGTATCCACAATTGGATACGTGTAGGCTGTATTCCGATAATTTGGACATACGGGTTAATTTGGAAATTTTCTTCCGTCACGGGAGTTTGAGCATGTCATATTTTAACACAGATACGTAGTTGAGTAGCTAGCTCTTTGTATTATTTATAATTATAATTTTAGACTTGCTCGTATCTTCTGGAATATATCACTACCCCATTTCCAGGACATGATATTTTTTTATTTTTAATTTGGTAAATTATGTATTGATCATAAATATTTGTATTAATATTTAATTAGATGCATGTATTTATTTTTTATTAGTTATTTTAGGGTTTTGGCTAATCTAGACCCATGTCAGACCCTAGTGGACCCTTGCCAGACCTAACCAACACCCTTGTCAGACTTATTTATTGGTTTAGAGTAGTTATTTATATTCTAATTAGTTAGTTGGAGTAATTAGAATTTAGTTAGAGTGTATTTGGAAACCCCAAACCCAAACCCTAATTAGCATGACTTAATTTGAGGGTATTATGGTCTTTGTACCTAACCACTAACCCTAACCCTATTTCTATTATATGCCCCCCCTTCCTTTCTATTTCATTCTTCTTCATTTTTCACTCTCCATTCTATTTTCTTACTTCCTTCCTTTACTTCTTCCATTTCCAAGTAAGTATTCTCACCTGCCCTCTCTTCTTTCACTTACTTCCCACTTTAATGCAAATTCTAACCCTTTATTTTCCTCTAACCTAGTTGTGTAGGAGTTACTTTGGGAGTAGAGCTTGGATTTGGGAGCTTGGGAGCTAGTTTGAAGCTTTTAGGACTTTTTGGAGACTTTGGTCTTGGGATTCCAACTCCTAAGAGGTAAACCCTAACATTTCTCTTAGTAATTACTCTAATATAGTGTAATTAGTAGTTTAGAACCTTCCTAGACCTTAGGGAAACCCATGGTAGGAAGTTGGAGCTTGTTTGGATGTGTTTGGAGACTTTGGCATAGAGTTTTATGTCAATTTTGGGTAAAATCCAAGATTGGCCCATTTTATGTGTTGCCCTAGGTTAGGCGGACCTAGGTAGACATGCTTGGGTGTCTTGAGGGTAGGTTTGTGTCCCCGTTCGGACACGTAAGATCGTATCGCAGAGTTTTGGATATTTCGGACGGTTTAGGGGTTTTTTCTTTGACATGGGTTCCACACACATGTAGAATTTTACCATGGACCTAGAATAGGAGAGTTAGCATTTTTGTGAGATTCTAGACATCGATTAGAACTAGTGGATAAATTTTTGGTCGATTTTGATTAGGTTTGGTGTGCGTTTCATGAGGTATCGCGAGCCGCACTCCAAGTATTCGTCGAAATGACCAAATGACCATTTTAACTTGGTTTCTAGGTTTCAGGCTTGTGCACGGGTTGGTTTAGCCTTGGAGAGTATGTATTAGGATTTTTTAGTTTATATATATATATATATATATATATATATATATATATATATGTATGTGGGTGAGTGTGTGTGTTGGTGTGTTTGTGAGTGTTTGAGTGTATAGGTGTGGTAGTGTGTGTGTGTTTGTGTATGAGTGTGTGTATATATATATATATATATATATATATATATATATATATACACCCTACACACTATATATATATATATACACACTACACACACTATATATATATATATATATATATATATGTATGTGAATGTGTAAGTGTGTATATCTATAGATATATGTATATGTATATGTGTGTGTGTATATATGTATATATATATATATATATATATATATATATATATATATATATATATATATATATATATCTATGTGTGTGTGAGCTTATTTATATATATGTATGTGTGTAGTATGTATGAGTGTCGAGGTGAGTGAGTGAGTGAGTGAGTGAGTGAGTGACGTAAAGGGAGCAGCAGCAGCAGGTAGAGGGAGCAGCAACAGCAGCAGGTAGAGGGAGATGCAACAACAGCATGTAGGAGCAGCAGCAGCAGCATGTAGCAGCAGCAGCAGCAGCAGCAAGTAGGTAGTAGCAGCAGCAGCAGCAGGTAATAGCAGCCGCAGTTGAGAGAGAGAGAGAGAGATTAGATATACATATATATGTATATAGAGATAGATAGATATATAAGATATATGTATATAGGTATATGTATATAGATATATATATAGATATGTATATAGATATATATTTCTATATATCTAAATATATTATATATATATATATACATATATAGATATATTTATATATATGTAGATATATGTATACTAGTATAGATAAGTATATATATATATATAGGTTAGTTAGTGAGATGAGAAGGGTTAGGTAAGGTATATCAATACCTTGAGATATCAAGGTATTAAGGTAAGTTGAGGTATCGAAGATGAGGTATTGAGGTATTGCCTATATACTAGGTTTTATATATATATATATTGATGTTTATATATATAGTATATATAAGTATATATATAGATAGTTGGGGTATATAGCGTAGGTTGAGATATCGGATACCGATGGTATCCCGGTATCTCAAAGAGGCGAGTTTGAGGGTTTACTAGTTTAATGAGCTAGTTTTGTCCTAAAATTTTAGGGGAACCCTAGTTTGACCTAGAGTTGACCGTAGTTGATCCGGTTGACCGCCAAAGTCAACCTTTGACCTAGTTTTGACCTAGACTTGACTTTTTGGCTCATAGTTGACTCTTTGACCTAGAATAGTCCGGTTTGACCTAGAAAAGGCCTAGAAGCTTGCTTTTGGTTTATTTAAATATGTTTATCTCTCTAGATCACCAAGTAACCTTGGATTTCCATATTAGGTCTTCGCGACGCCAGTTCGGACCTCGATCCTCGCCAATTGCTCAGGACGTCAGGCGAGTACATTCTGTGATAGTTTTTATTATCTGATAATTATTATGATTCAGCTTCTGGTATAGTATTATCTAATTTTCTGGCATGACACTGACTAGTATTTCTGGATTCATTTACTTGCGACACATATATTTCATGTTTCTGGCTGTATTTCTGGAATCACCTACTGGCATCACATCAGGACTCACTACAGGCATCACTCATGTTTCTGGCTGGACTCATATTTATTTTATGTGTCGGGTCTTGGATTTACTTGTACTAGTCGAGGCAGAGAAATACTCGAGTAGACATATAAATATTCCCAAATCTGGAATCACTTCCTCTGGTCTAATATGAATGATAGCAGTCGTACAACCAGTGTGCGGTGAACCGTACTTACCCCTAGCCGTTTACATGTCGAAACAGGTATTTTAGAGACACTAGTTCATTCTTTCTAGTCTGGTCTCACTTACACTTCTTGACTGGACTCATTATATTTACTCTTGCTGGACTCACTTCACGTTATTGTGCACACACTTGCTCTTAGTTTAGATTTCTTGTATCTTGTAGTCATTATTATCTTGCTTTTAATTTTTATACATCTTTACCTTTATGCACCAGTTGACAGATATATATATATATATATATATATATATATATATATATATATATATATATATATATATATATATATATATATATATATCCTTGTTCATATTTTTTTCCCTTCACATTGTGCTACTTGCTACAACTGCTTTATAGTTTTTATCATTTAACTGGAATTGCTGTTAGATGTGTACTTGCTCCAATCATGACTGGATATATTTTTCAGAGGATCCGAAAGATTGGTGTCCGACGGTTTGTGGACCTCCGCTTGTAGAGGGTGCAGACAGGGACCCCTAGTTCAGGAGTGATTTTCGGGTTGGTAGCCGGGATCACTAGGACCTCAGTTGTATTTATTAGCTTTTGGTACCGGATTTGTCCCCGGCTTTTGGTTTGAGACTTTGTATTGTATTTGATTCAGGATATTATTGTTATTATTATTATTGTTGCTGTCTTAGTAGTAGTTGTTATTTAGACTTTATAGTTGTCAGACTTTCTTGTTATTTTATCGTGCTTAGATCGTGATTGAGTATTTGTATTATTTTTATCATATTGCTCCTTCGTTTGGAGTTAAGATCTTGGCAGGTATTTATATTATTGTGTGAGATTGTTAGCTAGATAGTAGACCTAGACAGCGTTCTACCACCGATGCTGCGGCGTAGGCTGGACGTACCCACGACTCATGCCCAATTTTTTGGGTACGAGTCGTGACACATTTTTGGTGGCGGCCCACGCAGGTCTCGAGCTTCACAATTAGTGCGATGTCGTGGTAGTACAATAATTTAGTTGTACTACTGCGAGCCTGCTCTAGGATATAGGATCTAGTATGAGAGCGTACTCAATCACGACTAGGAATAATTCAAATCTAATATTAGCTATTTCTAATTATTCTGAAATGGCTTTCTTTTGAAATATTACTGTCCTTCATTGATGATATCGTATCTTGTGCCGTATTAACTTCTTTTGATCTATGTTCAGGATGCCTCCGAAGACACGGTCTTACCGCATCTTTCCAGCATCTACCACCGAGAGGTCTGCCACCTCTCGTCCAGCACGTATTCAGGCAGCTGCTACCGCCCCACTCACTACTCCTGCGGTTGATGGAGCATCTGCTTCTCTCGGGGATCCTCCTCCACCTGTCGATCCGAGAAAGACCCAGTCGTTCCGGTGGTACCTCCTCCACCACCTCCTGTACCAGTAGACGCCGCCCAGTTGTTTGCGTTCTTCAGGGAGATGATGGACGCACAGCACCGCCAGGTGGATGGGATGAGGCTGGGCATTAAAAATACCCACCAGGTGGCCATGACGGCAGTAGACAGAGTGGCTCAGATCCAGCCACAGGTAGAGCAGGCACAGCATCCTAGGCCGGGCAACATCATTGACTTCCAGAGGATGCCGCCCAAGGAGTTCCGGGGTACAGAGGGGATCTTATACGCGGATGACTGGATAGAGCAGATTAAGGGGATTTTTCGGCTGGCACAGATTCCAAACAGCATGTAGATAGAGGCAGCGGACAGTCAGATATTCGACCTCGCTTTGACGTGGTATCGCATTGATACGAGGATCGCGGCACCAGGGCTTACTTGAGAGGCTTTCAAGAGGCTTTTTAAGGAGAAGTTTTTTCCAGATGTGGCTCTCAGTGCCTTGGAGAGCCAGTTTGAGGCACTCGTCTAGGGGAGCATGCTGGTGGACGAGTACGCAGCGGAGTTATGCCGTCTGGGCAGATTTGTGGAGGGCTTGAGTGAGGCAGCAAATGCGAGGAAGTTTCGCAAGGGCTTGGTCATGGCGGTCAAGTCTTTGACTATGAGTGACCACGAGACTACTTTCGAGCAGATCGTAGGGGACGCTCAGAGGGTAGAGGATGACTTGGAGCTCAAGTCCAAGAGAGGCAGGGATGATTCAGGTAGTGCGAGTGGTAGTACGGGACCGACTAAGCGTCCCTATATGCAGAAGACAGCGCAGCAGCCGGGGCAGTAGGGTCAGGATTAGAGAGTGCCCACTTGTGCTTACTGCAGGAAGGCATGATACACTTGAGAAGTTTGTAGGAGGAGGCTGAAGGTGTGTCTGTTCTGTGGATCCGCTATTCACCAGATACGAGACTGCCCCATTGCACCTCCAACTTGTGGAACACAGGATCGGAGAGTTGGAGTTATGCCACCTGTGGCACAGCATCATGCCCCGCACCAGCAGAGGAAGATACCCCAGCAGGGCAGGGCTTTTGCGTTGACGGTCTAGGAGGCCGATGCTACGGGTGTCGGGTTAGCAGGTCTGTCTCTTTTTGTTCTTCTTCCTGTCCTTTTCTATTTTTCGTGGTGTGCTTTATTAGTACCTGTTAGACTTTTCTTTTGTGTTGTGGTAGATAGTGTAGTGACCCTGATTGAGACTGTGATAACACGACCAATAGGACCATGATCTTGCATGTTGTTTAGGTAGAATTTCTTAACTGTGATTGTTGGGGGTTTGACCTATAAGAAGTGCGATCGACTTTAAATTTCGAGGATAAAATTTTCTAAGAAGGATAGTGTCACGCCCCGGTCCCGCCTGGGCCGCCGCTCCGCCCTGCCCCGCCCCGTACAGCCGGGATTTAACTAACCGGGCACGAATCACCGTGCCTCGGTGCGCCGAACGCGATTGACCGCGCCCATCCCGCGGGCGCGAGGGAGGAAGGGGAGTTAATCGAATGGCCCGAGTCGAGCTTTCGGGGGACGTGATACCGCACGGGCCTGGGGTTGCGCCCATGCAAGGCCGTGGTTCGTTGGCTGGCGGTAAGAGTTCTAAGCCACAGAGTCGCACAGATTGTCCGAGTGCAGCGAAATCATGAATGTATAGGCGATCGATAACAGGTTCACTGAGTCGACAATATAGCGGAAGCATGGAAACACAAGTTGGAGTAAAGCAAGCTCTTTTATTCATATTGAAACAAGTGTTACAGGCGGCGTATAGCCGAGATTACAAGTCGCTCGAGCTCTCTCTGAAACATAAAAGCGTGCCAAGTGGCTACATTTATGGATGATATACAGGAATGTTCAGACGATGTTCAGGCGATGTTCAGGCGAGGCGATGTTCAAACATTATGTCTTGTATATGTGCTTCAGTTCCAAACACAGCGTTCCAAGGCTCTGAGTTGAACTCCACACCTTAGCACGCACGAGGGAGGCATCCGCACCGAACGAGGTTCTCCCGTACCCTGCAAGCAATCTGGTGGGTTATCAGTACATGAATGCACTGGTGGGGAGGCTACTCGCCCGCTCGACAAATCCAAACACGTAATATAGGTTCCGTGCACAATTATTAAGTTGTCTTTCTAGTTGCCTTAGGATCAGTTTCATGCAAGATTTGAATAGCCTAATCCGTGTGGCAGTACGCCGTGCGACATGAGAGAAAATACGGCGAGACTTACCAACTTACCATTTGTCCTTCCCTGTCCAAGGCAAACCAAGTTAATTCAAGTAAAAAAAAACATGTATAAGCATTCAGGGCAAAGCATATGCAAACACAAGCGTTTCAGTGCGAGATCCCGTTCTGGGTGTACGGGTTACAGGAAATATCGGGCGTGTTGTATACTATGATCAAGTGCTCTTTATGCATGAGTGTTGTTATAACAAGATCGTTCAGGTATTCAGTTATTCTCGATGCGATGCAGTGACTCGCACGCGGGTAGCCGCTAAGCGAGGATGACTTATCTATATGAACATGAGGTCACTGGCACGACGCCATATTGGATGGTCTAGTCTCAATACGGAATGTCGTACGACGCATAGAGCAGGACGTCCCAGGGCATTCTGTCCTATAGCAGGCGACAATCAGGAGTTCCGTCCGGATCAGATCGGTGCCAGTGCCCCAGCGACCGTCTGCGGAACTAAAACCTTGTTTCCAAGTTGTCCTATGACCATGCAAGTCTCTAATCTTCAGGGTCAGGTCAGGTACAGGAACAAGTTCAGGGAAGGATATATATATATTGAATAAGCTTCATGGAACAAGTTCAAGTCAGGATATATATATATATGTAACTTGTTGAGGCAGGGTCAGGATTACTCTAAATGTAGAGTAATCGGCTCCATGAGCCATTTGATTCGGTACAGGACAGTATTGCTCAACGAGCAGGGATTTTTCGATCACAGGATTGGTGCAAGTTCCCTGGTTCGGGAATTGCCTTAGCAACCTAACGGTCCCAGGTATATTCAGGTTTATTCATGCACGGAACGACTATCAAGTAGTCTTCCGAGGAGAACCTAAATGAATGCATGACAAGAAGAGTGTTTCACGGTCGGGGCATAGTTATGCAGCAAGCATTGAAACTAGGAAAAACATAAAAGCAGGCAAGCATGCACTTGTATAACTTAAGCATTCAAGTTCGCTCGGGCCCGAAGGTAAGCCGAGCGAAACCGTACGGGGCCTTTCCGAGCGAAGTTATCTAGAGAGTGCAGTATTAGGGAGTGAACAGTGCACTATTGAATATACGTTCGTGTCATTCTCCTCGAGGCATAGCGGGTCCAGTTGCACGAGGTATAGGTAACATGCGAGGGTCTGAACATATAAGCAATATTTCAATTCCATGTTCTAGCGACAAGCAGTACAAGTTGGGATTATTCCCTTAGCTAGGTGCGTTGGATTCTTATTAGCATGCATGGGTGATTCACCTAGCGACTAGCATGTATCCTTCCGTATTTTATGTGTGCTGGCTAAGCAAAGACAAGTTCACCGTAGTCACCCACCTTAGCGATGATTCGCCTCGGTAGAGCGATACGTCAAGTGAGCCTCTGAAAGTCCAAGCCGGGATTCCTGTAGGGACAAGTCTGGATATCCTTTGCTTCTCCTTCGAGGCAAAGCGGGTCAGGACAGTTGCACTTTCGCCGTTTGAGACGGCAGTCCGCTTGAGCGGAACGGGGTATTACATTATCCACCACTCAGAAAAAGTCTCGTCCTCGAGACTTCCTGAGGGCAAGCCATACTATCGAATTTTGAATCTAACCCAAGCGTAGCTATCGGTACCACTAGATCCATTGGAACACAAAATCCCCTACTCGATGCTTACGTCGTGTCGCTGGTATACTGATTCAGTCTCATTTGCGCCTTGGCGGGGGACAAGTTTCTTAACACGAGGTACGTTTCAATCGATCTTGGATAGCGATCTAAGGCTGAGGCAAACTTATACAAGTCGTTATGCTTGTTCAGGAGGATTTTCACTTGCACTAGCATTTGAGATCAACATATAGCGTGTCTGGATCGTGCACATATTCGAAGCGTCCCTCAAACACATGCATGTCAACCAACTTAGCGATAGCGAAGTCTTAGCACTCGAGTTTCACATTTCTTAAGTCTTGGATCGTGCACATATTCGAAGCGTCCCTCAAACACATGCAGTCAACCAAACTTAGGAATAGTAAAATCGGACAAGCTACTTGCGAAAATTTTAAGGGTTCAATCCAATTCCATATAAATCACCAGGATACTTCCAACGGAGTCAATCAAATCTGATTTCCATATCATTTTCATTTCAACCATAGTATTTGGACTACCGTTAAACACGATCAATCTGATACCGACTAGCGTCCATCCATTTGGGTCAACTTAGCATACGTTACTGTTCCCAAGTCTAACCCTAAATCTTGCTGCCCCAGTTGTGATGCTTTATACAAGCAATATGGTAAAGTCGGTAGCACAGGCTCTTTCACTCGGCACAGGGTTGTCTGCCTAATCACTAGGTCAGCTCACAAGGTCATAGGTACAGGTTCAAGCATATCGCGATTCATCGTACAAATTTGTCGCACGATGCTCGCCCCAATTCCTAGGGTCAAACCATTGTTCATTCACAGGGGGTATTCTACCCAAGCTCGTTCACTCAGATTTCTAAACATCGAGCACAGATTTACCTACTTTCATTAACACGTTCATTTTTTTCACGGAGGACGAGTCCGTTCGATAAAATCCAAAATATATCCAAGTTGCAGGACAAGCCTAGTGGTTTGCATATTCTATCCCTCAATTGATAGAATCTTATCCATTTCAAGCCTAGTCCACCAAGCCAAGATTTAATTCTAAACCTTAGATTATTTCTCCAAGTCGTTCAACCTGATTCACGTATTCGTTCTCTAAACCATCAAATATGATTTATTCCAGGTTCAAGGCTAACTAATCCATTAAAACATTTTCAATCACTTGCATTCCAAGTTCGTCTTATCCTTTAACCTTTTAATTCCATCCAACTGTAACTCCACCAAGTCAAGTCCGTTTATGCAGTGATTGTAGTTTGTTCTTCCAAACTCCAAGCAGAATCTGTTATCGCTTATATCATTCCCAGAAACCTAATATTTTTTTTGCTTGTATCGATCCATGCTATCTTCAAATTATCGATACCAAGTCAAATTTATATTCCGAAGCCAAATATTCACTCTCGGGTTAACTTGTTCGAGCGATAATTTATTCACGTATAATCCGTTTGTTTAAATCCGAAATCGCTCGCACGATTATCCAATTTCCAACAAGTTTTTCTTAACCAAGATATTGGTTTCCATTTTCGAGAGTTTTTATTCGATATAAGCCTTATCATTTATTCAAGTTATTTTCAATATCGTTCAGTCTGACTATCACACGGGTTATGGATCCGTTTGGACGTCTCTAAATGATCCATCCACCACTCGGAACCGAGTCATTCCATCGAGTTCTAATCAGTGCTCGCTTTATCGTTAGTATACTCGCTAACTCGTTCCATAATTTCTAGCACGGTACTCAAGTTCGCCTGATAAAATCTAATCTCAATATATATTCTGGATTGATAGTCATCCAAGCAACTATATTTGAATTTGTCTTTCAACAAGAATTTCGTTCGAGCTATTTCCATAACCAAGCATGATTCGCCTAAGCGATAAATCTGATGAAGTCTATCGATTTTGCAGCTCTAGGTCTTACTTGTATCATTCCTGAACGATATCCAAATCTCATTTATAACTGGATTGCACCAAAAGGTCTTGGTGCAAGATATTCTACACAACTTAGCCGAAAGGCTGAGTGCATAGCTAACCGTTCGGAAAATATTCGTTTTTGCACTAACCAGTTGGGTAAACATGTATAGGCATTTCGGGTTGCATATAATGCACGAGTCTAGCACGAATCTAATCCCATAAGGACTAACACAGGATGGCACAAAGGCCCTTGCAATACAATTTCATACAGGCAATCATACCATACAAATGCAACTCTTTGAAAGTATTTAGACTTATTGTTTGGAATATCCCATCGAGGCATTGAGAGAGCGTGTGCACATAACCCACGAACGAGCTTTCCAAAACAGAGATATTAGAAACGAAGTTCAAAGGCGTATAAGCCAGGCTCTGATACCAATCTGTCACGCCCCGGTCCCGCCCGGGCCGCCGCTCCGCCCTGCCCTGCCCCGTATGGCGGAGATTTAACTAACCGGGCACGAATCACCGTGCCTCGGTGCGCCGAACATGATTGACCGCGCCCGTCCCATGGGCGCGAGGGAGGAAAGAGAGTTAATCGAATGGCCCGAGTCGAGCTTTCGGGGGACGTGATGCCGCACGGGCCTGGGGTTGCTCCCATGCAAGGCCGTGGTTCGTTGGCTGGCGGTAAGAGTTCTAAGCCACAGAGTCGCACAGATTGTTCGAGTGCAGCGGAATCATGAATGTATAGGCGATCGGTAACAGGTTCACTGAGTTAACAATATAGCGGAAGCATGGAAACACAAGTTGGAGTAAAGCAAGCTCTTTTATTCATATTGAAACAAGTGTTACAGGCGGCGTATAGCCGAGATTATAAGTCGCTCGAGCTCTCTCTGAAACATAAAAGCGTGCCAAGTGGCTACATTTATAGATGATATACAGGAATGTTCAGACGATGTTCAAGCGATGTTCAGGCGAGGCGATGTTCAAATATTATGTCTTGTATATGTGCTTCAGTTCCGAACACAGCGTTCCAAGGCTCTGAGTTGAACTCCACACCTTAGCACGCACGAGGGAGGCATCCGCACCGAACGAGGTTCTCCCGCACCCTGCAAGCAATCTGGTGGGTTATCAGTACATGAATGCACTGGTGGGGAGGCTACTCGCCCGCTCGACAATTCCAAACACATAATATAGGTTCCGTGCACAACTATTAAGTTGTCTTTCTAGTTGCCTTAGGATCAGTTTCATGCAATATTTGAATAGCCTAATCCGTGTGGCAGTGCGCCGTGCGACATGAGAGAAAACACGGCGAGACTTACCAACTTACCATTTGTCCTTCCCTGTCCAAGGCAAACCAAGTTAATTCAAGTAAAAAAAAACATATATAAGCATTCAGGACAAAGCATATGCAAACACAAGCGTTTCAGTGCGAGACCCCGTTCTGGGCGTACGGGTTACAGGAAATATCAGGCGTGTTGTATACTATGATCAAGTGCTCTTTATGCATGAGTGTTGTTATAACAAGATCGTTCAGGTATTCAGTTATTCTCGATGCGATGCAGTGACTCGCACGCGGGTAGCCGCTAAGCGAGGATGACTTATCTATATGAACATGAGGTCACTGGCACGGCGCCATATTGGACGGTCTAGTCTCAGTACGGAATGTCGTGCGACACATAGAGCAGGACGTCCTAGGGCATTCCGTCCTATAGCAGGCGACTATCAGGAGTTCCGTCCGGATCAGATTGGTGCCAGTGCCCCAGCGACCGTCTGCGGAACTAAAATCTTGTTTCCAAGTTGTCCTGTGACCATGCAAGTCTCTAATCTTCAGGGTCAGGTCAGGTACAGGAACAAGTTCAGGGCAGGATATATATATATTGAACAAGCTTCATGGAACAAGTTCAAGTCAGGATATATATATATATGTAACTTGTTGGGGCAGGGTCAGGATTACTCTAAATGTAGAGTAATCGGCTCCATGAGCCATTTAATTCGGTACAGGACAATATTGCTCAACGAGCAGGGATTTTTGGATCACAGGATTGGTGCAAGTTCCCTGGTTCGGGAATTGCCTTAGCGACCTAACGGTCCCAGGTATATTCAGGTTTATTCATGCACGGAACGACTATCAAGTAGTCTTTCGAGGAGAACCTAAATGAATGCATGACAAGCAGAGTATTTCACGGTCGGGGCATAGTTATGCAGCAAGCATTGAAACTAGAAAAAACATAAAAGCAGGCAAGCATGCACTTGTATAACTTAAGCATTCAAGTTCGCTCGGGCCCGAAGGTAAGCCGAGCAAAACCGTACGGGGCCTTTCCGAGCGAAGTTATCTAGAGAGTGCAGTATTAGGGAGTGAACAGTGCACTATTGAATATACGTTCGTGTCATTCTCCTCGAGGCATAGCGGGTCCAGTTGCACGAGGCATAGGTAACATGCGAGGGTTTGAACATATAAGCAATATTTTATTTCCATGTTCTAGCGACAAGCAGTACAAGTTGGGATTATTCCCTTAGCTAGGTGCATTGGATTCTTATTAGCATGCAGGGGTGATTCACCTAGCGACTAGCATGTATCCTTCCGTATTTTATGTGTGCTGGCTAAGCAAAGACAAGTTCACCGTAGTCACCCACCTTAGCGATGATTCGCCTCGGTAGAGCGATACGTCAAGCGAGCCTCTGAAAGTCCAAGCCAGGATTCCTGTAGGGACAAGTCTGGATATCCTTTGCTTCTCCTTCGAGGCAAAGCGGATCGGGACAGTTGCACTTTCGCCGTTTGAGACGGCAGTCCGCTTGAGCGGAACGGGGTATTACAGATAGGCTTGTAACTACCCCATTTCCAGGACAAGATATTTTTTTATTTTTAATTTGATAAATTGTGTATTGATCATAAATATTTGTATTAATATTTAATTAGATACATGTATTTATTTTTTATTAGTAGTTTTAGGGTTTTGGCTAGTCTGGACCCATGTCAGACCCTAGTGGACCCTTGCCAGACCAAACCAACACTCTTGTCAGACTTTTTTGGAAACCCCAAACCCAAACCCTAATTATCATGACTTAATTTGAGGGTATTATGGTCTTTGTACCTAACCACTAACCCTAACCCTATTTCTATTACATGGCCGCCCCCCCTTCCTTTCCATTTTCTTTTTCTTCATTTTTTCACTCTCCATTCTCTTTTCTTACTTTCTTCCTTTACTTCTTCCATTTCCAAGTAAGTATTCTCACCTTCCCTCTCTTCTTTCACTTACTTTCCTCTTTAATGCAAACCTTAACCCTTCATTTTTCTCTAACCTAGTTGTGTATGAGTTACTTTGGGAGTAGAGCTTGGATTTGGGAGCTTAGGAGCTAGTTTGGAGCTTTTAGGACTTTTTGGAGACTTTGGCCTTGGGATTCCAACTCCCAAGAGGTAAACCCTAACTTTTCTCTTAGTGATTAATCTAATATAGTGTAATTAGTAGTTTAGAACCTTCCTAGACCATAGGACTATCCATGGGAGAAAGTTAGAGCTTGTTCGGATGTGTTTGGAGACTTTGACATAGAGTTTTATGTCAATTTTGAGTGAAATCCGAGATTGGCCCATTTTGGGTGTTATCCTAGGTTAGACGGACCTAGGTAGACGTGCTTGGGTGTCTTTAGGGTAGGTTCGTGTCCCCGTCTAGACACGTGAGATCGTATCACGGAGTTTTGGGCAATTTGGGAGTTTTTCCTTCGACATGGGTTCCACACACATGTGGAATTTTGCCATGAACCTAGAATCGGAGAGTTAGCATTTTTGTGAGGTTCTAGACATCGATTAGAACTTGTGGGTAAATTTTGGATCGATTCCGATTAGGTTTGGTGTGCATTTCATGAGGTATCGCGAGCCGCACTCCAAGTGTTCGTTGAAATGGTAAATGGCCATTTCGACTTGGTTTCTAGGTTTCGGGCTAGTACGCGAGTTGGTTTAGCCTTGGAAAGTGTGTATTAGGATTTTCGAGTTTATATTTATATATATATATTTATATGTATGTGGGTGAGTGTGTGTGTTGGTGTGTTTGTGAGTGTTTGAGTATATATGTGTGGTAGTGTGTGTTTGTGTGTGAGTGTATATATATATATATATATATATATAGTGTGTAGTGTGTGTATATATATATATGTATGTGCGAGAATTGATATATATATATATATATGTGTGTGTGTGTGTGTGTGTGTGTGTGTGTGTGTGTGTGTAAGTGTGTATATCTATAGATATATGTATATGTGTGTGTGTATATATATATATGTAAGTGTGTGTGTGTGTGTATATATATATATATATATATATATATATATATATATATATATATATATATGTGTGTGTGTGAGCTTATTTATATATATGTATGTGTATAGTGTATATGAGTGTCAAGGTGAGTGAGTGAGTGAGTGAGGTAGAGGGAGCAGCAACGGCAGGTAGAGGGAGCAGCAACAGTAGCAGGTAGAGGGAGCAGCAGCAGCAGCATATAGGAGTAGGAGCAGCAGCAACAGCAGCAGCATGTAGGAGCAGCAGCATGTAGCAGCAGTAGTAGGTAATAGTAGCAGCAGCAGCAAATAGGTAGTAGCAGCAGCAGGTAGTAGTTGTAGCAGTTGAGAAAGAGAGAGATTAGATATACATATATATGTATATAGAGATAGATATATAAGATATATGTATATAGGTATATGTATATAGATATATATATATACATATATGTATATATATACATATATCTATATAGCTAAATATATTATATATATATATATATATATATATATATATATATATATATATATATATATATATATATATATATATATATACTAGTACAGATAAGTATATATATATAGGTTAGTTAGTGGTGTGAGAAGGGTAAGGTAAGGTATCTCAATACCTTGAGATATCAAGGTATTAAGGTAAGTTGAGGTATCGAAGATGAGGTATTAAGGTATTTATATATATATATATATATATATATATATATATATATATATATATATATATATATATATATTTATATATATATATTTATATATATATATATTGATGTTTACATATAGTAGTATATATAAGTATATATATAGATAGTTAGCTAGTTAGTTAGAGTTAGAGAGGGGTAAGGCTAGAGGTATCTCAATACCTTGAGATACTAAAGGTATTGGGTATCGGGGCGAGGTATTGGGCTTATGCCTAGGTATGGAGTTAGTGATGCTTGTATATATATATATATATATATATATATATATATATATATATATATATATATATATATATATATATATATATATACATGTTAGGATATATATTAGTGGGTTTAGATGGGGTATATAACGTAGGTTGAGATATCGTATACCGAGGGTATCCCAATATCTCAAAGAGACGAGTTTGAGGGTTTACTAGCTTAATGAGCTAGTTTTGACCTAAAATTTTAGGGGCACCCTAGTTTGACCTAAAGTTGACCATAGTTGACCCAGTTGACCGCCAAAGTCAACCTTTGATCTAGTTTTGACCTAGAGTTGACTTTTTGGGCTACGAGTTGACTTTTTGATCTAGAATGGACCGGTTTGATCCGTTTGACCTAGAAGAGGCCTAGAAGCTTATTTTTAGTTTATTTAAATGTGTTTATCTCTCTAGAGCTCAAAGTAACCATAGATTTACATATTAGGTCTTCGCGACGCCAGTTCGGACCTCGATTATCGCCAGTTGCTCAGGACGTCAGGCGAGTACATTCTATGATATTTTTTATTATCTGATAATTATTATGATTCAGCTTCTAGTATAGTATTATCTAATTTTCTGGCACGACACTGACTAGTATTTCTCGATTCATTTACTTGCAAAACATATATTTTACGTTTCTGGCCTCTATTTCTGTAATCACCTACTGGCATCACATCAGGACTCACTACAGACATCACTTATATTTCTGGCTGGACTCATATTTATTTTATGTGTCGGGTCTTGGATTCACTTGTACTAGTCGGGGTGGGGAAATACTCAAGTAGACATGTAAATATTTCCAAATCTGGAATCACTCCCTCTGGTCTAATCTGGAATGATAGCAGCCGCACACCAAGTGTGTCGTGAGCCATACATACCCCTAGCCGTTTATATGTCAAAACATGTATTTCATAGACACTAGTTCATTCTTTCTAGTCTGGTCTCACTTACACTTCTTAACTGGTCTCACTTATACTTTATGGACTGGACTAATTATATTTACTCTTGCTGGACTCACTTCACGTTCTTGTGCACACACTTGCTCTTAGTTTAGATTTCTTGTATCCTGCAGTCATTATTATCTTGCTTCTGATTTTTATGCATATTTACCTTTATGCACCAGTTGACATATATATATATATATATATATATATATATATATTTCCTTGTTCATACTTTATTTCCTTCACCTTGTGCTACTTGCTACAACTGCTTTATAGTTTTTATCATTTAACTGAAACTGTTGTTAAAGGTGTACTTGCTCCAATCCTGACTGAATATATTTTTTAGAGGATCTGAAAGATTAGTGTCCGACGTTTTATGGACCTCGGACCCCTAGTTCAGGAGTGATTTTCGAGTTGGTAACCGGAATCACTATGACCTCAGTTGTATTTATTAGCTTTTGGTACCAGATTTGTCCCCGACTTTTGGTTTGAGACTTTGTATTGTATTTGATTCAGGATATTGTTGTTATTATTATTATTGTTGTTGTCTTAGTAGTAGTTGTTGTTTTGACTTTGTAGTTGTTAGACTTCCTTGTTATCTTATCGTGCTTAGATCGTGATTGAGTATTTGTATTATCTTTATCATATTGCACCTCCGTTTGGAGTTGAGATCTTGGCAGGTACTTATATTATTATATAAGATTGTTATCTAGATAGTAGACCTAGACAGCGTTCTACCGCCGATGCTACGGCGTAGGCTGGACGTACCCACGACTCATGCCCAATTTTTCGGGTGCGGGTCGTGACATGATGCGTTTGGTTGTGTGGTGGAGCTGTATCGTAAGCATATCATAGATTTAGTGTGATACGGGTGCGGTACACTTCACGTGTTTATTTTTTTACAATTCAATTCAAACTGCCTTGGTTATAGATATTATAATATTATAATTAAAATTATTATGTGATATATATGTATATATATTTATATGTATGATCTATAATTTTTGTTGATGTGTTGGTGATCGTGGAAGAGTAGGAGTTCATGTGCATCTCTAGTATGGTTATATGTGTATATATATATGTATAATAATATTATAGTTATATGTATATATAGTGTTATGAGTGTGTGTATGTGTGTGTGTGTGTGTGTGTGTGTGTGTGTGTTTGTGTGTGTGTGTGTGTGAATATATATATATATATATATATATATATATATATATATATATATATATATATATATATATATATATATATATATATATATATATATAAGTTAGCTTATCTTGTATTTATTTCCAGTATTTCTATATTGCATATATCTTGTACCTTTATATTGCATCTTATATATTTTGCTCTATTTACTGTTACATAGTTTATATCATTTATTAAAACTGCTGTTAGAGATATATTTTGCTTATTTTTTGACTGAATATATTTTTCTCAGATGACATTGGGGAGTGGTACCCCACTCACTACGGGCCTCAGGACGTAGTTGGCTTAGAGCCAGAGACTTTGGCTCAGGAGTGTCTTATCCTGATTGAGACAGATGACCCAGGACTCATAGCTCAGTAGTTAGATTCTTTTGTACTGGATTTATCTCCAGCTCAGTTATTAGTTTTCCTTTATATGACTCATTAGATATTATCTTGTCTTATGATTTGTATTGTGACTCTTCAGTTCTTTTATCTTATTCGTGCGATTGTTCCATCTTATAGATCTGTGATTGAGTATTCATATTACATTGATGGCATTATTATATCTTGAATGCTAGAAAGATAGTTTACCCAAACAATATTCTACCGTCGATGTTGCGGTGTAGGCTAGACATTTTTTACTACTCGTGCCCCTACATCGGGTGTAGGTCATGATACTTACCCCTCTAGCTTCTCCACTTCATCCTCGCCACAATTGAGTAATATACACAAATGAGCAGCCCTTAGCTCGTCGTCATTAAAATATCTCTTCTTTATTTTTTCCAAAGGCTTTTCGGACGCATTGAATACTTTCAGTATTGCATCATTAGATTTCTGATATCTGTCGTCGTTTCTCGGAGCTTTCGTTCTATTAGTATCAACATGAGGGTTAAAATACGTCGAGCAAAAGTTTGTAATCTCCTCGAGAACATAAGTTTCACAAATAGAACCCTCAAATTGTGCCTTATTTTTTTACCTTTTGTCTTTAGGTGATTCAGATGCCGCTCGAACGGGTACATCTGTAAGCCCCCTGATTTTTTAAGAATTTTTCTAGAATTTTTTGGTATTTTTCTGTCGTTAAAACCTAGGTATTTTCTAATTTGATGATTTTTAATTGCTACTAATTAATATTAAAATATTATGGAAATAATATTTTATGGTGTAAAATAGAAAACCGAGCACGGGATAATTTTCGGTGAATTTATTGGACTCCGAAAACCCATTTAAAGCCCTAAAAACTATTTATAAAATAAACCAATTTAAACCTAGAAATAAACCGGGTTTATTTCAAATAAACCGTACTGAACCAAACCAAACCACAGTGAACCAAACCATTGACTGACCCAAACCGGACCCGGTCAACCCTGCTTAGCGGGTCGGGTCGGGTCGGATCCGAGTCAACCTGACCCGAAACCCGAAACCCAAATTGGAAACCCTAATCCTAAACTGGCCTCGACTCCGCGGCGGCGCAACCTATAAATGCGTCTCGGGATCCGTGTGCCGTCGCCGCACACCCCCTCTCTCTCATCTCACCGCCGTCGACCACCACGACGCTCCCCTCCTCCGCCGTGCCCGACACCCGCAGCCCTAGTCGACTACTCCCCGCTGTCCCCTGCCCTGAACCCTAGCCGATCGACGCCGCCACCCACGACCACCTCCCCGCTGCCCTCCACCGCGAGCCACCGCCTCTCTATTCTCCTCTTCCTCCTCCGTTCAACCCCCGATCCCCTCAGCCCTGAACCCTAAACTGCCCAGCGCCGCCTCCCCCCTTGCCGTAACCCTAGCTCAGCCCCCACCACCAACGCCGACCCTTCACCCCTCGACTACTTCGACTCCGCCGCAGCCCTTCGTCCTCGACGAAACTTCCCGCAGCCTCTACCATCTCCAGCGACGAGCAGCACCCACGACGCCGCCACCGCCGCCGTGGCCTTCCACTTCGACTCTGACACAGCCCCCACTCCTCCGTCTTCTCTGACCCCGTTCGAGAACCCCCAGCGCAGCACCGACGACGGAGCCGACCCTGACCAACGGAACTCAGCCACCCGCAGCCCTAGCCGACCTCGCCGACCCCGAGCCCGGCTCCCCGACCCGATGACCTAGGCCTGGACACGATAGTGCGGACACCGCGGACACGAACACCTAACCCTAGGGCAGACACAGGACTCGGTCGACGCAGGACACGAAGGAGACACTCGGACACAGGAAATCAGTCTTCACGGAGCCCTGTTCAGGTAGCGTTTTCTTTCACCTCGTGATTCCGATTTCTATTCCGTCAGTTGCGTCGCGTAGACTGTATGACCCTCTCGGTGCCCGTACAACCCGCTCGGTGCATCGCGCCCTGTGGTGATCGCACACCGCGATCCAAAAACAGGAAAAATAATGCCCTGTTTCACCCCGGAACTGAGTATGCCCCGCCAAACGGGACGACTTGGTCGCACGCGGTCATTATCGAAACGTGCGCGACGTTGATACGGACGTGTAGGATTTCGCAGAAGTCAATTCGGGTGTGCGTGCACACCGAAATCAACGCATATCCGCCGACACCGCCCCGTATCCGTCGATTCTGGAACACGCTGTAACTTCGTGTACACACGTCGGATCGAGACGAAACTTGCGCCATCGGACTCACAGCGATACGCTGGTCCTGTGACCCAAGTTTGGTTCAATTCTGAGAACGTTGACGAAATCGCGTGTCGTAGGCCCCACAAGCCCCGCTCGACGGGCGATTTTGTGATCGGCTCATCGGAATTCAATTCTGAAAGTTCCGTTGGGTTCGTATCAGCGTTTCCGACCTGTTGACACTGAGTTTGGTGAATTTGGAGACCTTTGACACTGACACACTTTTCGGTGCAAAGTAGCCCACATGTGGACCCCGCTTTGGCCCGGAAATGTCATTTTTGCCCTTGTGTCCAAATTGGACGTAAGGACAGACGTTTCTAGCTATTTGATATTTTCTGAATCTAATGGTGATGTTTATTTCAGCAACCGGAGTAGTACCTGCAGATCACACTGAGACCAGAGCTACAGTTGGAGCCAGGACCCCAGGCAAGTGTACCTTGCCAAACTTTACAGTCTTGTTACATATTCTCTTTGATTATTTTTCATTGTTGTGCATGCTTAACCTAGGACCGTGGGACGTACTTAGCGTTCGATTATCAGTCGGGTGCCAACACCGTACGCGATGTTGGGTACGGTCATCTAGAGATGGACATTCGTGACACTATATATTCTTGTACTTGTCTTACCAAGTACGCTTGACTCAGGACACTTGACACTATTCATGAGACAGGATTTTCCCGAGATATTCATGGTAATTCTGTATAGGATACAGGACTTGGACATTATATTCTTAGATATAGTATGACTTGTAGTATTAGTCTTGATCCTGCGTGTCATGGACATGAGACGTGAGATTTCATTGGGTGGGGAGAGTATTACCATATGAAAGGCTGATTATATTATATATTGACATCTGGATGTGTCTTAGTGTCTGACACAGAGCTATGGCACCAGTTCTGGCCCTTCGAGAAAATACTGCTATGGGTTTCTCCGACACTGATCCTGTAGTAGTCTCAGCCCGAGTATGGAATAATGTTCTCATTTGCATATCACTTAGCTGGTTATTTATTTACCCTATTGTTCATTTATTGCTGCACTGCATTTATTTTGGCTTGTATTTTCTATACCTTGCTGTCCCCTGAGGACCTGGATCTGGATTATGTCCCCAGATATTGCAGACGAGATCTACCCCGAGGTTTACGGGACCGGAGCATTGGCATTAGCAGGAGCAGGTGCCTACATTGGAGCAGAACCAGGATCTGAGGACAAGATTGTACCAGAGGACTTCTCTTGAGTATTGGCTTGAGATACTCATTATTTTCAGTTTCTAGTTATTTACTTACCAGTCTATTTCATTGATGTAGCAGACTTGTACTCGGATTGTTCTCCGAGACATTTTATTGAGATTTGTCAGTTATTTATTTACTTTATTTCTGTCATTTGATCTGTGATTATCTGTTGTGGATGAGATTAGTATAGATTGTGACTGGTACCACTGGATCTACTTATTGTTATATCACAGCTTAAGTATGCCCTGATGGATCCATTAAATTGGGTTGTCCATCGGTGCGTACTGCTGGCCATTATCACGCGTCCGGTCCCTCGGTATTTTGGGACTGCGGCGTGACAACATCCATCGATAACCGATAGGTCCACCAATATGTGCCTCATAGGAAAGATGAATTGGTAAATGCTCCATGGAGTCGAAAAATCCAGGAGAAAATACCTTCTCGAGCTTGCACAGTGTTACCGCAATGTCCTTCTCTTGCTTTTCTAGACGATCGACGAGCAACTTAGTAGAACAAAGATCTTTGAAGAATTTGCTGAGCTCTGTCAATGGATCCCAAACGACTTATGGTAAGAAATCCCAAAATGCAATCAAAATTAATATCTACATGAATACATAAAAATCATGGCTCTCATACCAGTAAGTTTGTTCTCCATGAGGTCGACGCATCTTCTCAAGTTTGACACGTACCCGTTTGGAAATTTTAGGTCCCGAATCCACCTACAAAGTCTCCTTTTTATCCTCCTTCTCCAATGAGAAAATTGCCTTAGGCTGCTATAACTTTTCATTTCCCTCCTATATCAAATATAATACAGGACGTCTACATATTTCTTCCAAGTCCAACCTGGCCTTCAGATTGTCTTTCGTCTTCCCCTTTACGTCCATTACAGTATTAATTATGTTGTCAAACACATTCTTCTTGATATGACATTAATTTTATGTCTGATCAGATTGGTTCTCCAATATAGCAGATCCCAGAATATACTCTTCTTCGTCCAGTTATGAGTGCGACCAAATCTGTCACACTTGTACCCCTTAGCCGGATCTTCGATAGCACATAGTAAATCTTTTACCTCTTCCCATATCGTGTATCCGGACCACCTTAGAGGTGAATTGGCCTTATCCACAATGCCGGCACAAAAATTATTCGTGTTCCTCTGGTACGAATGATCCTTCGGCAGGAATTATCGATGACAATCGAAGAAGGACGGTTTGCCGTCGTGTTTCAAACAAAAAGCCTTAGTACGGTCCATACAATACGGACATGAGAGACGGCCATGAGTGCTCCATCCCGATAATATTTTATATGCCAAAAAGTCGTTGATGGTCCACATAAGTGCTGCCCTCATCTGAAAATTCTACTTTCAAGAAATATCATACATGTTGGCACCTACTTCTCACAGCTGATTCAACTCATCTTTCAATGGCTGTAAATACACATCGATGTTCCTCTTCGGATTGTTTGGACCCAAGATAATAACGATTAGGAACATATAAGGAGTCTTCATGCACATCCAAGGCGGTAGATTATACGGAGTGACGATTACAGGCCAACGCGAATATTGGGAGCCCGAAAGTTCGAATGGGGTAAAACCGTCAGAGGAGAGTCCCAATCTGATATTATGCTGATCCCAAGCAAAATCTGGGTATTCTCGATCAAAATGCTTTCATGCTTCTCCATCGGATGGATGATCCAACACTCCTTCGATCTGTTTTTACCTGTGCCTACACATATTTTCTGTAGTCTCCTTCACCATTAAAAACATCTGGCAATCGCGGCGTCAAAGGCAAGTAGTGCATCAAATCAGTAGGCTTTCTTGTACCGATATACCTTCCCCTACCAATGGCCTTATGGCGATCAGCACCAAATAATCTGCACGTGTCTTCATCCTTGTCGTATTTATAGTACAACATGCACTCGTTGCGATATGCATCAATTTTTTGTATCTCATCCAGAGTGATCTCACCATCCTCTTAGATCGATAGAAGTCTTTAGGCTACTTAGCACCCTCCGACAAGATCTCTATAATCAACTTCATCAATCGGTTGTAGCATTCTTACAACATGTTACAATCAGACTTGATGCTCAACAATCTTGTAACCACCTTCAACGGTGAATGATCCTCATAAACCAGGATATACTGGAGTCATTACATTCTCTATTAACTCCATAAAATTTACAGCATCGGCATTCGGTGCCTCCTCATCTACATCATGATTATTTAGATTAAAACTACGTTTGACAGCATCAAAAACTATGTTCACGCACCCGTCGTAATAATTAGCGTAGTCATGAACATCCATATACGGCTTCATATAAGGATCCAGCTCCGATGGTAAAGACACAAGTTCTTCGTGTGAGGTCTACTGATAGTAATTTGACGTAAAATTCCTCGAGTACAAATAATATGTCACATCCACTTCTGAGTGATAATTCAAGTTGCGACATCTCACACATGGATACTTAATTTTGGTGCCGTCCATGTACTGAGGGAACGCCTTGGTGAACTGCAGGAACTGTTCTACCCCATATTAATTTATCCTACACACCATACATGTCATCAGGATGATGGTTGTACATCCACGAACGATGACACATATAGTAATTCAGATCCATTTCTAGATACTTCTACAAAGATGAATAGACATCGTTCAAGTATATTATCCAAATGGATGCAAAGATGGGTACACACTAACACTCACTCAATACCCCATACTCAAGAACTTATCCATGTATCTTGGTATATTGATACCTACTCAAGTATCTTGGGATACTAAACCAAAACTCAAATATCTTTAGATACTCAATCCTAATATACATACCCTCACTCAACACTTAAACACTTAACCTATACTAACTCACTAACACTCACTAAACACACTCAAACACACACATGCATACAATGTGCACTCACTTGCACATGGTGCAAGTTGTTGTTGCTGCTATTTTTATTATTTGCTGTTGCTATTACACACACATATATATTACTAGTACACCTTAGATACATACTCCACTCATGACACTCACTCCAAATATAGGTTACCTGATCCTCTGACCGATGATGGGGTCGTCGGGTTGAGGGAAGCCGAGGGGGGTTGTCGGGGCCGAGGGGGACGCTGTGTCCTTGGTTACGTGATACATATACCAATGCCATGCCACAACTATCCGAACACGAACTCTTGTGTCAAGGATATGTTTGACACTGCTATAACCCAAGTTGGATACGAGTTTTAGAAGAAGCAAATATTGTATCGTGTCTCAACTTTGAAGAGTCGTTCCCGTGTTCGTGTATACGACTCTCCTTGAGTTGAGATCTTCATCGTATTGTATACGATGTCGATACCCAAGGCTGCGTCTAATTAACTCAAACAGCTAACTAGAAGAGAGATAGGGTTAGGGTCTGTGTCATGTCCCATGTCGTGTTAGTGTATGTGTATGTATCATATTCGTGTTTGTGTCGCCTTCATACAAGCCCTAACCCTAGTTTCGTGTCAATATTTGTATGTTCATGTTGTGACTGCATTTGTGTGTCTGTGTCGTATCAGTGTGTATGTATGTATGTATGTATGTATGTATATGTGTCGTGTCATTGTGTCTGTGTCATGTCAGCAAGAGGGAGATAGGGTTAGGGTTACCTGACCCTTTGATCGAGGAGGGGGGTCGTCGGGGTTGAGGGGGGCCGAGGGGGGTCGTCGGGGCCGAGGGGCACCAGGGCAGGGGGGTCGAGGGGGTCGTCGAGGCCGAGGGGTGCCGGGGAAGGGAACCGTTGGGGGTTGCCGCAGAGTCGAGAGGGGTCGGGGTCACCGGGGTAGGCGGCAAGGGGGATTGCCAGAGTCGGAAGGGGTCGGGGTCGCCGGGGTAGGGTGGGGTGTCACGCTCCAGTCCCAAAATGATGAGGGACTGAGCACGTGCGCAATGGCCAGCAGCACGCACCGATGGACAACCCAATTTAATGGATCCATTAGGGCATGCTTAAGCTATAGTCTAGCAGTAATATGTTACAAGTCTCAGGTATTTCTAATCCCATCCACAGAATAAACTCAGATTAATTGCCAAAAATAATGCAATGAAAATAAATAAGCAATAAATAAGATTATCTCGGGAACAATCCGAGAATTAGTCAGTTACATTCAGAGGAAAATAGACAGGAAATAAATGCTGAAAATGGAAATACTGTGTAGATGAAGCCGGTGATCAGGAGAAATCTTCGGCCAATATCTCGTTCTCTGTTCCGGGTTCTGCTCCAAGGAGTGCTCCTGTACCGTACACCTCGGGGTAGTTCTCCTCAGCTATACCTGGGGACATAGTCCATTCCAGGTTCTCAGGGGACATAACAAGGTACAAAAAATATAAGCCAAAATATATGCAGTGCAGCAATAATGAAACAGCAGGGTAAATATGTAAACCAGCTAGTGATATGCAAGTGAGAGTTTTAGTCATACTCAGGCTGAGACTACTACAGGATCAGTGTCGAAAAAACCATAGCAGTATTTTCTCGAAGGGCCCGTAAGGTACCAAAGCTCTGTATCAGAGTCTAAGGCACCGCCAGATAACAGTATTTATATTATAATATATTCAGCCTTGATATGATAATACTCTCTCCACCCCATGTAATCTCACGTCACAGTTCCAGAAATATCAGGTACAAGTCACGCAAGTTTGAACTAATGCAATGAGTCAGGATAGAATCTAAGCAGGTAAACTGTATATGTCATAAATATGTAACCTATACGGAATCACCAGGTATATCTCAGGCAATTCCGTCACATGAATAGTGTCAGGTGTCCTGGGTTGAGCAGTTAAACAAGTTTACATATGAATCTAAGTAAAATATCATAACCAGAAATATCTGAGATTTGGCAAGCTTTACTTGCCCACTGATGTATAACTAGTCAAGGAAAGTAAGTAGCAAAGCTGCAAGTTTTGGCAAGGTACACTTGCCTGCGGTTCCGGTTCCAATTGCTGCTCTGTCTTCAGCTGAAATTGCAGGCGGTACTCCGGTTGCTGAAATAAACATCACCATCAGATCCAAAAAATATCAATCATCTAGAAACGCCTGTCCTTGAGTCCAATTTGGAGACAAGGGCAGAAACGACAGTTTCGGGTCAAAACGGGGTCCGCATGTGGGCCCGTTTTGCACCAAAAAATGTGTCCGGGTCAAAGGTCTCCAAATTCACCAAACTTAGTGTCAACAGATCAGGAACGATGATACGAACCCAACGGAACTTTCAGAATTGAATTCTGATGAGCCGATCACAAAATCGCCCGTCGAGCGGGGCTTGTGGGGCCCACGACACGCGATTTCGTCAACGTTCTCAGAATTGAACCAAACTTGACCCACAGGACCAACGTATTGCTACGAGTCCGATGGCGCAAGTTTCGTCTCGATCCGACGTGTGTACAAAAAGTTAGGGCACATTCCAGAAAGTACGGATACGGGACGATGTTCGCGGATACGCGTTGATCCCGGTGTGTACGCACACCCGAATCAGCTTCTGCGAAATCCCACACGTCCGTATCGACGACGCGCACATATCTGTGAAAACCATGCGCGACCAAGTCGTCCCGTTTGGCAGGGCGTACTCGGTTCCGGGGTGAAACAGGGTCTAGTTTTTCCTGTTTTTGAATCGCGGTGTGCGATCACCACAGGACGCGATGCCCCGAGCGGTTTATCCGGACACCGAGAGGGTCATACAGGCTTTGCAACGTAATTTACAGAATCGAAAACAGAGCTACGAACAAAAAGTTACAAGTACCTGAAGGGGACCCGAAAAACCCGAACTCGATCGTGTCCGACACGTGTCGGACACGCGGATTCGGGAATAAATTTATGGTTAGGGTTTGGGATGCTGGACGGCGGAGCTCCGGCGGAGACGGCGGCGTGGGCGGCTGGGCTGTGGCGGAGGGGGCCGGGGGCAGTGCGGCGGCGGGCGGCGCGGTCGCTGGGGACTCGCCGGCGGCCGAAGGCGGCGCGGGGAGCTACTGCTGCTGGCTGCGGCGGTGCTCGACGGAGGAGGGAGTCGTCTGTGGCTGGGCAGCGGCTGCGGGAGGAGAGGGGGAGGAAGAAGGCGGAGGTCGATGGGAGGCGGCGTGCTGGGTGGCGCGGTGTGGTGGTCGGCGGGAGAATGGTTGGCCGGAGGGGAGAAAACTAAGGCTTTTATAGGCGGTGGGGGGCCGGAGAAGGCGGAGGCGGACGTGGGCGAGGTAGCCGGAGCGGGCGGCGCCGGCGGCGGAGGCGGCGGGAAACGCGGCACGGGGCTGGGTCGTGGGTGAAGACGGGTCGGCGGGTCGCGGGTGCGGCGGGTCGGGTTCGGGCAGACCCGACCCGACCCGGTAGGGGAGCGTGTGGGCCGGCCAAGGGCCTGGGTCCAGTGGGCCGGGCTGGGCTGGGTTAGAAAATAATAAAAATAATAATAGTAATAATAATTATAATAATAATAAAATCAGTAAATAAATTAATAATTAAATAAATAGATTTAGGTGTTTTAAAAAATAGGTCCGGGGTCCGATAAATTCCAAAAAAATTGCCCTAAGTCTAGTTTTTTATTTTACACCCAAAAATATTATTTCTATAATATTTTAATACTGTTTATTATCAATTAAAAATAATTGAATAATTAAAACCCGGTTTTTAAATTAGAGAAAATTCCCAGAAAATTCCAGAAAATTGTGAAAAATCTAGTTTTTGAAAATTTTGAAAAATCAGGGGGTTTACAATCTACCCCCCTTAAGAGGATTGCGTCCTCGCAATCAAAAAATAACCGGTCAACAGAGATGACGCGATCGCAATCATCGTTTGAAAATATATCACAAGATACTTAGGGAAATACCGTTTCCCTAACATTGAAAGTTGTGCACTTCCAGAGAAAATCTAGTTAAGGAAAAAGATCTACAATTTTTATGAAAACCAGGTTATTATTAACAAGTTGCAATTTACTAGGTTGGGGCTGAGGTCACGAACCAAGAGGCACGAGCTATAACAAGACTAGAAATGGATAACTACGAATCACTTACTCGCATCAGCGTCCTGCACAGTCATCGCGTAAGCTTGCCCTCTTCTTGGAGGTAGATTCCTCTACTGCTGCTGAGTTTGCTGGTAGGGTGCTGCTCGAGGCGCTGGTGGAGTTTGCTTGTTCGCCCTTGGTGCTCCTTCTCTATGCTCCGGACAGTCTCTTACTGCATGCTGTCTGGATCCGCAGCCTAAGCATAGTCCGAGTTTACGTCTACACTCTTTCTCGACATGGCCTATCTTGCCACAGTGGTAACAAGTAGGAAGGTAGAAGGCTTTTGGTGCTGCTCTTGGTGGCGGGCTTATTTGTTGACGCTTTGCAGACTCCTCTGGTACTGCTCCGGTTGGTACGGATGTGGAGGGCCGCTTCAGTCTGGTCTCTCTCTTGGTGACGCGCTCCATGCGTCGAGCCGCAGCAAGTACGTCCGAGTATGATGTTGGTGCGACGGACCCAATTAGTTTCTGCAGCTCAATGTTCGGTCCGTCGAAGAATTTCTCGACCTTCTCTTCCTCTGTCGGGATCAGGATGGGGGCAAAGCGGCTCAGACGAATAAATTCTACGTTGTATTCTTCCACCGTCATAGAGTCCTGAATGAGGCGATTGAACCTGTCCTGCAGTTCTGATCGAGCGATGGCTGGAATGTACATCTCCTGGAAGAGTCTGGAGAACTCCTCCCAAGTGACTCCGTCTGGTCTGAGTCGCGTCTCCTCGGATAGCCACCAGTGATGAGCATTATCCGTCAATTGCATTCGGACGGCAGTCATCCAGCGTTCCCGTGGAAGCTCAGCTGCTTCAAGTTGATGCCGAATGTTGGTGAGCCACTCATGAACTTCTGTGGGCTCCTCTTTGCCAAAAAATATGCGGGGCTTCAGTTGGCGAAAGTCAGTAATTGAGCCTGTAGATGGCCGTCGAGCTGGTAGGTTGGCCTGTTCCAGTGCAGTTACGATGTTGTTCCTCAAGAATTCAACCTCACGACGCTGAGCCTCGTGTTGGACTTATTGCTGGGCTTGCATCATCGCGTAGATTAGTTGGAATATCTGTTGCCCGTCAATCAGCTATCCTTGTGGGAATACGGGCGCTAGTGGAACGAACTATGGCGGAGGTGGGATATCATCGCGCCGAAATCTGGAGGTAGATTGACCTGCCTGCTGGCTCTGTTGAGTTGATGGAACTCCTCCGACTGGTGTCACTTCGTCGTCGTAGGTGACACCTGTAGCTTGTGGTGTTCCTGCGGGAGTCTCGTTGCATTCTTGTGGGTCCATTTCCCTGTATCCAAAATAACCAATAAGAGGCGCACAGGAATCAAGGCAAGATGCAAGTCAAAATTAGTTCGAGTATGATACAGATATCAAAACGATTCAACCAAGTGGATGAGATCCTAAAAACTTATCCTATTCTTTATTGCAGGCCTGTTCGGTCCCTGAGTTAAAACCGAACAATTTAGTCGTTGACCTGCATGGGCCACCACAAAAACCATGTCACGCCCTAGTCCCAAAATGACGAGGGACTGAGCACGTGCACAATGGCCAGCAGCACGCACCGATGGACAACCCAATTTAATGGATCCATCAGGGCATGCTTAAGCTGTAGTCTAGCTGTAATATGTTACAAGTCTCAGGTATTTCTAATCTCATCAACAGAATAAACTCAGATTAATTGCCAGAAATAATGCAATAGAAATAAATAAGCTATAAATAAGATTATCTCGGGAACAATCCGAGAATTAGTCAGTTACATTCAGAGGAAAATAGACAGGAAATAAATGCTGAAAATGGAAATACTGTATAGATGAAGCCGGTGATCAGGAGAAATCTTCGGCCAATATCTCGTTCTCTGTTCCGGGTTGTGCTCCAAGGAGTGCTCCTGTACCGTACACCTCGGGGTAGTTCTCCTCAGCTATACCTGGGGACATAGTCCATTCCAGGTCCTCAGGGGACATAACAAGGTACAGAAAATATAAGCCAAAATATATGCAGTGCAGCAATAATGAAACAGCAGAGTAAATATGTAAACCAGCTAGTGATATGCAAGTGAGAGTTTTAGTCATACTCAGGCTGAGACTACTACAGGATCAGTGTCGAAGAAACCATAGCAGTATTTTCTCGAAGGGCCAGTAAGGTACCAAAGCTCTGTATCAGAGTCTAAGGCACCGCCAGATAACAGTATTTATATTATAATATATTCAGCCTTGATATGATAATACTCTCCCCACCCCACGTAATCTCACGTCACAGTTCCAGAAATATCAGGTACAAGTCACGCAAGTTTGAACTAATGCAATGAGTCAGGATAGAATCTAAGCAGGTAAACTGTATATGTCATGAATATGTAACCTATACGGAATCACCAGGTATATTTCAGGCAATTCCGTCACATGAATAGTGTCAGGTGTCCTGGGTTGAGCAGTTAAACAAGTTTACATATGAATCTAAGTAAAATATCATAACCAGAAATATCTGAGATTTGGCAAGCTTTACTTGCCCACTGATGTATAACTAGTCAAGGAAAGTAAGTAGCAAAGCTGCAAGTTTTGGCAAGGTACACTTGCCTACGGTTCCGGTTCTAATTGCTGCTCTGTCTTCAGCTGGAATTGCAGGCGGTACTCCGATTGCTGAAATAAACATCACCATCAGATCCAGAAAATATCAATCAGCTAAAAATGCCTGTCCTTGAGTCCAATTTGGAGACAAGGGCAGAAACGGCAGTTTCGGGTCAAAACGGGGTCCGCATGTGGGCCCACTTTGCACCGAAAAATGTGTCCGGGTGAAAGGTCTCCAAATTCACCAAAATTAGTGTCAACAGGTCAGGAACGATGATACGAATCCAACAAAACTTTCAGAATTGAATTCCGATGAGCCGATCACAAAATCGCCCGTCGAGCGGGGCCTATGGGGCCCACGACACGCGATTTCGTCAACGTTCTTAGAATCGAACCAAACTTGACCCACAGGACCAGCGTATTGCTACGAGTCTGATGGCGCAAGTTTCGTCTCGATCCGACGTGTGTACACAAAGTTAGGAGGCGTTCCAGAAAGTACGGATACGGGGCGATGTTCGCGGATACGCTTTGATCCCGGTGTGCACGCACACCCGAATCAGCTTCTGCGAAATCTCACACGTCCGTATCGACGATGCGCACGTATCTGTGAAGACCGCGTGCGACCAAGTCGTCCCGTTTGGCGGGACATACTCGGGTCCGGGGTGAAACAGGGTCTGGTTTTTCCTGTTTTTGGATCGCGGTGTGCGATCACCACAGGACGCTATGCCCCGAGCGCTTTATCCGGGCACCGAGAGGGTCATACAGGCTTCGCAACGCAATTTGTAGAATCAAAAACAGAGCTACGAACAAAAAGTTACAAGTACCTGAAGGGGACCCGAAAAACCCGAACTCGATCGTGTCCGACACGTGTCGGACACGCGGATTCGGGAATAAAATTAGGGTTAGGGTTTGGGATGCTGGACGGCGGAGCTCCGGCGGAGACGACGGCGTAGGCGGCTGGGCTGCGGCAGAGGGGGCCGGGGGCAGCGCGGCGGCGGGCGGCGCGGTGGCTGGGGACTCGCCGGCGGCCGGAGGCGGCGTGGGGAGCTGCTGCTGCTGGCTGCGGCGGTGCTCGACGGAGGAGGGAGTCGTCGGTGGCTGGGCAGCGGCTGCGGGAGGAGAGGGGGAGGAAGAAGGCGGAGGTCGACGGGAGGCGGCGTGCTGGGTGGCGCGGTGTGGTGGTCGGCGGGGGAATGGTTGGCCGGAGGGGAGAAAACTAGGGCTTTTATAGGCGGTGGGGGGCCGAAGAAGGCGGAGGCGGAGGCGGACGTGGGCGAGATGGCCGGAGCGGGCGGCGCCGGCGGCGGAGGCGGCGGGAAACGCGGTGCGGGGCTGGGTCATGGGTGAAGACGGGTCGGCGGGTCGCGTGCGGCGGGTCGGGTTCGGGCAGACCCGACCCGACCCGGTAGGGGAGCGGGTGGGCCGGCCCAAGGGCCTGGGTCCAGTGGGCCGGGCTGGGCTGGGTTAGAAAATAATAAAAATAATAATAGTAATAATAATTATAATAATAATAAAATCAGTAAATAAATTAATAATTAAATAAATAGATTTAGGTGTTTTAAAAAATAGGTCCGGGGTCCGATAAATTCCAGAAAAATTGTCCTAAGTCTAGTTTTTTATTTTACATCCAAAAATATTATTTCCATAATATTTTAATACTGTTTATTATCAATTAAAAATCATTGAATAATTAAAATCCTATTTTTAAATTACAGAAAATTCCCAGAAAATTTCAGAAAATTATGAAAAATCCAGTTTTTGAAAATTTTAAAAAATCAGGGGGTTTACATGGGGTGGGGGTCGGGCGAGGGATTCAGGAGGGAGAGGGGTAGATAAAGAATGGGAGAAAATAAAAAAATTAAAATCCTATATTAACTTTTTAGCGACATCTAAATTTAACGTCGTTAATTAGAAAAATTTACGACGTTAAAGACGTCACTAAAAATGCTGCTATAGAAAATAAGCAACGTCGGTAAAAACGTCGCCAAATCAAAAAAATCAGCGATGTTTAGCGACGTTAAAGAAGCATATAGCCACTATTCTTTAAAAAAATCCAATTACAGTCACTAAACATCGCTATACGTCGCCAACAGCGACGTATAGCGACATTTATTTTTTGAGTCGCTAAAATCTTTAACATTAGCGACGTTTTATGACAACGTCGCTAAAACGTCGCTATTTCATCATATTTTGGTAGTGAGGGTTCAGCAAGCGACAATTCCAGTGGTCGGGGAAGCTAGTGTTGATCTGGAACTGGTTGGAGGGTAATGGCAAAGGGCAATGGATTGACTAGAGGGGCTCTCGATGCTTTAGGGTGGTTTATGGGTTCTTCAAATTTATTGAATTACAGGGATTTAGGAAAATTTTTGTTATATGGATTTGAATTCAAAATATAGATTGATTATTATTATGATTTTATTAGGATTTGGAGAGATTTGGTTTAAGGATTGAGCATTGGATTGGTTTTAAGGGTATTTGATTCTTTGAAGAATTGACCAAAAGATTTTTTTTTAATCTTTATTAGAGAGCTATTGGGTTCATAACAGGAAAGGGACTGTTCATTCAAAGATTTTTTTTCTTTTTTTTCTTTTTTTTTCTTTTTTCCTTTTCTTTTCTTTCTTTTTTTTCATTTCATTTCTTTTCATTTTATTTTCTTTTAAACTTTTTTTTAATTTAATTTTTTTTAGTTTTCTTTTTTTTTCATTTCCTTTTCAATTTTTTTATTATTTGTATGCTTATATATATATATATATATATATATATATATATATATATATATATATATATATATATAGTTTTCTTTAGTTACAAATAGATCATTAACCTAATTATAATTAATTATAAAACTTCAAAAATGGGGTGATTACATAGATTTAGTGTGTTTATAGTTCCTATCAAACTTGTTGGTTATATTGATAGTGATTTGGGAGGAAGCATTGATGATTCTCCAAGCACTTATGGATAAGTTTTCCTCCTTCAAAGTAGAGCAAATTCCTGGAGTTCAAAGAAGCAGCCAATTGTGGCACTTTCTACCATAGAGACGGAATATATTGTTGCATCTTCAGTAGCATGGAAAAGTATATATATGGCTTAAGGTGCATTAGAAAGAATGAAGTTCAAGCAAGAAGGTCCAACACTATTATATTGGGACAACAGTTTAGCTATCTCTGTCTCAAAGGATCAAGTTCAAAATGGAAGAACAAAACATATTCATATGTGATTTTTCTTCCTAAAAGAACTTGTGCATTAAAGAAAAAATTAATATTGAATATTATAGAAGTGAAGAACAACTTGTAGATGTGTTTACAAAATTTCAAGGAGGACAAATTTTTGAAGGAATGTTGAAGCTTTAGAAGTCAAAAGCAATTTTTTTTTTTTTTACCGGAGGCATTGTTGGAAGACTAAACCATATTGTTATGTTTGTTAGAGTTAATCCTGTTGAGGAGGTTGAAGAGGTTGTTATTTGGGTTTCAATAAATCCTAGTCTTTAGAAATTTTGTTATTTGATCTATGCTTTTGATTTATTTTGATTTGTTATCACTTAGTTATAATATGGTTAGAGAGTGCTACTTTTGTGCATTCTGTTAGAGTTGTAAATGGCTATTTAAAGGCCAAGTTGAGGTTGAACATAAATACAAATTATTCTGATCAAGAATAAAATACTCCTCTCATCTTATATTTGGTATCAGAGCTATGGCAACCAATGACGAGCAAAGCCCTACGACGCCGACATCTATGAAGGAGACCTCATTCACCTTCAAGTACCCCATGCTGACACGGACCAACTACGCGGATTGAGCTCTCTTAATGAGAGTCAATTTGCAGGCGCAAGGCCTGTGGGAGGCGATCGAACCCAGAAAAGCCGACTACCGCGACGACAGGATGGCCCTGTCCGTCATACTCTGTGTCGTACTGCCAGAGATGCTGCGGACACTGGCAGTGAAAGACACTGCCAAGGAAGCATGGGAGGCTGTGAAAATGATGCAGATGGGGATCGAGTGCATGCGCGAGGCCAAGGCACATAAATTGCGCGTCGACTTCGAATCAATGAAGTTCAAGGATGACGAGTCTGTCGAGGACTTCGTGATGCGGCTCACGGGAATCGTCAACAACCAGCAACTACTCAGCGATTTAATGGACGACGGGAAGGTAGTTAAAAAATTCCTTCGAGTCGTTCCATCCAAGTACATACAAGTTACCATCAATATTGAGACTTTAGTAGATCTCAAGACACTATCAATTAAACAGCTTACTGGTCGTCTTCTAGCCGTCGAGGAGCGGTATGATCTTGGCAGCAACTCCGGTGACACAAGTAGCCGTCTTCTCCTCTCCGAAGAGGAGTGGCTCGCTCGCACGAAGTAGAGGAAGGAAGGCGAGGCCTACTCCGATGGTGGCAAAAGTTGTGGTTGCGGGCACGGCAAGCCAAGAGGTCGTGGTCATGGCAACACGAACAACGATAATGTATCCGGTGGCACGCGTGACAAGAAGGGTAAGTGCCATAATTGTGGAATCTACGGCCATTTGGCGACGGACTGCCGTAAGCCGAAGAGCGATCAGCACGCCAATCTAACGCAAGTCAACGACGATGAGCTCGCACTGTTGATGGAGCAAGAGTACATGCTCGCCGAGACCACCGTGGGCATGACCAATAACGTCATACTCGATGAGGTGCATGACCAGGTGCATCTGGGCCGTGAGGACGAACACCACGGCGAAGCATGGTAACTCGACACCGACGCCAGCAACCACATGACGGGCTACAAGGAGGTCTTCGTCGAGCTGGACACTGGAGTCACGGGCTCGTCAAGTTTGGTGATGGATCCGTCGTCGACATCCGAGGATGTGGCACTGTGATGTTTATGTGCAGAACGGCGAGCACCGCACCCTCACCGGTATTTACTTTATCCTGAAGCTATGAAGCAATATTATCAGCCTTGGGCAGCTCGATGAGAACGGCTGCCAAGTTTTGATCGAAAGCAGCGTGCTCTCGATTCGAGATCGTCAGCAATGCCTCCTCGCTAAGGTAAAATGTGCCCGAAACCGACTGTACATTCTATCTCTTGATATTGTACAACCAGTATGTTTAGCAGTACGACTCAATGATGATGCCTGGCGATGACATGCATGGTTCGGCCACCTCAACTTCGAAGCACTCAGGAAGTTAGCTCGCCACAACATGGTGCACGGGCTACCACAGATCGAACACGTCAATCAAATCTGCGATAGTTGCCTTGCCGTAAAGTAGCGCCGCATGCCATTTTTGTAGGAGACCAAGTACCGTGCTGACAACCTGCTAGATCTCGTTCATGGTGATATCTGCGGGCCGATCACACCGGTGACACCGGGTGGTAAGCGCTATTTTTTGCTCCTCGTCGACGATTTCAGCCGCTATATGTGGTTGACGCTACTGGGTTCGAAGGATGAAGCACCGACAGCCATCAAACACTTTCAAGCCCACGTTGAGGTGGAGACAGGGCGCAAACTGTGCACGCTCCGTACTGATCGTGTGGGCGAGTTCACATCCGTAGCATTTGGCAAGTATTACGCGGGCCTCGGCATCAAACGACAACTCACATCGCCGTACTCACCACAGCAGAACGGCGTCGTCGAGTACCAGAACCAGACGATCATCACGATAGCTTGCAGCCTTCTGAAGGCAAAGGATATGTCCGAGAAGTTCTGGGGTGAGGCGGTCACGACGGCTGTCTACATCCTCAATCGCTCGCCGACACGGAGCATCGACGGCAAGACGTCGTATGTGGCATGGCACGGGCACAAGCCAAGTGTGCACTTCCTTCGCACCTTCGGCTGTGTCGCACACGTCAAGGTGGTCAAGCCGAACTTACAAAAGCTAGAAGATCGCAGCAAGCACATAGTCTTCATCGGCTACGTGCCCGGTACCAAGGAGTACCGGGTATACGACCCCGCTGGAAAGCGCATGCACATCACACGCGATGTTGTCTTCGACGAGGAAGCCAAGTAGGACTGGGGCGTGCAAGACAACGTAGGTGAGACATTTACTGTTGAGTATACTATGATCTCCATACTACATATTTAACACGTAGGCACGCCGGTGCACGGGGGTGGCGATCCATCAACACCAGTGGCACCCAGTACAGGGCCGTTGATGCCGGCATCCGGGGCAGAAACATCCGACTCGGTGGTATAACATGGAGTGGAATTTGTCTCGCCACCCACCAACGCCTCGGCCATGCTCGACGCTGATGACGATGGGCCACGCAGGTATAGGACCTTGGCGAGCTTGCTTGACACGACCACCATCCGCGAGCTCGATGTTGACGAGATGCTCCTCATGGTTGATGAGAAACCTGCCACTTTCTTTGAAGCCGAGAAACACCGATGTTGGCGCCAAGCGATGCTCGAGAAGATGAGCTCCATTGAGGAGAACCATATATGGCACCTCGTAGACCTCCCACCCGGCCACCGGCCGATCGGTTTGAGGTGGGTCTACAAGCTCAAGAGAGACGAGCACGGCGTCGTCTTGAAGCACTAGGCGTAGCTCGTGGCAAAAGGCTATGTGCAAAGGCAAGGAGTGGACTTCGATGAAGTGTTCGAGCTGGTTGCTCGCCTCGAGTCCGTCCGTTTGTTGATAGCACTCGTCGCGCATGAGGGGTGGGCATTGCACCACATGGACGTGAAGACGACATTCCTCAACGACGACCTCAAGGAGGAGGTGTACGTCGCCCAACCTCCCGGCTTTGTTATCGAAGGACAGGAGTACAAAGTGCTAAAACTTGACAAGGCATTATACGGTCTGCAGCAAGCACCGAGGGCTTGGAACACCAAGCTTGATAGTTGCCTACTGTCACTTGGTTTCCACCGGAGTGCACAGGAGCACGCTGTGTATACACGCGGCAAAGGTCCAACTCGCCTACTTGTGGGTGTGTACATCGACGATCTCATCATCACCGGGATGGACCCACAAGAGATTGCCAAGTTGAAGGAGAAGATGAAGGCCTTGTTCAAAATGAGTGACTTGGGATTGCTCACCTTCTACCTCGGCATCAAGGTGCAACAGTCCAATGGCTTCATCACCCTTAGTTAGGAGGCATATGCGCTCAAAATCTTGGAGAAGAGTAGCATGGTGGATTGCAACCCGTGCCACATCCCTATGGAACCGAGGTTCAGGCTAAGCAAGGTGAGCTCAGCCCCTCCAACTGACGCCACATCCTACAGGAGCATCATCGGGAGCCTCCGGTACTTGGTGCACACGCGTCCAGACATCTCGTACACAGTGGGCTACGTAAGTCGGTTCATGGAGAATCTGGCCACCGAACACCTTGCTGCCATCAAGCGCATCCTTCGCTACGTCGCCGACACATGTCACTTTGGTTGTCGCTATGCAAAGAAGGTGGAGGAACCACGGCTGATCGGCTACAACGACAGTGACATGACTGGTGACATCGACACCCGCAAGAGCACCACTGGCGTGTTATTCTTCCTCGGTCGTAGCCTCATTGGCTGTCAATCTCAGAAGCAAAAGGTCGTGACATTGTCATCCTGCGAGGCCGAGTACATTGCCGTGACAACGGCGGTATGCCAAGGCATTTGGCTCTCAAAACACCTTGATGACTTGAAGAACAAGGAGGCCGGCAGCGTCATGCTCAAGGTAGACAACAAGTCCGCCATCTCCCTCAGCATGAATCCCGTCCTCCATGACCGAAGCAAACATATTGATACACAGTATCATTTCATTCGGGAGTGTGTCGAGAGAGGGAAGGTTGAGGTCGAGTACATCAACACTGAAGAGAAGCTCGCAGACATTCTTACCAAGGCGCTCGGACAAGTCAAGTTCATTGAGATGAGACAGAAGCTTGACGTCATAGAGGTGAATCTCATGCAACTGGCTTAGGGGGTGATTTGTTAGAGTTAATCCTGTTGAGGAGGTTGAAGAGGTTGTTATTTGGGTTTCAATAAATCCTAGTTTTTAGGAATTTTGTTATTTGATCTATGCTTTTAATTTGTTTTGATTTGTTATCACTTAGTTAGAATATGGTTAGAGGGTGATACTTTTATGCATCCTGTTAGAATTGTAAATGGTTATTTAAAGGTCAAGTTGAGGTTGAACATAAATACAAATTATTCTGATCAAGAATCAAATATTCCTCTCATCTTACATTCCAAAGGGTCAAAATTAATTCTTTCTAACTTGTTGGATAAATATATACATGCATTTAGGTATTCTATGAATGTAGAATGTAGAATGTACGATGTATTGGTTGTTTCTAGTCATGCATTGAGTCCTATATATAACAATATTGTATGCCAATGTTTTGAAGTGAAGAAAGTTGTTGAATATTCAGCCCAAAAAATTATCTCGGTTTTATCCTACTTGGCTTCTACAAGGGCTTGGCAAATGGAGAAGGATCAGAAGACCGTGGGAATTGTTGGAGCCGGAGTGAGCGGCCTCCTCGCATGCAAGTACGTGCTGCAGAGTGGCTTCCGTCCCATAGTCTTCGAGAAGGAGAGCAATGTCGGTGGAGTATGGGCTCATACGTACTCCACGACACGACTCCAGACGATTCGCGAGTCCTACCAGTTCACTGACTTCCCGTGGCCGCCGGAGGTCACAGACGAGCACCCGGCTAGCGGTCAGGTGTTGGACTATTTGTCCTCTTATGCCAGTAGGTTTGATGTACTTCGCCACATAAAGTTCGGCATGAAGGTGATGGGAATAGACTACGTTGGTGTGCCCGGGGAAGAGTTTTGTAGTTGGGATCTCTGGTCAGGTACGGGTTCTCCATTTGGGAGCAAAGGAGGCAAGTGGAAGATATCGGTGCAGGAAACTGTTCATCACATAGTAGAGGTTGATTCTTAATTTCTTGCCACTCAGTTATTAAAGATGTTGATTAATTATTAATCCAGCATCATTCCATTATTATTCCTCACTAGTCCATACCAGTAAATTGGATCCTATACCTCCTTTTTTTTTTTTTCTTTTTTTCTATGATTTTTTTTTTTCCAGTTTTTTTTTTTTCGTTATTTCGTTTTTTTTTTTTAATTTTGGTTTTTTTATATTTTTATCGGTTTCGGAAATATTTGTATAGTCACCAAACATAAAAATATAAATTTCTTTTAGAAAATTTAATTAGTTAATAATAAATATAGAATTTTCTACTTATATACTATTCCGCATACTAGATGCCCTAGCTTTAATGATATGATACACTCAAGATTGACACTTCTCCCCTATCCTTCCCTTCCCTTCCCTTCAACCATCATGCCATATATATATATATATATATATATATATAATTAAACAGTGAGTCTATGTTGACATGGCACAGGTCTATGAAGTTGATTTTATAATCCTCTGTGTTGGACGGTTCAGTGGCATCCCAAACATTCCATCCTTCCCTCCTGGTAGAGGTATAGAAGAATTTGGAGGGAAGGTACTCCACTCCATGGATTACTCCAACATGGATAATGCTTCTGCTGCAGAACTCATCCGAGGAAAGCGCGTTGCAGTTATCGGTTATCACAAGTCTGCTATAGACTTGGCACTAGAATGCGCCAACGCAAACGGTACGTATTACGCTCTTCCTTTGAAAGAAATCAAAGCTAGCTCGACTTGTAATTATCATTATAACTTTAGTTTTCCACCTTAGTAAGTTGTGGTTGTATTTATACGAATTTCCCCAGGGGTCGAGTTTCCATGCACAGTGGTACATAGGAGTACGACTTGGACCATTCCTGCTGAAGCTGCATGGTGGATTCTACTCGCTGTTGTGTTTAGCAATCGATTTTTTGAGCTAACGGTCCATAAGCCTGGAGAAGGAAAGCTGCTGAGCCTCCTGGCTACCTTGTTAACGCCCTTGGTAAACCTCTTTCCCGCTTGCTTGCTAGCTCCCTGATCATTACTTAGTTTTCTGACTTGAATTTGGTCTTCACGTCAAATTCAGTGTTGGGCAACATCTAAGTTCGTAGAGATATGCATAAGATGGAAATTGCCACTAAAGAAGTACAAAATGCTACCTGATCATAGCCTCTTTGAAGCATTGTTTTCGAGCACGGCAGTCATGATACCACCAAGCTTCTACGACAAGGTCGAGAAAGGAAGCATCGTTTTCAAAAGATCGCAATCGTTTGGTTTCTGCAAGGAAGGCTTGCTAATCGACGGCCAAGTCGAGCCATTGAAGGTAGATCTTGTTTTTCTCTGCACAGGGTATAGAGGGGACGAAAAGCTGAGAGCCATGTTTACTTCACTACACTTTCAACGAGTCCTCAATGAAACTCCTCTTTACAGGTTAATCTCTTGTTCCAAATTAAATGTGTTTCCATTGAAAAATAGGACGGGGCAACTTCAGCTATTGCTATTTACATAGGTTGCGTAGCTAGGGTTGCACGAGATATTTGGATGTTGGAAATCCTAATCCAATCCTTTCTCCTTCTAATTCCTTAAACAGGGGGTGCATCCATCCAAGAATCCCACAATTAGCCATTATTGGATACTTGGACAGCCCATCGGCCCTTAGCACAACGGAGATGCGGTGCAAGTGGCTATCTCATCTTTTGGCCGGCACTTTCCAGTTACCCAATATTGCAGACATGGAAGAGGATGTGAAAGTATGGGAAGACTGTAAGAGGAAGTATGCTGGGAATAGCTACAAGGCATCATGTGCTGGTCTTCTAAACATATGGCGCAACGATAAGCTTTGTCAGGACATGGGATATAGTTCGTGGAGAAAGAAGGGATTACTTGCAGAATGGTTCCAACCTTATGGAATCATGGATTACAAAGATATATGATGACCTCATGTCTCAATATTTTATACAAATGATGATAGATAATAAATGCAATATATTATTCTAAATGGAGTTATATTCTTCTCAAGAATTTTTGTAATTTTTTTTACTTTCTTTTAAAACCCTCTACCTAAATTTTACAAATATATACCATGTTTATGCTCTATTTGCAACTAGATACTTTGAACTTTCACAATTATGTAACTTTCTACCATATTTCTAACATTTGGAGCTTCCTACCTGTGGTGGCTAATGCTGGTCAGAGCTGTTAGTCACGAGGCGGATCAAAGATGGTAGAACACAGACCAATAACAGAGCTTCAAGCGAGACCCAAAAGTCCGCCCTCTACTAGAACCCAAGTTGCCGTCGAGACACAGAGCTTCGGCAAACAAGCTTGCCCTCTGAATTACTCGATTCCAACGAATCACAAAAGCCAATGGAGAAGTTGTCTCACCAAAAACTGACAAGAGTCTCTCTTCAAGTGAAATACAACTCCTTAGAAGCACACCTCCATGAATATGTTGCAAATTCAGAAAGAAAGCTACAACAAGAAATCAAAAGGTTCTTCTCTTTATGTTCGCATACGCTACAATGAGATAGAACATAACAAAGAGAAGAAGAAGTAAGATCAGAAAAGAACTCCTGCTGGGGTGATCAAAACCACCGACGCTCAAAGCATGTTTCTCCATATCCGCGATCTGCTCTCAGGAACCAACAAGTTCTCGAAGAACTTTTGGAACGCCCTGGTCACCTCTCTCCTGAACTCGCACGAAATCCTGGACTCCTGTCACGACCCGCACCCGATATAGGGGTACGAGAGCGTGGGTACGTCCAGCCTACGCCGCAACATCGACGGTAGAACACTGTCTAGGTCGTGTAACTATCTAATCTATCTCACATGAATATCTAACTCCATAAGGAGACATGGATACCACAATATAATGCTGAAAATACTCAATCACATAAGCTAAAGCACGATGAGATATCGAAGCAAGAAATGAAATACAAGGCAAGTCTAACGACAAAATAACCATACCTGAAATCAATAACATCCAATCCCCAAGTGTCAGAAACAAGTACACTATGTCAAGGTCTGGAAAAATATATCCAGTTAGGATTGGAACGAAATACACCTCTAACAGCAGTTCCACATATATTGATAAATCTATAATACAGTGTAAGGAAATACAGACAGATGTAAAAACTGGCAAGAAGGAATACTGACGAGCATGGATGTACTGGAAATAGAAATACTGGAATAATGGAATACTGGAGCATGTCATCATCAATGTACATCTAGCAATGAAATAGAAATACAAGTACACGCAAGAACATTAAACTGGTATATATGTGTGTACAAGAATAGTAACTAGAACATGTGGGGATACTAGATCAATACCCTAGAGGTACATGTCAAGAATCATCTAACTAAGTGTGTAAAATATCAGCATATATGTGATCGGCTTGGGACTGAAGAAACTCATTACATTGGTTAGCGATCATCCTTGAGGTCAGGCTAATCCATCCGGATAGCTATGATGCGAGTAATAGTCAGGTTAACCATATGTAACAGTGATGAAGCATGTAATGGTAAGGCTGCACCGACGTGAGGCGTGGGTGAGCTATGATGCATGTAAGGTTGGGTATGATCACATAAGCTACTAATATTTCCCCATTTTCCCCCAGCGAGCATGATGGATTCCCGATCACGACTCCTCGTGATAGGTCTCAATGATACCAACTTGTGTAAAGAACAGTGTCAGAGTCATGTATGCTATACAACAAGAGTTATAGAAATAATCAACATAGGGGAAACTGTCAGAGAATGTACTCGCCTTGGGTCCTTAGCTGGTGAAAACCAATGTCCTGCTCCTGAAATCTCGCAGGACGATCCAATAGTCCTATAGACATATCATAAATATAACATTTGTATCAGATGCTATACTAACACATAATCATAAAACACTGGCCTCTGGGCTATGCCAGGTATGGCACTAGTCAACTAGGGTCAAGTGCGTCAAGTCGCACGGGCGTCGCGTTTGTGATTGCTGGGCAAGACAGACGATCAAAAATGGCGCGGGGCTTGCCAGTACGTCAGTGTACTCGTGGCAGTCAACTAACATTTACAGGGTTACAAGTCAAAGTAAAGACGTGGTATCCGCATTTACACTCAGGTCGCCTACAATATTCACCAATTTATCAATAATTAAATAAAATACATATATAGGGTTATACCAAAAATATATACAAAAATGTATAATTGTATATACTCTAATAGAATTATATATCATATATATATATATGTTTAAAAATACATACCATATTTATACGTATACTAGAAAAAATATATACATATATATACTGAATATATATATATATATATATATATCTAAATATACCAAAAATACATATACTATATACAGATATATATATATACATACCAAATTACGTTTATATATATATACTAATACAATACTTTACGTATATCATATATATATATATACAGATATATTAATATATATACATGAATACGTATATATAATATAAAGAAATACGCGATATATTTATATGTATATATATATATATATACATATATGCGTATAAATACGAACATATGTACACACATACACATACATATATACGCATATACCACACATATACATACATGTATATATATGAATATATATGCACGTATACATATATATATATACATACGTTATACTAATTTATATATACTATAAATTTATACTAATACATACATTATACATTATACTCATTTATATTCATTACATTAGGCATAAGGAGGGAAGAAGGAGAGGGACTCACCGGGGTGGTGGCTCGACGGTGAGGCGGCTACAGGCTCGACATGGAGGAGGAGCTCGGGAGGAGTGATCGAGCACAGCAGTGCACCTTCGGCGTGCTGGGATCGAGTCAAAGTCGGAAGACTGTCGGCTCAGCGAGGACGGGGTCATGCACGACGGCTCAGGCGAGGGAGATGGCGGTTGTGGCCGACTGAACCGATGAGGATGGTGGTGGAGGCTCGTAGAGGGAGGCCGGTGGGATCTCGAACGGAGATGCGGGAGCCGGAGTAGGGAGTCAGTGAAGAGGGGAGGAGGCTGGTAGCTTCGGCTGGGGTGCAGTGGTGCGCTGCCGGTCGGAGGAGAAGAACTCGGGAGGAGGTCGACGCCGGGGTACAGGGGGGAAGGGAAGAGCAGGGAGTTGCCGGAGGGAAGAAGATCAGCGGAGACGAGCGGCTTGGATCGAGTGCAGTCGAGCTGCTGCTGCTCCGGTCGCGTGGGGAAGCTCGGGTCCGGCGGAGGAGTCGGGCCGGAGGTTGTCGACTAGAGGAGGAAGCTCGTGAGGTGGAGGGGAGAGGGGTGTGTGCAGGCCGGAGTGCTCGTGGTGGTGGATTAGCTAGCTGGGGAAGAAGGTCAGGATTCGGCTGACGTGGGGAGCGGCCGGGGAAGCTGGCCGGGTGACATGTCGGAGATAGGGGCCGGCTCGAGGAATAGTGGGAAGAGGAGGTTAGGGTACTGAATGGTTTTGTTGTTGGTGATGGTTTTGTGTATGAAGAAATTAAAGGAGAGGGTGTGTTATTTGTATGTGTGAGGATGATATGACTCCCTAGAAATTAGGGCCGGCCAACCTAGGGATGGGGTGCTTTGGGAAGAGTGTTGAGGTTACATGTAAGGGGTTGTGTGGTGGGGATGGCTCCATTTAAAATGGAAGGCCTTGATTCAACATGGAGAAAAATGCAACAAAAGAAAGGAGGAGAGAGGGTGTGTTACTGACTAGTCAAAGAAGGGGGTTTGTTTCTTCATTTGGGTTAAACCGGATGGTGACACATCATTGAAATTTTGCAATTAAGTCCCCAACAAATAGAAAATTACATAGAAATGGGTTTCTAAAATTAATTAATTAAAATTTGATACACTTGGCATTCTAAAATTAATTAGGAGTACATGGGGCCAAAATTAGGTCGGGTCATCAATATCATTAATGAAGAAGACTCAGAACAGAATATTACCCTAATTTGGGCCGTACGAAAAATAGGTCAAGATTTCCCCAATTTTGATTGGAACGCACAACGATACAAAGTCAAAATTTATTCAGAAAATATATAAACGCCCGCGATGATTATTGTGCGGCTAAAATGAAGTACAAGAGAGCATAAATTATGAATTACAAAAATGGCACAAAGGAAGGCAGGCATGTCCAGGGCAAGGTTGTAAAATTTGTTGGAAGACAAAAGCTAGGGTAGCACTCCAAATATCGAAGCAACGACAAGGTGCATCGATTAAATAAATCACGATAATTAATTATGGCCTCCAATAATTAAATTCTAATTAAAACAAATTAACTACAAAATCCTATAATTCGGACAAGCGTTCGTCTAGTGGGCTTCTAGGTCAAGTCTACCAACTCAGACATTAATGAACACTGAATATAATATAATATATTTAATACACATCTCATGAAATTATTTAATTTAAATACACGACATATTAAATACATAAAAAGTCGAAAATACCCCTGTTTTCAGAATGTGGTAGTGACAAGTCTACCCTCCTTAAAAGAATTTTGTCCTCAAAATTTAAAATCCTCAATAGTAGTATTTACTCATACACATTATTATTTTTCCATCAAAATTAAATTCATCAATCCACAAAATTTGGAAAGTAATCCACATCGTCATTTCACAATTTTCAAAGTTATGAAATTATTGGATTTCTGAAAATCCTCAAATTTAATCATTGAATTCCATTCATATCATAATCAACTCAGAATCTGATGTTAGTAATTAAAAACCCGAAATTGATATTTAATCCTCTAATTTAATCCGAACAATGCACCTTTTTATAAATCAAGAAATTTACATCTAAAAACACTAATCCATGAATCCAATAAAATTTTAAAAAATCTCGTCCAAAGTTTGTGTTTAAACATTAACCCATTTATCATCTTACTCCTTAATTTTTGAGCAAATCACCATATATCAATTTTACTATCTGATCCTTTGATCGAAAATCCAGTCCTTGCACGTTTATAAATATTTAAAATCTTATCCCAAAATTCAAATCCAACACTAATCCATTAGTGATCTAAATCCTCGATTTTTTTTCCACACAATACTCAAATATTATAATACTCGCAAAATCCTCAATTGAAATTTTCAAGTAAATCTATATCTTATAGTCTATTATTACAATAATAATTTTCTTGATTTCCTCAAAAATCTAATGACAATTTCAATCATTTCATAATCTTCATAAAATTAATGTTTTAACAAGATCGCCAATCATGTCATATCAAGTTCTCAACACTTTGTTTAAATTATTGTTTATCCTCAAATTTTAAATGATAATTTAATCATATCTTAATCTTGATAAAATCAATGATCCATCAATTCTGCTATATTAAATCCTTAACTCTTTATTTAAATCAATGTTTATCCTTGAATTTTAAGCATCTTGTCTCTCTTTGTCGAATCATACTCATTTCATTAATTCCTTTACTAAGGTCAACTTTCAACACTCAAGGCCTAAGAGAAACCTACCTTATAGTCATACACCACGCAATATAGAAACATGCGTGGTCATAGTCTCCCTTGTTATGGTATTATGATCTCTGTCGGGGTGTACTACTAGCTACATTCTAACAAAAATTATGAATACAAGCTACGGTACTAGGGAATCAATCAATCAGAAGATGAAAAAGAAATATGAGGGGAAGAAAAGAAGGAACCTACTAACATATTTCTTGCAGTATCTTCTGTCTCTAACATACACTTAACTCTAGCACATTCACTAACTAATTCCTATTCTTGTACACTGATATCCATGTCAGCTAATCATTAGTCCACAAGACATTTATGAATACATACTCATTGCATACACCTGCCTATTGATACCTAAATCTGATACCAAGAATCTTTAATATATCCATGGTTTAATAATGCATCAAAAGTTTGATACATGTATCCCTTTAGTACCATAGTTTCTACTACAAGCACACTCACTGCTAGCTCTCTTACCTACTACAATTGTTCATACTAGTTGTTCTTATCACTCAAGTGCACACCAAGTGTAACACACCATACTAAGTACCGTTCTCCCTAACACAACTCTAGGTGGACACCCAAGTCTGTTTGCAGTGCTTTCTCAATCATGCTCAAGTCAACAGATCCTTATACATGTATATCATCTACTCATACACTAATATATATATATCTTATCCACCATAAAATTTTATCCTCATAATAAAATCATAAAAATTTAACTTTTTGAACAATTTAAAAATTAAAAAGTGTATACTTTCCTCAAGGGTCAATTATTCAATATTGAAATCAAATTTTAATCACTTCTAAAATCTTTATAGTCTTAACCATGTTTATTGAATCAAATTTGAATCCTCAATATTTTAACAACGTAAAAATCTCAACTCCTTAAAATTCTCAAAAATTTCAATTCATTTCCACTCTTGAAACGATAAAATTTAAATCCACAAGTACACATATAAATACTCACAGTCTCTAATACTCAAGGTGCACACAAATACACTAATTATCTACAACCTCAACTGTGTACGAAAATTTGTACTGCCCGAAATACTTGTCACTATTACTCCCAATGATTTAAGTTATCATCACACGTATTTCCTCTAATGATTTTCTATCTATATAAATTGACACACCAATCTAATTATCATCATACGAAGTACTTAATGTTATTAGCACTATTCTCAATAAATCCTTGATATAGAAACATTAATACTCTTGGCATGGTAACACTAACTTCATTATTAGATCACCTCATCACACTTATTAGAACTCACAATTTCTTGCACATTCTATAACTTTACTTTACTCTCATGGGCAAGTATTTGGTTCCTCATCTCGATTTATGTATGTGTATTTCCCTTTAATCTTTTACAGCCTGTTAAACTAATCTGTGATACGCTTCACCATTTTCATTACCAATTTCGATATTTTTCTACTCATGACATCTCATCATAGCTCTTCATGCATATATATATATTTCTTTACTTTTAACACACCCGATATCAATTATCAAAGTGAACATCATGCTCCATTAATCCTTAATACAATTCATGGATACTTAATTGTTTACATATATCATCCAATCATGATCATGATTATCCAGGACGGGTATGTTGGCTCTGATACTAACTCTTGGAACTATCACTGATACTCTATACTCCCTTTCTACTTATAGTACCAATACTAACCATAATAACACATATAATAGAACTATTGCTACGAGGCACTATGCTATAGGTTAACTCTAGATTAAGGCCTACTACTCACATGTTCAACTAGAAAACTTACAACTCACAAGCAATACTCAGTCAAAACTAATACAGACATAATTACAAGTCACTAACTATCATACTAACAAGGAATCCTCAAGGAAAATAAGCTCAAAAGGAACCGGATGAAGGACTAAAGATATTTCTACTGCTAGCAACCAAAAATGATGATGGAAATAAAGTCCTGTAATAACAGAAATAGATAAGTATTGAAATGATACTTTAAGAACCAAATTTAAGATACAACCTAATAATCATACACGTCTGTCCAAAATTATGACACTCAGAATCTTCGCCACGCCAGTAAGAATAGGTGCGATAAACGACAGGTTCCGTAAATAAAGTATGCAACCCTATAATTATGTCATCTAGAATCTTCGCCACGCCAACCGGTATGGCTGCAAGAGACTCTAAGTTTCATAACTATAGTATGTACATCCAAGTCTGGTTCCTACGTTCTCGTCACGGCAGCTAGTATGGCTGCGATAAACTCTAGGTTTCATAACCAAAGTAGACGTTTTACCTTTCTCACTGTCCTCATCAACATATGTCATCAGATGATACTGTAAAGTTTAGTCCGTAAAATTTATCTTGATAAAAAATAAAAACTCACAACGACACCAAGAGTTTAAATTTAACAACTGGTCAACAAGATTCAAACTCAACAATGAGACCAAGATTTTAATTTTTAATAACTGTACCACAAGGATCAAGTTCAGTAACAACAAGCGAGAGCGGACGGAAACAAGAAAAAAGATTTAAATTGGAAATTATAATAAGATTCTCAAGGGGTCGTCCCAGGAATCTCTCAAGAATTTTATGATTGAGTATCCTCTCTCATCCTATTATCCTATGTCCTATATTCTATAGTAGGCACGCAGTAGTACAACTATGACGTCGCACTACTACGACATCGCACAACTTGCGAAGTCTGACCTGCATGGGCCACCACTAAAAACGTGTCACGACCCGTACCTGATATAGGGGTACGAGAGCGTGGGTACGTCCAGCCTACGCCGCAGCATCGGCGGTAGAACGCTGTCTGGGTCGTGTAACTATCTAATCTATCTCACATGAATATCCAACTCCATAAGGAGACATAGATACCACAATATAATGCTAAAAATACTCAATCACATAAGCTAAAGCACGATGAGATATCGAAGCAAGAAATAAAATACAAGGCAAGTCTAACGACAAAATAACTATACCTGAAATCAATAACATCCAATCCCCAAGTGTCAGAAACAAGTCCACTATGTTACGGTCTGAAAAAATATATCCAGTCAGGATTGGAACAAAATACACCTCTAACAGCAGTTCCACATATATTGATAAATCTATAATACAATGTAAGGAAATACAGACATATGTAAAAACTGGCAAGAAGGAATACTGACGAGCATGGATGTACTGGAATTAGAAATACTGGAATAATGGAATACTGGAGCATGTCATCATCAATGTACATCTAGGAATAAAATAGAAATACAAGTACACGCAAGAACATTGATCTGGTATATGAGTGTGTACAAGAATAGTAACTAGAATATGTGGGGATACTAGATCAATACCCTAGAGGTACATGTCAAGAATCATCTAACTAAGTGTGTGAAATATGAGCATATATGTGATCGGTTTGGGACTGAAGAAACTCATTACATTGGTTAGCGATCATCCTTGAGGTAAGGATAATCCATCCGGATAGCTATGATGCGAGTAATAGTCAGGCTAACCATATGTAACAGTGATGAAGCATGTAATGGTAAGGCTGCACCGACGTGAGGCGTGGGTGAGCTATGATGCATGTAAGGTTGGGTATGATCACATAAGCTACTAATATTTCCCTATTTTCCCCCCAGCTAGCACGATGGATTCCCGATCATGACTCTTCGTGATAGGTCTCAATGGTACCAACTCGTGTAAAGAACAGTGTCAGAGTCATGTATGCTATACAACAAGAGTTATAGAAATAATCAACATAGGGGAAACTGTCAGAGAATGTACTCGCCTTGGGTCCTAAGCTGGTGAAAACCAATGTCCTGCTCCTGAAATCTCGTAGGACGATCCAATAGTCCTATAGAAATATCATAAATATAATATTTGTATCAGATGCTATACTAACACACAATCATAAAACACTGGCCTCTAGGCTATGCCAGGTATGGCACTAGTCAACTAGGGTCAAGTGCGTCAAGTCGCACGGGCGTCGCGTCTGTGATTTTTGGGCAAGACAGACGATCAAAAATGGTGCGGGGCTTGCCAGTACATCAGTGTACGCGTGGCAGTCAACTAACATTTACAGGGTTACAAGTTAAAGTAAAGACGGGGTATCCGCATTTACACTCGGGTCGCCTACAATATTCACCAATTTATCAATAATTAAATATAATACATATATAGGGTTATACCAAAAATATATACAAAAATGTATAATTGTATATACTCTAATAGAATTATATATCATATATATATATATATATATATATATATATATATATATATATGTTTAAAAATACATACCATATTTATACGTATACTAGGAAAAATATATACATATATATACTGAATATATATATCTAAATATACCAAAAAATATATATACTATATACAGATATATATATACATACCAAATTACGTTTATATATATACTAATACAATACTTTACGTATATCATATATATATATACAGATATATTAATATACATACATTAATACGTATATATAATATAAAGAAATACGCGATATATTTATATGTATATATATCTATATATATACATATACTCGTAAAAATACGAACATATGTACACACATACACACATACACATACATATATACGCATATACGCATATACCACACATATACATACATGTATATATATGAATATATATACACGTATACATATATATATACATACGTTATACTAATTTATATATACTATAAATTTACACTAATACATACATTATACTCATTTATATTCATTACATTAGGCATAAGGATGGAAGAAGGAGCGGGACTCACCGGGGTGGTGGCTTGACGGTGAGGCGGCGACAGGCTCGACGTGGAGGAGGAGCTCGGGAGGAGTGATCGAGCATAGCGGTGCACCTTTGGCGTGCTGGGATCGAGTCGAAGTCGGAGGACTGTCGGCTCAGCGAGGACGGGGTCATGCACGACGGCTCAGGCGAGGGAGATGGCGGTCGTGGCCGACTGAACCGATGAGGATAGTGGTGGAGGCTCGTGGAGGGAGGCCGGTGGGATCTCGAACGGAGATGCGGGAGCCGGAGTAGGGAGTCGGTGAAGAAGGGAGAAGGCCGGTAGCTTCGGCTGGGGTGTAGTGGTGCACTGCCGATCGGAGGAGAAGAACTCGGGAGGAGGTCGACGCCGGGGTGCAGGGGGGAAGGGAAGAGCAGGGAGTTGCCGGAGGGAAGAAGATCAGCGGAGACGATAGGCTTGGATCGAGTGCAGTCGAGCTGCTGCTGCTCCGGTCGCGTGGGGAAGCTCGGGTCCGGCGGAGGAGTCAGGCCGGAGGTTATCGACTAGAGGAGGAAGCTCGTGAGGTGGAGGGGAGAGGGGTGTGTGCAGGCCGGAGTTCTCGTGGTGGTGGATTGGCTCGCCGGGGAAGAAGGTCGGGATCCGGCTGACGTGGGGAGCGGCCGGGGAAGCTGGCTGGGTGACAGGCCGGAGATGGGGGCCGGCTCGAGGAACAGTGGAAAGAGGAGGTTAGGGTAGTGAATGGTTTTGGTGTTGGTGATGGTTTTGTGTGTGAAGAAATTAAAGGAGAGGGTGTGTTATTTGTATGTGGGATGATGATGTGACTCCCTAGAAATTAGGGCCGGCCAACCTAGGGATGGGGTGCTATGGGAAGAGTGTTGAGGTTACATGTAAGGGGTTGTGTGGTGGGGATGGCTCCATTTAAAATGGAAGGCCTTGATTCAACATGGAAAAAAATGCAACAAAAGAAAGGAGGAGAGAGGGTGTGTTATTGACTAGTCAAAGAAGGGGGTTTGTTTCTTCATTTGGGTTAAACCAATAGGATGGTGACACATTATTGAAATTTTGCAATTAAGTCCCCAACAAATAGAAAATTACACAGAAATGGGTTTCTAAAATTAATTAATTAAAATTTGATATACTTGGCATTCTATAATTAATTAGGAGTACATGGGGCCAAAATTAGGTCGGGTCATCAATATCATTAATGAAGAAGACTCAGAACAAAATATTACCCTAATTTGGGCTGCACAAAAAATAGGTCAAGATTGCCCCCAATTTCGATTGGAACGCACAACGATACAAAGTCAGAATTTATTCTAAAAATAAATAAACGCCCGTGACGATTATTGTGCGTCTAAAATGAAGTATAAGAGAGCATAAATTATGAATTACAAAAATGGCAGAAAGGAAGGCAGGCATGTCCAGGGCAAGGTTATAAAATTTGTTGGAAGGCGAAAGCTAGGGTAGCGCTCCAAATGTCGAAGCAACTTCAAGGTACATCGATTAAATAAATCACAATAATTAATTATGGCCTCCAATAATTAAATTCTAATTAAAACAAATTAACTACAAAATCCTATAATTCGGATAGGCGTTCGTCTAGTGGGCTTCTAGGTCAAGTCTACTAGCTCAGACATTAATGAACACTGAATATAATATAATATATTTAATACACATCTCATAAAATTATTTAATTTAAATATACGACATATTAAATACATAAAAAGTCGAAAATACCCCTGTTTTCAGAATGTGGTAGTGACAACTCCTCTTGCGGCACAACAACCTCTCTCCAAATATCTCTTTCTCTCGAATTATCGATCACCATTAAAAGAGCAACGAAGGAGAGTATTTACAGAGGAACCCGTCCACATAGTCGGTTACAAAGAGATAAGAACGAATTTAAATAAAATCCCTAAAAAATATCTGAATTAAAGATGCAATCTTTCCATAACCGATTCTGAACCGTGTCGATGCCGACGTGCTAAGTACAAAGTGCGCCAACAAAGCACCACTTTGCACCCTTGAGCCCGAGTCCGAGTCCGAGTTGCTAAGCCCCTTTAGGGTTTAGCTCCTATGGAATAAATTCCAAGAGTATGACATAAAGCTTAAAAGCTTACATGAAGGAGTTAATCATTTTTTATCCTAATAAAATACCCCTACATGGCACCCATGTGCCTCACCACACCCCATGTGCATACCTCAATACAAGCAAATCATTATATTGAGATATCCACTTGGTAGTGCAGCTAATGTGGGACTATCTTTCATAGTCAAAAGGAAAAAATGCCAACAATCCCCCACATATCTCAATATATGGGTTGAACGTTCTCTACAGTGACTGTCCATCATGCATTAGGATAGATGTCACTTCGACTTGAATCTTCCTGCATGAGTCAAATAATAGTACAATACAAGAATAAACTAAGGCTTGAATTTTGCACCATAGTTACAATTCTTTCCACACACACAATGTCATCAGCTGTGCTTCCAATTGCACATTAAAGGCCCTGTGCACGCCTAGTTTTGGTGTATATATTTTAGGCATCTACAAATTTTCCCTCAAGAGACGACTTGTATCTCTTTTCATACACTCTAGGTGAGTTCTTTTAAAGAGTCCTTGGCATAAAATCTTGCACTTCCTTGTGGTACTACACTGCTATGACATGACATAAAGCCGAGGTTCACTCCCTCGTGTGGTGTCATCCACTATAGCATGAGGTCTCAGCCTCTTTGTAGTGCCAATCTACCCAGTATGAAGTTTGTGTTTCCTTGCGGTGTTATTCCATTGTGACATGGCCTAAAGCCGAGGTTCACTCTGTTATATGGTGTCACACCACTGTAACATGAGGTCACCGACCTCTTTGTAGTGTTGCCTACCACTCTTCATTCTACAACATTAGGCTACCGTCCTATGTGTCCTGCTACGCCGACGTGACATGGCTCGCGAAGCCGAGGCTACCTGCCTCATGGTGGTATCACCCACTGTAGCATGGAGACCTTACGCTCCTTTGTAGTGCTGCACTACCATGCTTACTGCAAAGTACACTGGACATTCACTCTGGCCGAGAATTTATTAAGACGTCAAAGTCATCCTCCCACAGAAAATGTTCTGTTCAAGAATACATAGTAGACAACAGTGGTTATGGATCCGTAATCCCTCAATGTCTCAAAGGAATTTCTACTGTTCATGATATTCTTTCCATCAATGATCATCCCTTGAACCAATAGCTAGATGCCTAATATATTTCTCTTTGAACTAATAGCATAAAACTAAATGGTAGCGAAAGTGAGTACTTAAGAGGACCTAGCCGCTGATTGAACTGATCTCGAAGCAGACCGGGCAGGGTAGGATTTGGCTTTTTTGTTGGGGCAAAGAGAACAAAGTGAAGCGACTAGAGCCACACAACGATGGCTTACATTGGGGAAAGCTGGATTACAAAGACACAATATTATAAGTGCTCTAAGCCCATATATGTTGTGTCATTGACTATATACGGTGTTACGCCGCTATGACGTGGCCCGAAGCCAAGGCTTTACCCTATCGTGGTACCTCATGTGTTGTCGCCACTGTAACATGGAGTACTACGCTCCTTTATAGTTCTTAAGATCAGCTGGCACATGAGTCCTTTCATGAATGGATCCACTAGACGCTCCTGGCTCAGATCATCAAACACTGTAAATGATGTAATCCTCGATGAGCTCATATAATGTAGCTTCTACTGTATATGAATTTGCGTGAATCACCTGGATCCGAACATCAACTACTATAATGATGACATCCTTGATGTGCTCACTCGGTACTTTGTGCCTAAATTGTGTAGTCCTCTTCTTACCATTGAAGAGATCATTTGATGCAACTACTACAGTCGTCGGATTGTCATAGTATATCGGTACCTCCAAAATATGTACATCAACCACTGGACGATTATACATAAACTCCTGAAGCCCCTCTACTTCATCATTGCAGCCGCTAGTACATAAAACTCAAATTACATCGAGGAATGAGAGAGCATCGACTGCTTCTTCGACTTCCACGATATAGCAGTTCAACCCATGGAGAAGACGTTTCCTCCTGTGGACCTTTCGCTCTCTACTTCTGAACACCAGCTTGCATCACTGTAGCCTTTCACTACTTTCGAATACCCGATGTAGTATAGTGCATACTTCAGAGTCCTCCTGAGATATCTCAACAGTCTCTTCACAGCCTTCCAGTGCTCCATACCTGGGTTGCTCATGAATTGACTCAGCATATATACGGCTAAAGCTATGCCAGGCCTTATGGCAGTTGTTGTATACATTAAACTCCCGATGACGCTTGAATATTCCAGCTGCGTGATGCTTTACCTAAGATTTGGCTTCAACTTCTTGTCACACATGTACGGAGTATCAATCCCTGAAAGATCCTGATATTCCTAGCATGTGAGCATATTCTCAATATAATAAGATTATGACAGAATTACTCCAGTGTCTGACCGGATGATCTTTATTTCTATAATAATATCAACTTCCCCTAAGTTCTTCATACTGAATTTGGATGAGAGAAATTTGTTTGTCTCAGTGACTCATGTTAGATCTGTGCCTAGGATCAGTATATCGTCTACGCATAGACAAACAAGGACTCATCTCCTGTCAGCCCCCTTTCCCGGCATACTTTGGCGCATTTCTCCTTGGCACACTTTGGCACACATTGTTTGCTAGCCCGACCATTGTTTAGACCTGACCCAAGAGTTATGGATAGAGTGAGTTTTGTTGGATTGGTGGAATGTGTGGCTTAGATGGGTTTGAGTGATTCAACGGCCCACATCTCAAACCTAAAACTATATATATTTCTATTTCTCTCTCTCTCTCTCTCTCTCTCTCTCTCTCTCTCTCTCTTCTCATTATCTTTTCTTTCCATTTCTTTCCCTTAGGTTTTCTCTTTCTCTCCGTAGGCAAGTACATCTTGCACAAGAAGAATAATCATGATTTTGATTCTTAATAATTTATATTTAATTCTAGCTTATATTGTTGGTACTGAGCAACCCTTCATATTTAATATTTGTTGTTCTTGATTTTCTTGGTTGGAATTGTATGGATATGAGTTTGGGTCTATGGGTTCATATTTTTTTCCTGGGGTTTGATCTCCCCAACTTTGTGTTTCATAAAACTAATTAGAGCAACCATTTATCTTTAATCATAGTATAGAGCACCATAATTTATGTAACTTTACTTTTGGCCATACTTGATTTTGAGTCCAGCTTAGTTCAGTGCTGTAACTTGATACAATACGTATACCAAAATAGCTGACTGGAGAACAAGAACAGTGCTTTGTGAAGAGTATTCAAGATGGACCATTTGGCATGAAATACGTATGTTTCACTTTGGGAGCATTGGTGTGCTATGCCAATTATTACTAATCATACTACACTCAGTCTCCTGGCAAAAGTGTGCCAGTCACACTTCTTGAGTCAGTGGCGCACTTTTGAGAGAAAAACTCAGTTGACGCATTTTTGCGAATTTAATCAAGTTCTTCCTGAGAAACTAAGAGAAAGTGTGCCACAGTCAGTCAGCTCACTGACTTTGTATTTGATATCTGGCGCACTTTTTCTATGTTTTGTCACCGTCGCACTTTTCTTATGTTGGTCTGCTCGTGCAATTTCTTCCATCTTCGTTTACTTAGGGACGAAGCTTTGGTTGGTTTCTAGATTTTTGTGTTATTTATTTGTGTGCTCCTCGACTGGCGAGTTTCTCGACTGTCGAGCTTGACCTCAGATTATGTGTTTTTTCTTTTAGCTAGCTGCTCGCACACTTTCTTTGAAAGTATGCCTTATTTCTTGCCCGCACATTCTTGTCAAGTGCGTCGTGTTGGTTAACTTGACAAAGTGTGCCAACTTTGTTTCAGTGAGCTTGTGCGCTACCCCTTTTGTACCTCACACACTTTATGCGCCCCAAACTTCATGAGACTTTATGCGCCCCAGACTTCATGAGACTTTATGCCCCTGGCCTTCATGGGTAGAATTTTATGCGCATGTTATTCTTAGTGACCCCATGCGTGCATGTAGTGCTTCCATTATGTGTTCTCTTATATTATTTGGAATGTTTCTTATCATACTTCATGTGATTGATCATGGTATTACTTGTGTTATGATTCTAAGGAAGAATGGACTTAGAAATCAGACCTCATGCTTGACATGACCACGTACTAAATTTGGCTTCATATATGGCATGAATACGTGTTGGACTTGAGATTTTCTCGGTAAACCAGATTAAGTAAATAGTGACCAGCCAGCTATGTGGATGACATAAGCTTCGTGTTATAATGTGATTAAGATTTATGAGATCCAATAATAATTGGTAATTGGACTCGAATAATGTATCCGTGCTGATACGATTATTGCCTGATAAATTCCTGATCTAATGTGTGCTGAGATGCGACATATCATATTATGTGTTAAAGTGATTATATTTGGGATGTGCATCGAGAATGCCTCCAAATATATAAACTTGTGATACTATAAATATATTATTTTCCCTAGCACGGGCATGATATGCGAGTATAATACTAAAGCGTGACTAGGATTTGATTTGTTGAATATTGCATACACGCTCAGGTGAATCCAGATTTGAACTTCCATGGATTTGTATTTGGTGTGCTCGTACTTTGTATGATATCTTAAGAGATATTCTCATGTGGCCATGTCTTGAGATTTTTTAGCGTAATATAGAGTTAATTAAGCAACTAAAAGTGGTAGTAACATAGGAAGAAAATAGTATCCGAGATCATGCTAACGAACATTCCCATATCTTGTGCGTTGTGGGATGGACACCACAGATACTGTATATCATTTACCTTAGTAGAGTGCAATATCTGACCTATAATAATATGCCGAACCAGCACCCGATGATCCAGCGTATTTTTCTCCGACTCATGGTGCGTACCAGGAACATGGCCATTGAGGATAACGAGTTTCTTCATTTATTCACTGCTCGTCTTTTGTAAACTATATTTTTTGGGTCGTTTAGCCAATTGCCACCTGTTAGCCAACTAATCTTGACACTAGTTCCTTACATGAATGTATATATTAAGACTGCAGCTGACTCACTGTCATATATATCTTGATATTGCATCTGGCACATCATTTTATATCGCCAGATCTCTAAAGAATATTCTGATATTGCGTTTGGGACGCCTTACTACTTATTTTAAAGTATTATATATTATTGCTTCTTGTTTGAATGATTGAGATATAGAAATTCTTGACCATAGGAGACTTGATTGTAACATGCACCCCCTTGTTTGGTTATAGTCGTGATCGTCGTACGACATATAGTACCTTATACGGGGTAGCTGGCAATGTCCATCTCCGTATTTTGGTACTGGGGCCTGATATATCCCGTTAGCGAACTTTGTGTAAACACAATTGTCCGTCACGCTGACCCTATAGCTGTTTGATTTTTTGACTGTATCGAACTTCTCGTGCCACATCTTTCTCGACTAGCGAGTTTTTCGACTGTCGAGCTTGACTTCGGATTATGTGTTTTGTCTTTTAGCTAGCTGCTCGCACACTTTCTTTGGCAGTATGTCTTACACTACTAAAAATTGTGGGATTAGCAACGATTTTAGCGACGTCAAAGTAAATCGTCGCTAATATTAAAGTCGTTGTTTGGAGACATATAGCGACGTTTAGCGACTGTAATTCAGTTTTTTAAAAGAATTGTCGCTATAAGTTTATTTAAGGTCGCTAAACATCACTGAGTTTTATAATATAGCTACGTTTAGCGACGTATTTAGCGACGTTAAACTTTTAGATATTTAGCGACTTTTTTAGCGACGTCCATAACTGTCACGATCTGCACCCGATATAGGGGCACGAGTACATGGGTACGTCCAACCTACGCCGCAGCATCGTCAGTAGAACACTGCTTAGGTCACAATACTAACTAATCAATCTCACACGAGTATCCAACTCCATAAGAAGACATAGATATCATAATATAATATGGAAATACTCAATCACAGAAACTAAAGCATGATAAGATATCGGAGAAAATAAACGAAATACAACACAAGTCTAAACAACAAAAATAGTCTAACCTGTAAAAATAACATCTCAGTCTCAAAGTATGCCGGAAACAAATCCGGTACCATAAACTGCTAAACAAAAATAACTGAATAACTAGTAATCCCGGCTAGACCTTCCAGAAATCACACCTGAACTACAAGGTCCAAGGCTGCAGCTACTCTCCCTGTGGTCCATAATATGTCGGACACCAGTCCTCTAAGTCACAGTCTGGAAAAATATTTCTAGTCAGGATTGGAGCAAAGTTGTCACGACCCGCACCCGGTTTAGGGGCACGAGTGCGTGGGTACGTCCAGCCTACGCCGCAGCATCGGCGGTAGAACGCTGTCTAGGTCTTGATTCTATCTAGCCAATCTCACACAAGCATCCAATCTCTATAAGGAGGTACGGATAACACAATAAAATGAACACATACTCAATCACAGGATTTCAGCACGATAAGATAACGAACAGAAATTAAATACAACCCAAGTCCCAAAAAGTAATATACTAACTCAACAATAACCAAGTTTCAATAAAAATGCCGGAGACAAATCCGGTACCAACAGTCTGCTAAAAGAACTAATCAGAACCCAGAAGAATTAATGATTCCTGCTAGACCTCCCGGAATCACAACTAACTACCAAGTCTGCAGCTACTCACCATATGGTCCATAAAGTGTCGGACAGCTGTCCTCTAAGGCATAGTCTGGAAAAATGTTTCCAGTTAGGAAGGAGCAAAGTACAAATCTCAAATAACAGTTCCATTAAATTGATAAGGTCTATAATACAATAAATATGTCATGCTAGCTACTGAGAAGACAGTGAAATAAATGCAGTGGCAATTAAAGAGAGACAGGCAATATAAAGAGACAGGTAATAGGCAATATGATACAGTCAGTGCATGTATGAAAATAAAAAGAACAAGGAACAGTATCATATACGGGTGATGTAGTATATGATTTAAAATAGGGAACTGTAATCTATTCTAAGTGTTTGAAATAGTAGTTTCAAAATGTGATCGGCTTGGGAACATGTACGATAGCTACAGGGCCTGGCTAATCATGGGTGAAGAGCATGATTAACACTTACAATTTTCTATACTACAATAAGAGGTTATGATCACATTTCTTACTAACTACTTCCCCGCCCCCAACTAGTACTGTGGATCCAACCATGACACGTCACGATACACAAGCAAGTCAAGTCTATCATGTACGATGTCTAATATACATGTCGTGTACAATGTCAATACGATAATCAAGGTAACATCTCATGACTGCAGATCCAAGCTATACTAGTCCGTGTAGCACAGTGTCAAGGATTCAGATGTAACATTTCATGATTGTTGAACTTATAGAAATTATCAAAGAATTGGAAATTATCAGAGAATGTACTTGCCTTGGGTCCTTAGCTGGTATTTATGGATGTCCTGTTCCAGAGTATCCCCTGGGTAAACCAACCACGTTAGACTAAAATTCAGCTAAACCCCGTTATGCTATGAAACTCATTTAAGAAATTATTATTATTATTTTTTTTAAAAACCTATTTAAAACATTTCCGATTTAATCTATTTGTAATATAAATTTTGTTTATAGAAAAACTATAATTAATACAAGAGCCAAAATAAGTAATTTTGCAAAACAACCCATTATCAAGTCCAACTATATTAACATAATATAATAAATAATAATAGAAATAGTAATACAATAATAATATAACCAAAACTAACTATAACATAACACAACTTATTAACTAACATTTACTGCTTAATACAAAATGTATTGTAATATTACTAAACTAAAACATAATATACACAACCTAACATCTGTGCCTCCTAAACCTACTGTGCACAAATAATCCAAACCGAAAGCTAATTAAAAAGAAAGGAGGAGAGAGAACAGAACACTCACAATCAAAATAGAAAAGAAAGGAATAGAAGGGAAGAGGAAGCTTACAGTGGAGGGGCTCGCTGGAGTGCAGGCCGGGCTTCGGGAACCGGAGGCTGGCTGATGGTGGTCGGCCTGGCCGCCGGAGGAGCTCGACAGCAGGGAGCCGCCGGAGTCGGCTGAACAGATGGGAGGCCGGAGGGGATGGGGAGATGGAGGAGAAGCAGGGTGGTTGGCCGGAGATGCGCGGGGAAGGTCGGGGTTGCCGGAGACGACGTGCCACGAGGAGGAGGGCTCGGTCGAGTTGGCAGCGCCGCCGCCGGAACTGCTACGGGCCGCCGGGATCAGTGAACAGCGGGTCGCCGCCAGAGGGAGTTGGTCGGAGGTGCTCTGGAGCCGGCTGCAGCAGAGGGAGGAGGAGGGATGTCCTCCGAAGTACACAGTGGGAGGAGGTCGAGGAAGAACAGCAGCGCCGGGGCTCGGCTTGGCGGATCCGCCGGAGTGTAGACAGCGACCGCCGGAGGAACTGTGCTCGACCGGGAACAATAGTTGGGGTTGAGCACAGTATCCCCCCCCCCCCCCACTTTTTAATTTGAATTTCAAATTCAAAATAAAAGAATAAGAAGAAGAAAGGAAGAAGAAGAAGAAAAGAAATGAGAAGAAGAAAGGAAGGAGTTCACATACGTAGGATGAGAGAGGGAGGAGGCTTGTGAGGTGGGGGAAAACCTAGGTTTCTTGGGATTAGGGTTTGAGGGTACAAGATATTAAATAGGGAGAGAGAGGGTGTGAATGAAGGGTTGTGATTGACCCCCTTTAAATGAGGGGTCCAGATTGTTCATGAAGGAAATTTCATGTGGGGGAAAAATGCAATTTGGTCCACAAATAATTAACCTTTCCATTTGGTCTTGAACAATGGGGTGATGACACCTACAATTGAATAATTGCAACTTAGCCCCTTAAATTCGGGAAATTGCACAAATACATAAAATGACGAAAATTAGGCGGGCGATTCAGTGTCCGGTGTTTTGTAGGGTCAGGGGGCGCTGTATGATTTGTGTGGGCTCAATCAGCAGGGCACTGGAATTAAATTGGGATTTTAGAATTGGTTTAACTAGTATCCTTAATTTAAATAGAAATAAATGCAAGTTGTGTTCAACAATTAATTAGGAGTACATGGGGCCAAAATCAGGTCAGGTCATCAATACCAATAATGAAGAAGACTCAGAACAGGATATTACCCTAATTTGGGCTGCACAAAAAATAGGTCAAGATGGCCTCCAATTTTCGATTGGAACGCACAACGATACAAAATAGGAATTTAAAATAACGTCCGCGATGATTTTTGTGCGGCTAGAAACAATGCACAGGGAGCATAATTATGAGTTGAAAAAATAGCAGAATTGAAGGCGGGCATGTCTAGGGCAAGATTGTGAAATTGGTTGGAAGACAAAAGATAGGGTAGTGCTCCAAATATCGAAGCAAAGGCAATGCGCAATAATTAATTAAAGTACGGTAATTAATTACAATCTCCAAAATATTAAATTCTAACTTAAATAATAAAATCCAGAATTCTATAATTCGGACAGGTGGTCATCTACTGGGCTTCTAGGTCTAGTCTACCATCACAAACACAAATGAACACTGTCTATAATATAATATATTAAAGTACACATCACACAGTTATTTAATTTAAATATATACTATTCATGCAATTAATTAATTATAACTACAATAATATTAAATATTATAAAAAGTCGAAAATACCCCTGTTTTCAGAATGTGGTAGTGACAAGTCTACCCACCTTAAAAGAATTTCGTCCTCGAAATTTAAAATCCTCATAGTAGTGTTTATCATATACATTATTATTTCCCTCAATTTAAATTCATCAACTACGAATCAATTAATAATCGACAAGGTTTTTTCACAATTTGTCAAAAATCTGATATTATTTCATTCCTGAAAAAATCCTCGAAATGAAATCAAAGTCTATTTTTATCAAAAATTTTCTTGAAAGTTCTAGTTAATAATTTAATACTCGGAATTTAATATCTACTCCTCAAATTTGATTTAATCAATGCACATATATATATAATGTAATCTCGTCCCACAAGATTTGAATTTAAACATAAATCCATAAATGATTTTATTTCTCGATTTTATCTCCCTCAAAATACTCAACAATGCGATACTTGAAGATTCTCTAATTGCAACATCCCATATAAAATTCTAAAATTCATAACTTGCAATTAAATATATTGATAAATCTCCCAGAATTTCCAAATTTAATAACCAATTAAAACGTTGCATAATCTTCCTGGAATTAATAAATCATAAATTCTGCCATGTTAAATTCTTGGCCCTTTATTTAAATCGGTGTTTATCCTCGAATTTTAACCATCTTGTGTCATGCCCCAGTCCCAAAATATATGGGACCAGGCCACGTGGCATTGGCGAGCTGACACGTCTTCGAGGATATCCCAATTTAATGGATCCTGACGAAGCGTGCTACGCTGTCATAAATCTAACAAGTCTAATATCATAAACAGGCAATGACTAATCTCATCCACAGATAACAAGTAAATACTGAAATGAAAGACTGGAATATAAGAAACATAGTCGACTGACATAGTACAACTGAAATATGTCTGGTGGGGACAAACCCACTGAAATACAGAAATGGAAATACAGTACAGAAAGAAGTAAGATAACTAGACTAGAGTATCAACTAGCTAGATATGAAAACTCTAGTCTAGAGCAGCTGCGTACTCATATCACGGGAACTCCCCTGGAAATGCCTCGTAGTCCTCAATCAGGAATCCTGTCTCTACTCCTGCTCCGTAGATGGTAGGGTACAAGTGCTCGTCTGGATCTGGAAGAGAACCAGGTCCTCAGAGGGACGTAACAAGTATACAGAAATGCATGCCATAAGATAAATACTGTGTAAACTCAAGGGTAGTCTAACCAGCTAAGTGAATGCACTTTGAAGACAACCCTGGTACGTATGGGTAGGTGAAAGGTATAATGCATAGCGTCGAGCCAGAGGCTAAGTACCTGGCATTAGCTGTAAACTGAACGCCAGGAATATATGCTGACTACATCGCCGATCATGATAGCGCGCAGCTAGTAACCTCTGCCAGATGTATCGACAAGCATATATGCCCATAATCGGGTAACACTGGCCCATAATCGGGTAACACTGGCCCACAATCGGGTAACCCTGAGGCTCACGGCCCCGCAGTTTACTCTGAAACTACGGCGAACAATTGTCTGTCCCATACGCCTACTAATTGTCTTCCCCGCCCAATGTCAATGTACAAGTCGCAATTGCGACGTGGACACCTTATATTATGATGCAAGTTGCTACAGAAATAAACAACTAAACTAAAAGCCGTCACACGTGCTGCTCATGCTGATGGCCAGTCGATCATGAAACACGCGTCCCTACATGAACTCACTCTGTGACGTGTTAAGATACGTGTCAAGGCCTGAGAAGTCATATTGACAACCTCTCAACTTTAGGTGGGTCCACTAGACACTAAGTCAGACACAAGTCCTAACGTCAACGCCTTCGTTGACTGCACCCGAGTATTCTCGGACGCGCACAGTTTAATATTAAAACAACAAGATGAGCAACTAGATAATATCTGAATTTAGACAGCAATAACAAGGCAAGGTATACTTGCCTGGAACTCTGGTGTGCACAAGCAATGCTCCGGAACCAGCAGTCAAGGTAGCACCGTCTCGGATGCCTACGAACAGATAACAAATAAATATAAATCACTAATTTATACTATGCTTAATTATCTATGTTAACATAGAGCAGGCATACATACATCACTCCTATACATGTATCTATATTAAATAGTTTAATAACATATATACTTATGTACCCTAATACATATTTAAAGTAATAATAAAAATATGTATGTTTAATATTACACATTAAACTAGCTTTTATAGACATACTCTAATAATGAACCAATAAATATGTATATATACATATTTCCATATAATATATCTACATATATTTATATAAGTATTTATATCTATATAATAGTACCATATATATAACAAGTATATATATATAGCATACATATACAATTATATGTACATAAATAGAAAGTAATCATATATAATATATACTAACATATATTATATTAATACACAAGTATATATATACAATTACATATATATTCATATATTTATATAATAATCTAATATACTAAAATACACAATGTATATACATATATTTTTATATATATATATATACACACATATATATCTATATATGTTTATTTATATGTATATATGCATATACACATAGAGACTTAATACTTATAAGTATTTTATATAAAATATTATATATATATTTAATTACCAGAAATGTATTTAGACATAATTTTGTATTTATACATTTAATAATTTATATACAAAAATACACTTACATACATACATACATACATGCATATTTAATATGAAAATATATAATACATAGTATTATTTTCTATATTTAGTCACAGAAATTTTATATATTTGTTTTGGTTTTATATACTGTACAATACACATACATATGTATATATACTCATATATACATATATATATTTATGTATATACATACATACGTACATACATACATACATATACATATATAATATAAATACATTAAAAGATTATGTAAATATATATTATAAAATTTTACAGGGATAATATAATTATATGTATGGTTAAATAAATAATATACAGTATATATTAGAATACATATTCAAATACGAAACAATACGAAACTATACGACATTTATGTATATTTGAACTTGTACTTAAAATTACATGTATAAATCCTAATATTTACACATAAAATAATATACCTAGTTGATCGACAGGTCGAGGGGGACGAGCGGGTCAGTCGTCGCCGGCGGGGGTGGCCGGGCGGCGCTCCGGCGAGGCTCAGGGACGTCGCGGGCAACAGCAGCCGGACCGGGACAGTCGACGCTGCGGCCTCGATTACTCTCCGGTGAGTCGACGACTTTGGTTGAAATTTGGTGGGGTGGTGGAGGACAGGCTGGGGGAGATGTCAGCCAAGTATGGTGGCCGGAGACACGTCGGTGGCGGTGCACGAAGCTGCGGGGGGGGTCGGCTGTGAACGCGGGCTGGGGAACTCGGGTTGGTGTGGCTGTTGGGGAGGGTGGCTGCCGGCGTTGGGGCGGCGGGTGACGGTGGTTGGAGGTAGGGGGGGGTCCGGCGAAGGGGTCGGGGTAAGGTGGCGGTGGCTAGTGGTGGCTGGTGGCGGTGGTGGAGCTCGGGGTGAAGGAGTTGGGGTCGGGGCTGAGTTGAGCTCGGTTGGGATTTAGTTTAGAAAGCTAGGGTTTTAGTTAGTTGCCTAGGTTTGTATGCCACCATGTAGTGTAAAATAGTGTATAAATAGGAGAGAGAGTGAGGGGGGGGCTGCCTAGGGGTTAGGGACGGCTGGGTGCATTTTTTTGGGGAGTGGGGATGCTCATCATGATGGGTGGAGGGCTAGGAATAGGCTAAATTAAATGTAGGGCCAAGATTGGTTCCCAAAAAGGGGGTGCAAGTACATGTAAAATGGGGGGAAAACCAATGCCTACGGTTTGGCATTTCATGCTTTTCTCCATGATGGTTTTGGCCAATGAGGGGGGGACACCTCGTTATAATTTTGCAATTTAGCCCCTGAATAAATTGGTATTTACACAATAACTAGGATTTGGGATTTAATGCAAGCAAACACCATGTTTGGTGTTCCTCATTGGTCGATGACGGTGTTTGGTGTTTTGTATGAGGCTAGAGGGTGTGGATGTGGGTTTAGGTTGGATTTGGGCCCAATATAATTTAGGTGGGGTAGCCACATTAATTAATCCGTAATTAATGTAATGATGCTTCTAATTTAATTTAATTAAAAACTGGGAGTCTAAATTTGGTTGGACAAGGGTCCTTGGTGTAGTAGGCTCAGTGTACAATATCATCGTGATCTGGGTTGGTCAAAACTGGTTGAGGTTGGGTCTCAAATTCGATTGGAACGGACAACGAACGTAATTACGCAAATTTAATAATTTTCGCGCGGACGTTTGTAACGACTTTTGTGCGTCTAAAATCTGGCACAAAAATCGGTATCCGGGGTTGGTTCCTGATTTAATATGATGGGTTTACGTGTCTAGGTCAGATACGTGGAATTGGTTTTAGGGCAACAGCTAAGGTAGGGTCCTAAATATAGGGACAAGGGTAAGGTGTCTTAACTAACAAACACTGCATAAATATTTAATACTAAATAATAAATTCTAATTAGAACCAAAACCCTAATCATGCTATCTAAATTAATAAAAAAAAAATTTGGTCTAGGGGGTTTACAATCTACCCAACTTATAAGAATTTCGTCCTCGAAATTAAAATAACATACAATAAGCAATAATCAAGTAATGCTACGGACATACCTAGGGTTGGTGGGGCTGGTGTTTGTACCATCTGTCGGGCTCTATCACTATACTGGGTACACTCCTGAGCTTGATGTTGGGTTGATCCGCACCTCAGGCACAGTCCTAGTCTTTTTCTGCAATCTTTATGGACATGTCCCTGCTTTTTGCAAAAGTGACACGTCCGTAGCTCCCTCTGCTGATATGGCACAACCTTCTGTTGTGGTTGCACTCCGGGATGGCGAATCGGTCCTCCTGCTCCGTGTTGGGCTCTAGCTGGTACATTCGTGCTGGAACGTCTCGCTCCTCCTCCTATAGCCTCCTGGATTCTCGCCTCCGATAGGACCTCTTCATAAGAGATCCTCGCCTGGATAGTGGTGTACCGCTGCAGCTCGAGAGAGAGGCCATGGTGGAATCTCCTGGCCTTCTCCAGGTCGTTGGGGATCAGGGCTGTACCGAATCGACTTAGTCTGCTGAACTCTCCGTCGTAGGCGTCCACAGTCAGGTTTCCTTGCTCCAGGTGCAGGAACTGGGAGTACAGGGCGTTCCTCACCGTAGTCGGGAAGTACTTCGTGTTGAAGTGCTCTAGGAATTCCTCCCAAGTCTGTCGTCGGCCAATGCTGCGCTCTATAGAGTCCCACCAGTGATGGACGTTGCCGGTGAGTTGGGCCCTCACCGCATTCATCCAGAGATCGGGGTGTAGCTGCGAACCCTCTAGCAGCATCTCTGTGTTGGAGACCCAGTCTGAGATCTCTTCTGCAGTCTCCTTGCCTGAGAAGGTTCTTGGTTCCATCTGCCTAAAGCCTTTTACAGTGCCTGTTAGCTGGACAGGAGCAGGTGCTGGTGCTGGTGCTGGTGCTGGTGCTTGGGCAGGTGCCCTCTCCAATACTGCCATCAATCCCTGTCTAAGGGCCTCCGTCTGCTGCATCTGGGCCTGCATCATCATTTGAAAGAACTGCATCATCTGGGGCTGTTCTCCCGCTGGTGGCATCTGCGGTGGAAACGGAGGAGGTGGTGGTAGCGGTATCTCTGGCTGCCTCCTCGGTGTCTCCTATGGTGCCGGCCTCTCGTGCTGCGGCATCGGGGTCGCCCTCGAGGTCTGTCCCTCGAAGTACTGTCTCGGGATCGTCCGCGACGTCTGGCCCTCGGGCTGCTGCGTCTCCTCGTCGGGGGAGACCTGATGCCAGTGCATTATCGGAGCCTGAGGGATCACCACTGCCTCTAGCTGAGGCTGCTCTCCGGGTGGTCCCTGAGTCGTATCCTCCCTCGGTGCTGCAGGTGGTGCTATGGAACCAAGTATCTCACGGCGGCTACGAAGGTTCATCTCGCTGTAAGAGATAAAACTTCATTAAAAGAGTACGGAATAACAAGCAAGATGCAGATATTTAATTAAATCAAATGCGAAGGAGGTTCAAAAGCGGAAAGTGGATGAGATATATCAACTTCTATCCTATTGCAGGCTCGCTGGGCATGATACCATACCACAAGCGATTAACATGACCTGCATGGGCCACCACTAAAACCATGTCACGCCCCAGTCCCAAAATATATGGGACCAGGCCACGTGGCATTGGCCAGCTGACACGTCTTCGAGGATATCCCAATTTAATGGATCCTGACGAAGCGTGCTACGCTGTCATAAATCTAACAAGTCTAATATCATAAACAGGCAATGACTAATCTCATCCACAGATAACAAGTAAATACTGAAATGAAAGACTGGAATATAAGAAACATAGTCGACTGACATAGTACAACTGAAATATGTCTGGTGGGGACAAACCCACTGAAATACAGAAATGGAAATACAGTACAGAAAGAAGTAAGATAACTAGACTAGAGTATCAACTAGCTAGATATGAAAACTCTAGTCTAGAGCAGCTGCGTACTCATATCACGGGAACTCCCCTGGAAATGCCTCGTAGTCCTCAATCAGGAATCCTGTCTCTACTCCTGCTCCGTAGATGGTAGGGTACAAGTGCTCGTCTGGATCTGGAAGAGAACCAGGTCCTCAGAGGGACGTAACAAGTATACAGAAATGCATGCCATAAGATAAATACTGTGTAAACTCAAGGGTAGTCTAACCAGCTAAGTGAATGCACTTTGAAGACAACCCTGGTACGTATGGGTAGGTGAAAGGTATAATGCATAGCGTCGAGCCAGAGGCTAAGTACCTGGCATTAGCTGTAAACTGAACGCCAGGAATATATGCTGACTACATCGCCGATCATGATAGCGCGCAGCTAATAACCTCTGCCAGATGTATCGACAAGCATATATGCCCATAATCGGGTAACACTGGCCCATAATCGGGTAACACTGGCCCACAATCGGGTAACCCTGAGGCTCACGGCCCCGCAGTTTACTCTGAAACTACGGCGAACAATTGTCTGTCCCATACGCCTACTAATTGTCTTCCCCGCCCAATGTCAATGTACAAGTCGCAATTGCGACGTGGACACCTTATATTATGATGCAAGTTGCTACAGAAATAAACAACTAAACTAAAAGCCGTCACACGTGCTGCTCATGCTGATGGCCAGTCGATCATGAAACACGCGTCCCTACATGAACTCACTCTGTGACGTGTTAAGATACGTGTCAAGGCCTGAGAAGTCATATTGACAACCTCTCAACTTTAGGTGGGTCCACTAGACACTAAGTCAGACACAAGTCCTAACGTCAACGCCTTCGTTGACTGCACCCGAGTATTCTCGGACGCGCACAGTTTAATATTAAAACAACAAGATGAGCAACTAGATAATATCTGAATTTAGACAGCAATAACAAGGCAAGGTATACTTGCCTGGAACTCTGGTGTGCACAAGCAATGCTCCGGAACCAGCAGTCAAGGTAGCACCGTCTCGGATGCCTACGAACAGATAACAAATAAATATAAATCACTAATTTACACTATGCTTAATTATCTATGTTAACATAGAGCAGGCATACATACATCACTCCTATACATGTATCTATATTAAATAGTTTAATAACATATATACTTATGTACCCTAATACATATTTAAAGTAATAATAAAAATATGTATGTTTAATATTACACATTAAACTAGCTTTTATAGACATACTCTAATAATGAACCAATAAATATGTATATATACATATTTCCATATAATATATCTACATATATTTATATAAGTATTTATATATATATAATAGTACCATATATATAACAAGTATATATATATAGCATACATATACAATTATATGTACATAAATAGAAAGTAATCATATATAATATATACTAACATATATTATATTAATACACAAGTATATATATACAATTACATATATATTCATATATTTATATAATAATCTAATATACTAAAATACACAATGTATATACATATATTTTTATATATATATATATACACACATATATATCTATATATGTTTATTTATATGTATATATGCATATACACATAGAGACTTAATACTTATAAGTATTTTATATAAAATATTATATATATATTTAATTACCAGAAATGTATTTAGACATAATTTTGTATTTATACATTTAATAATTTATATACAAAAATACACTTACATACATACATACATACATGCATATTTAATATAAAAATATATAATACATAGTATTATTTTCTATATTTAGTCACAGAAATTTTATATATTTGTTTTGGTTTTATATACTGTACAATACACATACATACGTATATATACTCATATATACATATATATATTTATGTATATACATACATACGTACATACATACATACATATACATATATAATATAAATACATTGAAATTTTATATATTTGTTTTGGTTTTATATACTGTACAATACACATACATACGTATATATACTCATATATACATATATATATTTATGTATATACATACATACGTACATACATACATACATATACATATATAATATAAATACATTAAAAGATTATGTAAATATATATTATAAAATTTTACAGGGATAATATAATTATATGTATGATTAAATAAATAATATACAGTATATATTAGAATACATATTCAAATACGAAACAATACGAAACTATACGACATTTATGTATATTTGAACTTGTACTTAAAATTACATGTATAAATCCTAATATTTACACATAAAATAATATACCTAGTTGATCGACAGGTCGAGGGGGACGAGCGGGTCAGTCGTCGCCGGCGGGGGTGGCCGGGCGGCGCTCCGGCGAGGATCGGGGACGTCGCGGGCAACAGCAGCCGGACCGGGACAGTCGACGCTGCGGCCTCGATTACTCTCCGGTGAGTCGACGACTTTGGTTGAAATTTGGTGGGGTGGTGGAGGACAGGCTGGGGGAGATGTCAGCCAAGTATGGTGGCCGGAGACGCGTCGGTGGCGGTGCACGAAGCTGCGTGGAGGGGTCGGCTGTGAACGCGGGCTGGGGAACTCGGGTTGGTGTGGCTGTTGGGGGGGGTGGCTGCCGGCGTTGGGGCGGCGGGTGACGGTGGTTGGAGGTAGGGGGGTCCGGCGAAGGGGTCGGGGTAAGGTGGCGGTGGCTAGTGGTGGCTGGTGGCGGTGGTGGAGCTCGGGGTGAAGGAGTTGGGGTCGGGGCTGAGTTGAGCTCGGTTGGGATTTAGTTTAGAAAGCTAGGGTTTTAGTTAGTTGCCTAGGTTTGTGTGGCACCATGTAGTGTAAAATAGTGTATAAATAGGAGAGAGAGTGAGGGGGGGCTGCCTAGGGGTTAGGGCCGGCTGGGTGCATTTTTTTGGGGAGTGGGGATGCTCATCATGATGGGTGGAGGGCTAGGAATAGGCTAAATTAAATGTAGGGCCAAGATTGGTTCCCAAAAAGGGGGTGCAAGTACATGTAAAATGGGGGGAAAAACCAATGCCTACGGTTTGGCATTTCATGCTTTTCTCCATGATGGTTTTGGCCAATGAGGGGGAGACACCTCGTTGTAATTTTGCAATTTAGCCCCTGAATAAATTGGTATTTGCACAATAACTAGGATTTGGGATTTAATGCAAGCAAACACCATGTTTGGTGTTCCTCATTGGTCGATGACGGTGTTTGGTGTTTTGTATGAGGCTAGAGGGTGTGGATGTGGGTTTTGGTTGGATTTGGGCCCAATATAATTTAGGTGGGGTAGCCACATTAATTAATCCGTAATTAATGTAACGATGCTTCTAATTTAATTTAATTAAAAACCGGGAGTCTAAATTTGGTTGGACAAGGGTCCTTGGTGTAGTAGGCTCAGTGTACAATATCATCGTGATCTGGGTTGGTCAAAACTGGTTGAGGTTGGGTCTCAAATTCGATTGGAACGGACAACGAACGTAATTACGCAAATTTAATAATTTTCGCGCGGACGTTTGTAACGACTTTTGTGCGTCTAAAATCTGGCACAAAAATCGATATCTGGGGTTGGTTCCTGATTTAATATGATGGGTTTACGTGTCTAGGTCAGATACGTGGAATTGGTTTTAGGGCAACAGCTAAGGTAGGGTCCTAAATATAGGGACAAGGGTAAGGTGTCTTAACTAACAAACACTGCATAAATATTTAATACTAAATAATAAATTCTAATTAGAACCAAAACCCTAATCATGCTATCTAAATTAATAAAAAAAAAATTTGGTCTAGGGGGTTTACATCTTGTTAATCATCTTGTCTCTCCTGTCAAGTCATAACTCCTTTATGAATCTTCGTCATGGTTAAACCCCAATATTCCTGGTCTAAAAATCTTCCTACAATCATACAATATGCAACTAAGGGAATATGTATGGTCATGTTGTCTTTTGTCATGGTATTGCAGTCTCTATATCAGGGTGTACTACTAACTACATTATAACAAGAATCATGCATACAAGCTACTATACTAAAGCATCAGTCAATCAATCAAATAGATAGGAACAGGAGGAAGGAAAGAACAGAACCTGCTAACACATTACCTGTAGTATCGGTCTTCTCGACCGTCATCGCAAATGCCCTGCCCTGCTGGGGTGGTTCCCTTCGCGGGTGCTGAGCAATATACGGTTCCACAGGTAGCCTAACTGGATCTCTATAAGCTGAAATTGCGCGCTGGTCGGGAAGATAAGGGGCTAGAAGACAGTCCCTTACTCGATATCCCACAGCGCCGCAGTGCAAACAAAGTCCTAGTCTCGTTCTACAGCTCTCCCAAAGATGACCTGGCTTCTTACAGAAATGACAAGTCTGCTGTGTCTCTCTCGGAGGCTGTTGCTGATTATGCTGAACACGGACTGGTGCCTGGTACTGTTGTTGATACTGATACGCCCATGGATGTTGCTGGATAGGAACTGGTGCCTGGTACTGCGGTGGATGCTGAATTATCCATGGTTGTTGCTGATTATGAAATGGTATTTGGTACTGCTGTTGGTGCTGAATACGGGGATGCTTGGCTGGTCTTGTGCTACCATTCGTATCTCTAAAAGTATTGTGACTCCTCTTAGGCCTGAGATCCAGATCCTCTTCTGCAATCTGAGCATCCATCAAGATAGCCTCAAAGGTAGCGGTACGACGACCAAAAGTGCGCGACCTAATCTCTCTCGTCAGCCCCTTTCTAAATTTTCGGGCTCGATCTCCTGGGTCCCGAATCATAGATGATGCAAAACGGCTCAATCTACAGAATTCTGCAGCGTACTCGTCGACCGACATGTTTTCTTGAACTAAGTCATAAAACTGACTTTCCAAGGTTCCCAATGCCACGTCGGGAAAGAACTTCTCCTTGAAGAGTTCCTTGAAGGTCTTCCAAGTAAGTCCTTGTGCAGTAATTCTTGGCTCCGTGCGATACCACGTGAGTGCGATATCGAACATCTGACTGCCAGCGGCTTTTATCTGCAAGTTCTTCGAAATTTGGGTCAATCGCAGGCTCCTTTCTATATCCTCTAGCCAGTCGTCAGCGTAGAGTATCCCTTCGGTGCCTTTAAATTCTCGAGGCATCATCCTCTTGAAATCCACTATAGTGCCTGATCTCTGCTGTTGCTGGCCAGGAAACTGTTGGTACTGTGCTACTCTCTCCAAAGCTTGGAGAGTCACTTGATGAGCATTCTCCATATTTTCTCTCATCAGCTCAGTTTGTGCCTGGTGCGCTTCTGCTTGCACCCTCTGAGCCTCAGCTTGAACTCGCTGAGCATCTGCCGTCACTTTCTGGGCATCTACCATGCCCTGGATCAAGGTAAACATCTGCGTCCCGTCAATGGGCAAACCTCCAGGAATCGGAGTCGGAGGAGGAGGAAGGTTGTCCGTCGCAGCTGCAGCAATCTTCTGAACAGGTGGGGGAGGAGATGTAGACACTCCTATATGCATCGGAGATGTAGGAGGAACTACTGCTGTCTGTCCCTCAGGTGGAGAGGTGGCAGACCCCTCTAAAGCTGATGTTCTCGCTCTTATAGACCGTGTCTGCGGCGACATCCTGAAGACAGATCCCCAAAGAATCAATTTAGGCAAAAAATGCGATATCATCAAGGAAGGACAGTACAGTTCTAAAGAGCAACATTCAAGATAAAAGATTGGAAATAAACCCTAGTTGTGATTGCACAGGTCAAAGATGCATCCATGGTCTGATACCTCTAATCCCTTAGGTACCACAGTTCTATCACAAGCACACTCACTGCTAGCTTCCTTACCTACTGCAACCGCTGATACTAGTTATTCCTATCACTCAAGTGCATATCAATGCAACACACCATTCTAAGTAATGCTCTCTCCAATAAAATCCCAGATGAACACCTAAGCCAGTTGGTAGTGAAATCTCAATCATGCTCAAGCCAACATATCCTTACATATGCACCTCATCTATTATATACTAATATATCTCTCCCACTATAAAATCTTATCCTCAAATAAAATTCCTCAAAATAACTCCTCAAATAAATTTAAAGTAAAATGCATACACTTTCCTCAAGGTCAAATATTCAATACTAAAATAAAATTTAATCACTTAAAAATCCTTACAGCTTTGTCTAGGTTCATTGAATCGAATCTGAATCCTCAAAATAAAATTTTAATAACCATATTTCAACTCCTCAATTTCAAAGTTTTTGCAATTCATTGAAATCTTCAAAATAATAATTTTTTTTCTTAAATCTTCAAAAAATTTAAATCCACCTTCTGTAGTCCAATAGCTCTAATGTTAATCATTTTCACTGTCCTTATCGTCATGTGTCATCAAATAATACCATAAATTAGTCTGCAAATTCATCTTGATATAAAATCAAACCCTACTATGAAACCAAAATCCTAACTTAATAACTAATCAACAACAATCAAATTCAATATCAATAAGTGAGAATGGACGGAACAAGGGAATGATTTTAAATTGGAAATTATAACAAGATTCTCAGGGGTCATCCCAGGAATCTCTCAAGGAATTGTGATTGAGTATTCGCTCTCGTCCTAGTATCCTATGTCCTAGATCCTATCGCAGGTACGCAATAGTGTAACAAAGATGCCACACTACTACGACATCCTACAATTTGCGAAGTCTGACCTGCATGGGCCACCACTAAAAATGTGTCACGACCCGCACCCTGTTTAGGGGCACGAGTGCGTGGGTATGTCCAGCCTACGCCACAGCATCGGCGGTAGAACGCTGTCTAGGTCTTGATTCTATCTAGCCAATCTCACACAAGCATCCAATCTCCATAAGGAGGTACGAATAACACAATAAAATGAACACATACTAAATCACAGGATTTCAGCACGATAAGATAACGAACAGAAATTAAATACAACCCAAGTCCCAAAAAGTAATATACTAACTCAACAATAACCAAGTTTCAATAAAAATGCCGGAGACAAATCCGGTACCAACAGTCTGCTAAAAAAACTAATCAGAACCCAGAAGAATTAATGATTCCTGCTAGACCTCCCGGAATCACAACTAACTACCAAGTCTGCAGCTACTCACCATATGGTCCATAAAGTGTCGGACAGCTGTCCTCTAAGGCATAGTCTGGAAAAATATTTCCAGTCAGGAAGGAGCAAAGTACAAATCTCAAATAATAGTTCCATTAAATTGATAAGGTCTATAATACAATAAATATGTCATGCTAGCTACTGAGAAGACAGTAAAATAAATGCAGTGGCAATTAAAGAGAGACAGGCAATGTAAAGAGACAGGTAATAGGCAATATGATACAGTCAGTGCATGTATGAAAATAAAAAGAACAAGGAACAATATCATATACGGGTGATGTAGTATATGATTTAAAATAGGGAACTGTAATCTATTCTAAGTGTTTGAAATAGTAGTTTCAAAATATGATCGGCTTGGGAACATGTACGATAGCTACAGGGCCTGGCTAATCATGGGTGAAGAGCATGATTAATACTTACAATTTTCTATACTATAATAAAAGGTTATGATCACATTTCTTACTAACTACTTCCCCGCCCCCAACTAGTACTGTGGATCCAACCATGACACGTCACGATACACGAGCAAGTCAAGTCTATCATGTACGATGTCTAATATACATGTCGTGTACAATGTCAATACGATAATCAAGGTAACATCTCATGACTGCAGATCCAAGCTATACTAGTCCGTGTAGCACAGTGTCAAGGATTCAGATGTAACATTTCATGATTGTTGAACTTATAGAAATTATCAAAGAATTGGAAATTATCAGAGAATGTACTTGTCTTGGGTCCTTAGCTGGAATTTATGGATGTCCTGTTCCAGAGTATCCCCTGGGTAAACCAACCACGTTAGACTAAAATTCAGCTAAACCCCGTTATGCTATGAAACTCATTTAAGAAATTATTATTATTTTTTTTTAAAAACCTATTTAAAACTTTTCTGATTTAATCTATTTGTAATATAAAGTTTGTTTATAGAAAAACTATAATTAATACAAGAGCCAAAATAAGTAGTTTTGCAAAACAACCCATTATCAAGTCCAACTATATTAACATAATATAATAAATAATAATAGAAATAGTAATACAATAATAATATAACCAAAACTAACTATAACATAACACAACTTATTAACTAACATTTACTGCTTAATACTAAATGTATTGTAATATTACTAAACTAAAACATAATATACACAACCTAACATCTGTGCCACCTAAACCTACTGTCCACAAATAATCCAAACCGAAAGCTAATTAAAAAAGAAGGAGGAGAGAGAACAGAACACTCACAATCAAAATAGAAAAGAAAGGAATAGAAGGGAAGAGGAAGCTTACAGTGGAGGGGCTCGCTGGAGTGCAGGCCGGGCTTTGGGAACCGGAGGCTGGCTGATGGTGGTCGGCCTGGCCGCCGGAGGAGCTCGACAGCAGGGAGCCGCCGGAGTCGGCTGAACAGATGGGAGGCCGGAGGGGATGGGGAGATGGAGGAGAAGCAGGGTGGTTGGCCGGAGATGCGCGGGGAAGGTCGGGGTTGCCGGAGACGACGTGCCACGAGGAGGAGGGCTCGGTCGAGTTGGCAGCGCCGCCGCCGGAACTGCTACGGGCCGCCGGGATCAGTGAACAGCGGGTCGCCGCCGGAGGGAGTTGGTCGGAGGTGCTCTGGAGCTGGCTGCAGCAGAGGGAGGAGGAGGGATGTCCTCCGGAGTACACAGCGGGAGGAGGTCGAGGAAGAACAGCAGCGCCGGGGCTCGGCTTGGCGGATCCGCCGGAGTGTAGACAGCGGCCGCCGGAGGAACTGTGCTCGGCCGGGAACAGTAGTTGGGGTTGAGCACAGTATCCCCCCCCACTTTTTAATTTGAATTTCAAATTCAAAATAAAAGAATGAGAAGAAGAAAGGAAGAAGAAGAAGAAAAGAAATGAGAAGAAGAAAGGAAGGAGTTCACATACGTAGGATGAGAGAGGGAGGAGGCTTGTGAGGTGGGGGAAAACCTAGGTTTCTTGGGATTAGGGTTTGAGGGTACAAGATATTAAATAGGGAGAGAGGGTGTGTGAATGAAGGGTTGTGATTGACCCCCTTTAAATGAGGGGTCCAGATTGTTCATGAAAGAAATTTCATGTGGAGGAAAAATGCAATTTGGTCCACAAATAATTAACCTTTCCATTTGGTCTTGGACAATGGGGTGATGACACCTACAATTGAATAATTGCAACTTAGCCCCTTAAATTCGAAAAATTGCACAAACACATAAAATAATGAAAATTAGGCGGGCGATTCAGTGTCCGGTGTTTTGTAGGGTCAGGGGGCACTGTATGATTTGTGTGGGCTCAATCAACAGGGCACTAGAATTAAATTGGGATTTTATAATTGGTTTAACTAGTATCCTCAATTTAAATAGAAATAAATGTAAGTTGTGTTCAACAATTAGTTAGGAGTATATGGGGCCAAAATCAGGTCAGGTCATCAATACCAATAATGAAGAAGACTCAGAACAGGATATTACCCTAATTTGGGCTGCACGAAAAATAGGTCAAGATGGCCTCCAATTTTCGATTGGAACGCACAACGATACAAAATAGGAATTTAAAATAACGTCCGCGATGATTTTTGTGCGGCTAGAAACAATGCACAGGGAGCATAATTATGAGTTACAAAAATAGCAGAATTGAAGGCGGGCATGTCTAGGGCAAGATTGTGAAATTGGTTGGAAGACAAAAGTAGGATAGTGCTCCAAATATCGAAGCAAAGGCAATGCGTAATAATTAATTAAAGTACGGTAATTAATTACAATCTCCAAAATATTAAATTCTAACTTAAATAATAAAATCCAGAATTCTATAATTCGGACAGGTGGTCATCTACTGGGCTTCTAGGTCTAGTCTACCATCACAAACACAAATGAACACTGTCTATAATATAATATATTAAAGTACACATCACACAGTTATTTAATTTAAATATATACTATTCATGCAATTAATTAATTATAACTACAATAATATTAAATATTATAAAAAATTGAAAATACTCCTGTTTTTAGAATGTGGTAGTGACAAAAGTACAACCCAATAACAGTTCTAGTTAATTGATAAGGGCTATAAAACAATAAATAAATGATGCTATATAATGAAAGAAAACAATAAATAAATGTAGTGGCAAATAATAAAGAGAACAGGCAATAGACAATATGGCATAGTCAGTACATATATGAAATGAAGAGAAAGAGCTACAATATCATATACAGGTGATGTAGTATATGAAACTAAAATGAAGAACTGTAACTATTCTAAGTGTTTGAAATATTAGTCTATCATGTGATCGGCTTGGGACAAGATCAGGCTTGTTACATATGATTAGCTATAATTTATGTAAGGTCAGGCTAACCATCTGGTTAGCTATGATGCGAGTAATGGTCAGGCTAATCATATATAACAGGCTATGAGACATGTAATAGTCAAGCTGCACCCGACGTGATGTGTGGTATGTAATGGTCCTCAAATGCTGTGCATAATAAGACAGTCAACTCACTAACACATGTCTCAAGCTCCAAATCCCGTGTAACACCAACACATGTCTAAGCCAGTACGTTAGTGTACACAAGGCAGCCAATTCACTAATATTCATGGTCACATAGTCATATACAAATACGGGATACCAACTACTAACACTTATGGCCATACAACATATATATATTACAGTCATACCTAGTACTAGCATTCAATTTTCATGGAATATATATATATATATATATATATATATATATATATATATATATCAAACTAATTATTATACGCATATGCGCAAGCACACGCATACTAGTTACTAGGTTCACCAACACAGGTCTTGCAATCACATCAACTAAACTACCGCGAAGCAATATGCTAATCCTAACTAATGTTCACATATGCACACACACACACAATCATGAAGGAAGGGCAAGTCGAACCTTTATGTGCACGGGGTCGAGGGTGTAGTCGCTGACCAGAGACGGTGCTCGGGCTTCGGCGAGGGTGGCCGTGTGGTCGACTGTGTCATCGAGGAGAGGCTGCTACGGGTCGACGGGGTGATGACGATGATGACGATGGTTATGTCGCTGCTGTAAGGGGAGTGGATCAGGCGATGGTGTCGGTTGCTCGGCGAGGGAGTTCGGGTCGTGCTGGTGGCGGTAGTGATCGTGACGGTCGGGGTCTTGGCCGGGGCTGATGGAGGGAGTCGACTGCTGTTGGTTGCAGTCAACGGTTGGGAAAGTCAGAAGATGGCATGGTCGGGGTAGTCAGGTACGGGGACTGTCGAGGTGATGATGTTAATGGTGATGGGGAAGTCGACGATGGCGGCGGTGTAGTCGGCCGTGCTCGGCGGTGAGGGTTCAGCCGACTGCTGTAGGGGTCGTAGGGTCAGAGAGATGGATCCGGCGAGAAAGTCGAGGTTGGGAGTGGAGGTGTTGGTGTAGATGATGATGGTAAAGAGGAGGCGGGGTTGTGTCATCGAGGAGGCGGCTGTTCAGGCGGTCGGGGGTGACCGGTGTCCATGGGAAAGGTGGCATCGAGAAAGTCGAGAAGAACGACGGTTGCAGTGCTCGGCGGTGGCAGGAGCAAGATGAGGGTGAGGGGGAAGTTGGCTGTAGTAAATTAGGTTTAGGGTTTGATGTTTTGTTATTTTGATGAAAAAAATATAGGAGAAAAAGTGTATATATATGGGGAAAAAGTAGGTAATATAAACCTAGGAAATTGGGTCGGTTTGGTACTCCTTGGGATGGGGTTTGCTTTCTACATTAAGGAATTTGAAGGCTAGGATTGTGTTGGTTTAAATGGATGGCTAAGATGGTAAGGGGGTGAGGTGTTTGAGTGTTGCACACTCCAAAACAAAGGAAATACATGCATGTGACCGGTCAATGAAGAAAAGGGATGCTTCTTCATGTGTTGGGTCCAATGGGATATGAACACCTCATTGCACTTTTGTAGAAAAGTCTCCAACATTTGGAAAATTGCACAAAAGTGGAAATTTGAGATTAAATGAGGGAAAATAACATGTTTGGTGTGATATAGTGGTTAAAAAGGGTGTGTGGTATTTAGTATGAGTCTTGAGGGTGTGAATGGGGGTTTGGTTTGGTGTTGGGTCTAGTTTGGGTTAAGTTGGGTTCTTACACAAATTTAATTAAAATTAAAGTAAATGATGTTCTTAAATTAATTGGAAGTACATAGGGCTAAAATTTGGTGAGACACAAGTGTCATGGACATAGGCAGAATAAAATATTGTCATAATTTGGGTTGCACAAAATGGGTCAAGATTGTGTCTCCAATTTCGATTGGAACGCACAAAGATGCAATGTTGGATTTATTTGGAATTAAAAATAAACGTCTGCGATGAATATTATGCGACTAAAATGAAGCACAAGAGAGCATATTTATAAGTTACACAAATGTCAGAATGGAAGACTGACACGTCTAGGGCAAAGGGTATAAAATATGTTGGAAGGCAAAAGCTAGTGTAGCGCTCCAAATATCGAAGCAACGGTAAGGTACAATAATTAAATTAAATCACAGTAATAAATTATAACCTCAATAATTAATCCTAAATAATACTAATTATAATCTATAATCCTATATTTCGGTCAGGGGTTCATCTAGTGGGCTTCTAGGTCTAGTCTACTAACTCATGCATTATATATATATATATATATATATATATATATATATATATATATATATATATATATATATATATATATATATATCATGCAATTAATTAAAAATAAGTATACACAATACTTATAATAATAAAAAGACAAAAATAGCCCTACTTTAGGATGTGGTATTGATAAGTCTAACCCCCTTAAAAAAATTTCGTCCTCGAAATTTAAGATCTTCAGTAGTTGTATTTATTTATTTATTTATTTATCTTTTCTTTTTCTTTTTTTCCATCAAAATTTAAATTCATCAAACCATATAATCATGAAGTAAAACCATATTGTTATTTCACAAAAAATTTAAAATTCTATAAATATCATATTCCTGAAAATCTTCAAATTTAAAAATCTAATTCCATTCTTATCTCAATCTCCTCCAAAATTTTAAGTTAATAACTAAATACTCAAAAATAACTTTAGTGTCCAATCCTTTAATTTAAATCCAATCAATGAATATTTATAAAATTAAAATCTCATCCCAAAAATTTGAATTCAACACTAATACATTTATGATCTTATTCCTCGATTCTTTTTCCACATAATACTTAAACACTGTAATACTTACGAAGTCTTCAAATAAAACATTCAAAATATTAGTTTTAAAATTTATATATTGCAGTCAAATAAATATAATGATAATCTTCTTAAATTCCTCAAAATTTAATGACAAATTCAATCATATCGTAATCTTCATCAAAATCAATGATTTAACAAAATTGTCAATTCTGCCATATTAAGCTCTCAACTCTTTATTTAAATTAATATTTATCCTCATAATTTAAGGCACCTTGTCTCTCTCTGTCCAGTCATAACATCTTCATTAATCTTCACTACGATCAAACCCCCAACAATCAAGGTCTAAGAAAATCCTACCTACAGTCATACAACATGCAATCTAGAGAAAATATGTATGGTTATGGTATGTTTTGTCATGGTATTGCAGTCTCTGCCAGGGTATACTACTAACTACATTCTAACAAGAAAATCATTGATGCAAGCTAACTAAGGAATCAATCAATCAATCAAATAGAAGAAAAAGGGACAAAAGAAAAGAAAAGAAGAGAACCTGCTAACCAATTACATGGATATCTTCATCCTCTAATATACACTTAACTATGGCACATTCACTCACTAATTCCTATCCCTATACACTAATACCCACATTAACTAATCACTAGTCCACAAGATATCCATAGATACATCCATATTGCACACACCTGTCTATTGATACCAAAATCTGATACCAAGAACCTATAACACAACCATAGATCAAATGATGCATCCAAAGTTTGATATCCCTATCCCTTTAGGTACCATTGTTTCTACTAAAAGCACACCCACTGCTAGCTCTCTTACCTACTACAATTGTTTATACTACTTGTTCTTATCACTTAAGTGCATACCAAGTGCAACACACCACACTAAGTACTTCTCTCTCTAATACAACTCTAGATGGACACCCAAGTCAGTTTGCAGTGCCATCTCAAACATGCTCAAGCCAACAGATCCTTACACATGCACATCATCTACTCATATACTAATATATATTTATTACCCACATCTATCTAAGTATACTTATATACTCACAGTCTCTAATACTCAAGGTACGCACAAATACGCCAATTGTCTACACCCCTCAACTGTGTACTAAAATATTGCACTGCCTGGATTACTTGCCCTATTACTTCCAATAATTTTCTATCATATTAACTGATACACCAATCTAATATTATCACGCAAGGTACTTACTGTTACTAGCACATTTATCAACTAATCCTTGATATAAAAATACTAGCACTCTTGGTATAATAATACTAGCTTCATCATTAGATTACCTCATTACACTCACTAGAACTCATGATCACTTGCACTAGTTATTAACTTCTATAATGCACACTGACACTCAACACCCACTGTGATACTCAATCTACAATTGTTTAAGGTTAAGGGGAGATACTCATGATCACTTGCACTAGTTATTAACTTCATCATTAGATTACCTCATCTTGCTTCACTTCACTCCCAAAGGCATACATAAGGGTCCATATCTCTATCAATGTATAAGTATCTCCCCTTAACCTTTTACAGGCTGATACACTAATCAGTGATACACTTCATACCTTCCATGACCAATCTTGATATTTCTCAACCCATGACACACTACTGGAATTTTCTAATACTCATGATTATACTTTCATGAACTTCCACACTGACACTCAACACCCACTGTGCATCCTGCACACAATTTTTAGATACTTCTTTTACCTATTGCTTCCAACACATCACTTGCCTCAATAGCAGCTAATATTCCTATCACTAGTCATATACCGATACACTCATATCTAATCACATCAAGGCCCTACTTTTATCTATAACACAAGTCTTACTACTTAGCACCATGCATTCTTATTCCCTCACACTCTTCTATACACTTATGGGTACTATCCTACTATGGCACACTCACAACAGTAAACACTAATACTCAAGACACAGACCTAATTGTAAGTCACCTATTATCACACTAACAAGGATCCTAAATGAAATAAAGCTCAAAAAGGAACTGGACTAAGGACTGAAGGTATCTCTACTGCTAGCAAAATGATGGAACAAGGTCTATAATAACAGAAGTGGATAAGTATTGAGATGATACTTTAAGAACCAATTTAAGATACAATCTGATAATCATACACGTTTGTCCGAAATCATGACACTCAGAATCCTCGCCACGCTAGTGAGCATAGCTGCGATAAATGATAGGTTCCATAACTAAGGTATGCAACTCTATAATCATGTTATCTAGAATCCTCACCACGCCAACCGGTATAGCTGCGAAAAACTCTAAATTTCATAACTAAGATATGTACATCCAAGGTCAGGTTCCTAAGTGTTTGCCACGACAGCTAATGTGGCTGCGATAAACTTTAGGCTCCATAACCAAAGTAGACGTTTTACCTTTCTCACTATCCTCATCAACATATGTCATAAGATAATACCGTAAATTTTAGTCCGTAAAATTTATCGCGATATGAAATCAAACTCAACGAAACCAAAAATTAAATTTAACAATCGATCAACAAGAATCAAATTCAATAACAACAACTGAGAACGAACGGAAACAAGAAAAAAAATTTTAATTAGAAATTATAATAAGATTCTCAAGGGTTGTCCCAAGAATCTCTCAAAAATTTGTGATTGAGTATCCTCTCTTACCCTAGTATCCTATGTTCTATATCCTATCACAGGTACGCAGTAGTACAACTAAGACGTCGTACTACCACGACATCGCACAACTTGCGAAGCCTGACCTGCATGAGCTACCACTAAAAATGTGTCATGACCCGTACCCGATATAGGGGCACGAGTACGTGGGTACGTCCAGCCTACGCCATAGCATCGGCGATAGAATGTTGTCTAGGTCACAATACTAACTAATCAATCTAACATGAGTATCCAACTCCATAAGGAGACACAGATATCACAATATAATATGAAAATACTCAATCACAGAAACTAAAGCACGATAAGATATCGTAGAAAATAAATGAAATACAACACAAGTCTAAACAACAAAAATAGTCTAACCTGCAAAAATAATATCCCAGTCTCAAAGTATGCCGAAAACAAATCCGGTACGATAAAATGCTAACCGAAAATAACTGAATAACTAGTGATCCCGGCTAGACCTTCCGAAAATCACACCTGAACTACAAAGTCCAAGGCTGCAGCTATTCTCCCTATGGTCCATAATATGTCGGACACCAGTACTCTAAGTCACAGTCTGGAAAATTATTTCCAGTTAGGATTGGAGCAAAGTACAACCCAATAACTATTACAGTTAATTGATAAGGACTATAAAACAATAAATAGATGATGCTATATACTGAAAAAAATAATAAATAGATGCAATGGCAAATAATAAAGAGAACAGGCAATAGACAATATGGCATAATCAGTGCATATATAAAATAAAGGAAAAGAGATATAATATCATATACAGGTGATGTAGTATATGAAACTGAAATGAAGAACTGTAACTATTCTAAGTGTTTAAAAAATTAGTCTATCATGTGATCGGCTTGGGACAAGATCAGGATTGCTACATATGATTAGCTATGATTTATGTAAGGTCAGGCTAACCATCTGGTTAGCTATGATGCGGGTAATGGTCAGGCTAATCATATATAATAGGCTATGAGGCATGTAATGGTCAGGCTACACCCGACGTGATGTGTGGGGTGAGCTATGATGCATGTAGAGTGGGGTATGATCACATAATCTACTAATATTTCTTTCGCCCCCAACTAGTATAGTGGATCCAACCATGACACGTTACGATACACGATCAATGTCCAATATATCATGTACAATATCTATTATCAATGTCGTATACAATGTCAATACGATAGCCAATATAATATCTCGTGACTGCAGATCCAATCTATATACTAGTCTGTGTAGCACAGTGTCAGAATCAGATATAATATTTCTAAATGTTTGAATTATAAAAATTATCAAATAATGGAAATTATCAGAGAATGTACTCGCCTGGGGTCCTGAGCGGGCAATACCAATGTCCTGCTCCCGAAGTCTCACAGAACGATCCAAAAGTCCTATATTTATATAATATAATATAATATAATATAGCATCAGTCGTTACACTAGTACACACACAAACATAATTACACTGGACTCAGAACTATGCTAGGGGTGATACTGGTCAACTAGCAGGGTCAAGTGTGTGTCTAAATGCACGGGTGTCATGTCCTCAAATGTTGTGCATGACAAGATAGTCAACTCATTAACACATGTCTCAAGCTCCAAATCTCATGAAACACCAACACATGTCTAAGCCAGTACGTTAGTGTACACAAGGTAGTCAATTCACTAATATTCAGGGTCACATAGTCATATGCAAATATGGGATACCCACTACTAATACTTATGGCCATACAACATATATATATTAAAGTCATACCTAGTACTAGCATTCAATTTTCATGGAATATATATATATATATATATCAAACTAATTATTATACGCATACACGCATGCACACGCATACGAGTTATTAAGTTCACCAACACAGGTCGTGCAATCACATCAACTAAACTACCACGAAGCAATATGCTAATCCTAACTAATGTTCACATATACACACACACACACAATCATGAAGGAAGGGCAAGTCGAACCTGTGCGTGCACGGGGTTGAGGGTGTAGTCGCTGACCGGAGATGGTGCTCGGGCTCCGGTGAGGGTGGCCGCGTGGTCGGCTGTGTCGTCGAGGAGAGGCTGTTACGGGTCGATGGGGTGATGATGATGATGATGGTGATGTTGCTGCTATAAGGGGAGAGGCTCAGGAGATGGTGTCGGTTGCTCAACGGGGGAGGTCTGGTCGTGCTGGTCGTGGTGGTGATCGTGACAGTCGGGGTCTTGGCCGGGGCTGATGGAGGGAGTCGACTGCTTTCGGTTGCAGTCGGCGGTTAGGATGGTCGGAAGATGGCATGGACGGGGTAGTCGGGTACGGGGACTGTCAAGGTGATAATGTTAATGGTGATGGAGAAGTCGACGATGGCGGTGGTGTAGTCGGTCGTGCTCGGCGTTGAGAGTTCAGCCGACTACTGTAGGGGTCATAGGGTCGGAGAGATGGATCCAGCAAGAAAGTCGGGGTTGGGAGTGGTGGTGGTGGTGTAGATGATAATGGTAAAAAGGAGGCGGGGTTGTGTCGTCGAGGAGGCGGTTGTTTAGGCGGTCGGGGGTGATCGGTGTCCGTGGGAAAGGAGGCAGCAGGAAAGTTGAGAAGAAGTGCGGTTGCATTGCTCGATGGTGGCCGGAGCAAGATGAGGGTGAGAGGGAAGTCAGCTGCTAGTAAATTAGGTTTAAGGTTTGAGGTTTTTTTATGTCAATAAAAAAATATAAGAGAAAAAGTGTATATATATATAGGGAAAAAGTTGGTGATGTAAACCTAGGAAATTGGGCCTGTTTGGAACTCCTTGGGATGGGGTTTGCTTTCCACATGAAGGAATTTGAAGGCTAGGATTGTGTTGGTTTAAATGGATAGCTAAGATGGTGATGGGGTGAGGTGTTTGAGTGTTGCACACTCCAAAACAAAGGAAATACATGCATGTGACCGGTCAATGAAGAAAAGGGATGCTTCTTCATGTGTTGGGTCAAATGGGATGTGGACACCTCATTGCACTTTTGTAGAAAAGTCTCCAACATTTAGAAAATTGCACAAAAGTGGAAATTTGAGATTAAATGAGGGAAAATACCATGTTTGGTATGATATAGTGGTTAAAAAGGGTGTGTGGTGTTTAGTATGAGTCTTGAGGGTGTGAATGGGGGTTTGGTTTGGTGTTGGGTCTAGTTTGGGTTAAGTTGGATCCTTACACCAATTTAATTAAAATTAATGTAAACGGTGTTCTTAAATTAATTGGAAGTACACCGTGCTAAAATTTGGTGAGACACAAGTGTCATGGACATAGAAGACTCAGAATAGAATATTATTATAATTTGGGTTGCATAAAATGGATCAACATTGTGTCTCCAGTTTCGATTAGAACGCACAAAGATGCAAAGTTGAATTTATTTGGAATTAAAAATAAACGTCCGTGACGAATATTGTGGGACTAAAATGAAGCACAAGAGAGCATATTTATAAGTTACACAAAAGTCAGAATGTAAGAGTGGCACGTCTAGGACAAAGGGTAAAAAATATGTTGGAAGGCAAAAGCTAGTGTAGCGCTCCAAATATCGAAGTAACGGTAAGGTACAATAATTAAATTAAATCACAGTAATAAATTATAACCTCAATAATTAATCCTGAATAATACTAATTATAATCTATAATCCTATATTTCGGTCAGGGGTTCATCTAGTGGGCTTCTAGGTCTAGTCTACTAACTCATGCATTAAAGAACACCATATATATATATATATATATATATATATATATATATATATATATATATATATATATATATACACACACATATCATACAATTACTTATAAATAAGTATACACAATACTGATAATAATAAAAAGACAAAAATACTCCTATTATAGGATGTGGTAGTGACAATAACGTCGCAAAATATTCTTATTAGTGACGTCATAAGTTGGCGTCATTAAACGTCACTAAAATTTTAATATAGGTTTCGATTCCCCTCTTTTGTCGAAATCTTCCTCCCAAATTATCAAAACCCCGCTCGTCCCCCCCTTTCCGGCGAACTGCACATTCCGGCATCCTCCACGGCGTCCCCCTCCTCCTCTTGGTAAACCCTCTCTCTCTCTCTCTCACACACACACACACACACACACACACACACACACACATAAACACAGGATACGATATGACACTGACACAGACACAACACACATACGTGACAGACACGGCATGACACTAACCCTAACCCAAAATCTTTCTCCCCCTATAGGTAAACCCTAACTCTCTCTCTCTCATAAGACACGACATGACACAGACACGATACACACACACATGACAGGCACAGACACACACACACACACACACGTGACTGACACGGATATGACACACATACTGTGTGTGTAGTATAGCACTAAAGGTGTTTGATAGATTAACTTTGGTATTGTGTGTGTGTGAGATACCTATATTGACGAAGGGAATTTTTTCAGTTGTACATGTGTATACATATGTGCATTTGATGTGTGTGAATGTAGGATGTAGGAGTGCCAGACAAGTGCGTGAGCACTGTGGTGAAGTGGTGATTGGATTGTGTTATAAAATTAAGTGTTCTACATTCTAGTGGTCGTGGTAAGTAGTGTGAACAGATGATGGGGAGTTGGCAGTGCGCATGAGTTAAGTGGAGTGACAACAGGCCAGTTTGGAGTGTGTGGGGAAAACTAGATAGAAGAAGTAGCTACAAGGTTGGGGGTGCCCTGTCCTTAGTGGAAGTTGCAACAATTGCAACAGCAGCAGATATTTAAGTGCTAGTATGAAATGTGTGCAGTGATGAGGTTATATATATGCAATGATATAAGTAAGGAAGTAGGTGCATATACTTGTCCAACTGATAGGGAGTTATGTTGTGAGCTAGATGTATCAGTAAAGAGCTGATACAGAATATCAGACTTGGTGGGGGGTCTGTTATGATGAGGAGTGGTATCAGTTGATACACACTCAAGAATAGCAGTACCAGGTGGTAAGTGGCAAGTGAGTGTAGTGCCTATGTTGTGTAGTAGCAACAAGAGTTTCCTGGAAAAACTGATACTCTATATCAGAGACAGGTGTAGGGCAAAGAAACACTTGAGTGTAATCAATAAGGAAAAGTGTATTCAGTGGGGAAATACTTTCAGTTGGGAAGTGTGAGGGAGTTCAGGCATTCAAAAGAGGCAGTGCACATAATGGTGCACTGCAGGATTGGGTGCAAGTAGGAGATCTGCAATAGCAACACAGTGATAGCAAGGAGTGAGTACATGTAGGCCAATATTCATGTATTAGGTAGTAGCAGCAGCTGCATATGATCAAGTAGCAGTAAGTGTAGCAGGAGGGAAAAATCAAATCCAGGTAACAGTAAGTCAAGAGAGGCCTTGGTGTATTAGTCTAGTCATGACTTTTAAGTATCTCGTTAAGGTAATATCTAGAGTATTGTGTTAGTTAAGGTAGTAAAATTTGACAACAAAAATGACTTAAGTCTTCATAGTAATTTGATTTATAGGACAAAGATTGTCACAGAGGGCATTGTGTATCAAGTTAGAGCAGTTCTTACCTTCCTCCAGAGAATCACACTATATTTAATGATGAGTATATATGCTAGGACTAGGAGTATCAGTGCATGTACTGTATTTAACGATGAGTATAAACTTGAACGATGTCTATTCATGTTTGCACAAGTATATAGAAATGGATATGAATTACTATCTGTGTCATCGTTCGTGGATGTACAATCGTCATCCAGATGACATGTGCGGTGTGCAGGATGAATTCATTGAGGGTGTACAACAGTTCCTGCAGTTTGCCAAGGCGTTCTCTCAGAATATGGATGGTACCAAAATTAAGTGTCCGTGTGTAAGATGTCGCAAATTAAAATATCATCTAAAAGTGGAAGTCACATATTATTTGTACTCGAAAGATTTCACGCCAAATTACTATCAGTGGACCGCGCACGGAGAACTTGTGTCTTTAGCATCGAAGTCCGAGCCTTATGTCGAGCCATATATGGATGTCCACGACCACGCTGCTTACAACAACGGGTGGGTGAACATGGTTTTTGATACAACGGGGCCTAGTTTTGATCTGAACAATCATGATGCAGCTGAGGAGCCACCAAAAATTGATGCTGCGAAGTTTATGCAGTTGCTGGAGAATGCAAGGAATCTATTATATCCTGGTTGTGAAGATCATTCACTGTTGGAGGTGGTTACAAGATTGTTGAGCATCAAGTCTGATTTTAACATGTCGCAAGAATGCTATAACCGACTGATGGATTTGATTATAGAGATCTTACCAGAGGATGCAAAGTTTCCCAAAGACTTCTACCGATCTAAGAGGATGGTGAGATCGCTCTAGATGGGATATAAAAAAATTGATGCATGTCACAACGGGTACATGTTGTACTATAAAGACGACAAGGATGAAAATGCGTGCAGATTCTGTGGTGCTGATCGCTACAAGGGTACTGGAAGAGGAAAGTCTGTCGGTGCAAAGAAGCCTACCGATTCGATGCACTACTTGCCTTTGATGCCACGGTTGCATAGGTTGTTTATGGTGAAGGAGACTGCAGAAAATATGAGTTGGCACAGGCGAAAACAGATCGAGGGAGTATTGGATCATCCATCCGATAGAGAAGCATGGAAGCACTTTGATCGAGAGTATCCATATTTTGCTTCGGATTCGCATAATATCAGATTGTGGCTCTCCTTCGACGGTTTTACCCTATTCGGACTTTCGGGCTTCCAGTATTTGTGTTGGCCTGTGATCATCACTCCGTATAATCTACCGCCTTAGATGTGCATAAAGACTCCATATATGTTCGTAACCATTATTATCCTGGGCCCAACAATTCGAAGAGAAACATCGATGTAAATTTACAGTCTTTGATAGATGAGTTGAATCAACTATGGGAAGTAGGTGCCAACACGTACGATATTTCCAGAAAGCAGAATTTTCTGATGAGGGCAGCACTTATGTAGACCATCAACGACTTTTTGGCCTATGGAATGTTATCGGGATTGAGCACTCATGGTCGTCTCTCATGTCCGTATTGCTGAACCGTACTAAGGCTTTCCATTTAAAATACGGAGGCAAACCGTACTTCTTCTATTGTCATCGACAATTTCTGTCGAAGGATCATCCATACCGGAGGAACAAGAATGCTTTTTGTTCGGGCGATATGGAGAAGGCCAATCCACCGCCAAGGTGGTCCGGATACATGATATGAGAAAAGGTAAAAGATTTACCAAGTGCTATTGAAGAGCCTGGTAAGGGGTACAAGTGTGACGGATTTGGTCGCACCCATAACTGGACGAAGAGGAGTATATTCTGGTATCTGCCATATTGGAGCACTAATCTGATCAGACATAACCTTGATGTCATATATATCGAGAAGAATGTGTTTGATAATATAATTAATATTGTAATAGAGGTAAAGGGGAAGACGACAGATAATCCGAAGGCCAGGTTGGACTTAGAAGAAATATATAGACGTCCTACGTTACATTTGCTAGAGGAAGGGAATGAAAAGTTAAAGCAGCCTATGTCAGTTTTCCCACTGGATAAGGATCATAGAGGGAGACTTTGTAGGTGGATTCATGGTCTAAAATTTCCAGATGGGTACGTGTCAAACTTGAGAAGATGTGTCAACCTCAAGGAGAACAAACTGGCGGGTATAAAGAGCCACGATTGTCACGTAATCATGGAGAGGTTAATTCAGATTATATTTTGGGAATTCTTACCGTAGGTCATTTGGGATTCATTGACAGATCTCAGTATATTCTTCAGAGATCTTTGTTCTACTAAGTTGCTCGTCGATAGTCTAGAAAAGTAAGAGAAGGACATTACAGAAATACTATGCAAGCTCAAGAAGGTGTTTCCTCTTGGATTCTTCGACTCTATAGAGCATTTGCCAATTCATCTTTTTTATGAGGCACGTGTTGGTGGTCATGTCAGTTATCGGTGGATGAACCCCTTCGAGCGGCATCTGAATCACCTAAAGAGAAAGGTAAAAAATAAGGCATAGGTTGAGGGCTCTATTTGTGAAGCTTATGTTCTCGAGGAGATTACAAACTTTTGCTCGACGTATTTCAAACCTCATATTGCTACTATTAGAACGAGAGATCCTAGAAACAACGACGAATATCAGAAATCTAATTATGCAATACTCAAAGTATTCAATGTGTCCGAAAAGCCTTCGGAAAAAATAAAGAAGAGATATTTGAATGACGGTGAGCTAAGGGCTGCTCAGTTGTATATATTACTCAATTGCGATGAGGATGAAGTGGAGAAGCTAGAGGGGTAAGTAATTAATACGTCTATGTTTACGTCATCTCAATGTAATAGTATAAGCTACTATTATGCTACTAATCAGTGGTTGCTTCATTATTTTTTAGCACATATAATGATGAGTTGAGGTCGGTTAGACCCTACATAACAGACGAAGAAGTAGAACAAGAAATGAGACACCATTTTTCTTCTTGGATGAGCGCATATGTAAGGATCTTGGTAATTACTTTTTTCTATGCACTTACACAATAAACAACTTACTATCGCTACTTGGTATTTAGGTTAATCGTCTAATAATACCCAAGACTGAATCTATTAGAACTCTAGCCAAGGGACCAATTACTCCGTCAAAATATGGCCAAGTTTCTGTGTGAATGGGTTTAGGTTTCAGTCAATAAATGCTCCGATCAGAGACAGCTTTCTGGATCTTGATTCCACGAAAAACAGTTATTTGTGTATCAAATCTTTGAACTACAAAGACGTCGATCCAGGCATCGATTTCTTTGGCATCTTACGAAAGATTATGAAGTTGACATATAATTATGGTACATAACTTGCTAAGATTGTATTATTCAAGTGTGAATGATTCGATCTGATTCAAGATCAAGGTTGGAAAATTGACAAGCATGGCATTGTGGATATAAACTACAAGCATATATATCAAGGCTACGAGCCATTTGTCCTATCAAGTCAGGCTCAGCTCGTATACTTCATAACTTATCCTAGACGGGGGACAGCGAGGTCGGATTGGTAGGCAGTATACAAGACTAAAGCTAGAAATACCTTTGACATTGACGAAATAGCTTATCAGGAGGACGAGCTACCTCTTGTAACAAATATTGGAGATATGGACTCAACAGAAGTTACTCATTACACAATTAATAATGTAGAAGATATAAAATTATTCGAAGATGAAGACGAAGTAGATAAAAGTGAAGATGAGGAGGAAGAGGAAGAAGAGGACGAGGAAGGCGGGCAAGATAAATTTTCTGAAGATGATTGAAAATAAAATATTTTGCCTGTAGAATATACTATATTTTGACTGTAGAATATACTATTTTGACGAAGATATGTATTATATTTTAACTGTAGAATGTACTATCCATTTAGACTTGTGACACCACTAGTTATTTACTGTACAATTCTGTGAATGCTGTGAGATATGCATAACATTTTGACTGTAGAATGTACTATATATTTGAGTATTTTTTTATTCATCATATGTTGTTATCAGGTATGACAGGATGACGCAGAGGGTTCGGTAGGTCCCGAGGTAGACGGAGTTCCCCTCCGGTACTGCCTACTGTTGGTTCTAGATCCTCGTCGCCTAGTACTCCAGTATATAGACCAGTCAAATCTCCGACTGCGACGATGTTACATGGCATCACTCCTGGGATGAGTAGTTCTAGGCTTGATACTACCCCCTCGTCCAGCGTTCCTTCTGCTGACGGAACCATGGAGACAGATGAGCATATGGAGCAGGTCGAGCCGACGTTGTTCCAGCATCAGCTAGATCCTCCATGCGCACCTCCGGAGGAGACGAGGCCAGAGATTTGGGCCGATGGTACAAAGTAAGTCAATTAGATGGTTTATCATCATATATATCGTATATTTCTTTATTCATCATATATGGACTTTTTTGATAAAAATAATTACCTCTGTATAGATATCGTCCCTCGTCGGTACAGAGACGCCTGGGCCTCTTTTTGAGGAACAACTATGGTGACCCTTGGATCAGCTACTCTGAAGCTCCGGAGGAGAGAAAGGCATTTTGGTTTGTCCACTTCAAGGTAAAAGTATATTATATCAATCATCTAATTTATTTATATTATATAACTTACTAAATTACTTATTGTAGTAAACGTATTTCTATCCTCTGTACCGGGCCGATTTGATTGAGCAGATATTTCCTGTCATTGCCGCCAAGCTGATCCGTGATGCTCTGGATGACCAGAAGGCTCATGATCGCATTGGAAAACCGATCCAAGGTTGGATCACGCCTGAGAAGTGGACTGCGATGAGGGCTAGATTCGACGATCCGAGGTATAAGGAAAGGTCTGAGAAGGCCAAGGCGGCTAGGCGGAAGGCAGCAAAGTGGTGTAGTGGCTCGATTTCGATGACGGAACATTTTTTTAGTTTGGTATATTTTTTTATTTCAGATATATTATTTTAATACAAGTACGATAAAATGGTAGTAGGAAAAAATATTTAATTTTAGTACTAAATAATATATTTTTAACAGGTACACTAGGGTGAGGATGCAAACATGGTGACCATCTTCCTAGCCACCCATCGAAAGGGCGAGAATCTCATTGATGAGAGAGCCTCGCAGACCTGTGTAAGTATTACTTTATTTTGTGTTAATTTTAATATAACATAGGCAAATATCGAGTATCCAAACTTTTCTAGGCCGAGTATCTTAGGCTGCGTAAGCGGACGACTACTAGTATACCTACAGTGGGAGAGGCTGGTACTTCCTCGCAGTCCTTTCCAGCTCCGTCGGTGAACGAGCTATGGGTGACCGCCGCTGGTGGTCTCCAGAGGGGTACGTACTACGGTACGGGATCCTATGGCACCCTGGTTGCGACGCAGTCATTTAGGGCCTCCCCGACAAGTGTGTATTCCCTACAGTCCTCATAGTCGTCGGCTCGAGTCCAGGAGACCATTGACCGTCAGATTGCGTCTCTCCGTGACGAGTTGCTGCGAAGGATGGAGGAGCAGTCCTCGTCCTAGCCGTAAGTAGACGATGCGACGCTCATCGTACGATTTAATATGCTCGAGTGCAGCATCATAGAGCTCCGGGATATGACAGATGATCTTAGAGCGTCGACAGAGCATAGCATGACGGAGTTGCAGGCATCACAGCTGTCCATGGGTGAGAGGCTGACGATGATGCAGGATTCATTGGTTCATAGCAGTACAAGGCTGTTATCTACCATGGATTCATACAACCATGGACTAGCAGAGTTGGAGCAGATATGTCCTCCTGGTGCGCCTTCATCGACTTAGACTCCACCGACGTAACTGTCTTCTCCATCGACATCGGTGTCAATTTTACGGAAGCAGTATGATCTGTTCTTATCCATGATGTGCGTCGGTGGTCATCCTCCTATAGATCCTCAGTAGTTCTAAGTAGGACCATTTATTCATTATTTGTGTTTCAGACCTATGATATTTGGTCATTTATGAATATTCTTTATTTTTGAGGCATTCAGACATTATTTCTTGTATTCTTTAGGATGAGGCTTTCAGACTCAGTTGTGTGGATATTTGTTGTATTTTTTATGAGGAGATTTTGTCCTTACTTGGTTTATGATCTCAATATTTCATTTTCTTTAAATTTTACTATAGTATTCATATTAAATGTATGTTAATTTATCGGTGTTGAGTGTTCAACTGAAGGGGGTCGGTGAACCCAACAAATTCAACGGAGGGTTGCTCCGGGTCTATTTAAACAAATTGTGAATTCATAAACTGCAGGAAGAATTATTTAAAAATAATTCAATTTTCAATTTTTTATTTTTACTGTATCTTTAGCGACGTTTTTAGCGACATTTTGCAACGTTTAGCAACGTTTATGTACGTCGCTAATTACGTCGCTGAATACGTTGCTATATACGTCGCTATCTCAGTCGTTATACACGTCGCTAAACACGTCGCTGCCCGTCGCAAATTGCTGATATGGCAGTATTGTCAAGTCAATATAAAGTCGCTAAATGAGTCACACAACGTCGCTAAGCACGTCGATGTCCGTCGTAAATTATTGACATGGCAGTATTGCAAGGTCAATATAACGTCGCTAAATGAGTTGCACAACCACTACTAGAAAAAGCGCTATTAGCGACGTATTTTAGCGACGTCAAAAGAAACGTCGCTAATAATATATAATTAGCGACTCCTTATAAAAACGTCGCTAGACGTCGCTAAATGGCGACATTTAGCGACGTTTAGTGACTTTTATTAAGATTTTAAAAGTTAAGTCGCTATAAGTTAAATAAAGGTCGCTAAACGTCGCTAATATGTCTAATTTAGCGACGTTTAGCGACGTATATAGCGACCTTTTTATTAAAAATATTTTAGCAACGTGTTTAGCGACGTCAATGACGTCGCTAAAATTTAAGTTAGCGACGTTTTACTTGGACGTCGCTAAACGTCGCTAAAATTTGGTTAATTAGGGCTCGGTTTCATTTTTCCCCATCTGCTGAAAATTCGAAAAGAGAAAAACTCCCCCCCCTCCCCCGCGCTCCGTCGACCGGCTCTCCACCCTATTCCGGTAAACCCTACTCTCTCTCTCTCTCTCTCTCTCTCTCTCTCTCACAGGACACATGTGACATTGACACAAACACTACACACACAGACACTGACACAGACACAGACACGGCACACACACACACTGACACAGACACTGATGAGGACCTAGGGTTAGGGTTAGGGTTAGGTTTGTTGACATGGGGTTAGGGTTAGGGTTAGGGCCGACTGGCCCAAGTCTACGAGAGAGGTAACAGCAGCAGTGAGCACTGCTTACTAGCTTTGATTATCAAATAAAATAAATTGATTATCAATTCGGTTCTGTTTCGGTTATAGATAATTTATTTCAGCTTTGGGTTTTTAAAATTTTTACTTATTCGATTTTTATTATTTCGGTGTTGAAACCGAATAACCCGAACGCCCACCCCTAGCTAGACCTGACAATTGGACCGGGATGACCAGCCCGGCACGAATCCGGCCCGCAAAACCCTGTCCGAATTATCGTGGGCTCGGCCCGGCCCGACCCAATATATAGGGACGTATCGGACCTCATATCTCGGCCCATAAGAGAGGTCCGGCCCCGAAGCCCAGGCTCGTTCCGACCCAAGGCACAGCTCGGCCCGGCCCGACACGCTGCTGCTTGCTAGCCTGATCGACAACCTGGTTTATACTATCTGATGTATTATACACATCCATGTATTACATAGTCCTACGCCAATCTATGGGATTTGGTATGCATACAATCTGCCAAGTTCTTGTATATAGATTGAAACAAATGGATTGTGAATCTCCAAGACAAATATGAAGCAAGAACTTGCAGTGTGTTATTTTTTTGTGCTATGTTTACATATCCCAAAGTAGAGAAGTTCATCCGAGAGAGCATACCATCTGTGTTGTTTCTCCCGGAAACAAATGCGCTCCCAACCATCTCCTATGCACATTCAACCCTACACTTCATAATTTAAAAATAAAATGTTAGTTGTTCTTCAATCTCTACTTTGAAGTCCTTGTAGGGTTCACGAAATCCCAAGTCCGATCCGGTCCGGCTCGGTCCAGTCTGAAACTCACTGTGCCGTGGGTCACGTGTCGAACTGGACTTAGATTTTTACCCTTAGGTCCGGTCTGACCCGTTATAGTGCATGGGCCTGAGAGGCCCGGCCCACTCGACAGCTCTACTCCTAGCTATGGCATATTTTCATAGAGCAATAGCCCGTATACTTGGGAAACTTTTGATGCAAAAATTGTTCAAGCACCAGGTGCCTTAGTGCAATGCCATGACTGCTTTTCCCATAACGGACACTGACCTAGGAGTGTGGTTGGGGGCAGCTGCAGTTCTATAGTATGACACACTATTTGTAGTGTTGACTGCACACTTATAGTGCAGTTCATAGTACTATGGGGTTGGGGGCAGCTGCAGTTTTGATAAATGAAAATATGTATTATATCAGTTATGATTTTTATAGTACGGTTAATTTTGCATGTAATGATTTATATGATAGCTTATGTCAATTTTGCAGAAGTTTCTAGAAATGGATATGAATTACTATCTGCGTCATCGTTCGTGGATGTACAACCGTCATCCTGATGACATGTGCGGTGTGCGGGATGAATTTATTGAGGGTGTACAGCAGTTCCTGCAGTTCGCAAAGGCGTTCCCTCAATACATGGACGGTACCAAAATTAAGTGTCCGTGTGTGAGATGTCGCAACAGGAAATATCATCCTGAAGTGGAAGTTACATATCATTTATACTCGAAGGGCTTTACACCGAATTACTATCAGTGGACCGCGCACGGAGAACTTGTATCTCTAGCATCGGAGTCGGAGCCCTATGTGGAGCCGTATATGGATGTCCAAGACCACGATGCTTACGACGACGGGTTGGTGAACATGGTTTATGATGCTGCGGGGCCTAGTTTCAATCCTGACAATTATGATGCGGCGGGACCTAGTTTCAATCCCGACAATTATGATGCAGCTGAGGAGGCACCGAATGCCGATGCTGCAAAGTGGTGTGGCGGCTAGGCAGAATGCTGCCAAGTGGTGTGGTGGCTCGATTCCGATGACGGAACATTTCCGTCGTTTGGTATGTTTTTTCTTTTAAAATATATTATTTTAATATAAGTACCATAAAATGGTACTTGGAATAAATATTTAAGTTTAGTAATAAAAAATATATTTTTAACAGGTACAGAGGGGTGAGGATGCGAACATGGTGACCGTCTTCTTGGCCACCCATCGCAAGGACGGAAATCTCATTGATGAGAGGGCCTCACAGACCTATGTAAGTATTACTTTACTTTGTGTTTATTTTAATATAACTTAGGCAATTATTGAGTTTCCAAACCTTTTCTAGGCCGAGTATCTTAGGCTTCGTGAGCGGGCGACTGCTAGTGCACCTACACCTGGAGAGGCTGGTGCTTCGTCGCAGCCCGGTCCATCTCCGTCGGCGGACGACCTGTGGGTGACCGCAGCTGGTGGTCTCCAGAGGGGTACGTACTACGGTACGGGCTCCTATGGCGCCCTGGTTGCGACGCAGTCATCTAGGGCCTCCCCGACAGCTGTGTATTCCACACACCCCTCGCAGTCGCAGCCCTCGCAGTCGTCGGCCAGAGTCCAGGAGGCCGTCCAGGAGGCCGTTGACCGTCAGATTGCGTCTCTCCGTGACGACTTGCTGCGAAGTATGGAGGACCAGTCCCGGTCCCAGCCGCAGGCGGACGATCCGATGCTTATCGCACGATTGGATATGCTCGACCGCAGCATGACGGAGCTACGAGAATTGACAAATGATATTAGAGCCTCCAATGATCGTAACATCATGGAGCTGCAGGCGTCACAGCTATCGATGGGCGAGAAGCTGACGAGGATGCATGCGTCACAGCTATCGATGGGCGAGAACCTGACGAGGATGCAGGATTCAATGGGTGATAGCAGTACGAGGTTGTTATCTACCCTGGATTCTTACAACCAACGACTCGCAGATTTGGAGCGGGCACGGCCGCCACCGACGTCACTGCCTTCTCCATCGACATCGGTGTCGATTCCACGGGACGAGTATGAGGAGTTGTTATCCTTGAAGCGCGCCGCTGGTCAGCCTCCTGCAGATCCGTAGTAGTCTAGTTATTATTATTATTATTTATGAATTATTGGTACTTCAACAATAGACATGATGTATGATGCTTCTTGTGGTCATTAATTTTTTAGTTAATTTAATTGGATTATATAGTTATCCACATTTAATTGGATTGATACTTCTTGTGGTCTTTAATTTAATTGGATAATATAGTTAACTAGATTGAATCATGTTGGTGTGTATGATGAAGATGATGTAAAACTGCAGGGAATCACAATGTTTGATTCTGGGAATTTTTTTTAATTTTTTTTAAAAATTAGCGACGTTATTAGCGACGTTTAGCGACGTTTAGCGACGTTAAATTACGTCGCTAATTACGTCGCTAATTAGCGACGCCGTAAAACGTCGCTAATAACATCGCTAATAACGTCGCTAATGACGTCGCTAAACGTCGCCAATTGCTGACATGGCAGTATAGCCAGGTCATTAAAGACGTCGGTGTAACGTCGCGATAGATGTCGCTAATCAGCGACGTTTAGCGACTTTTCTAAACGTCGCTTTTTAGTGACTTGGCGTCGCAAAACGTCGCTAAATTTAGCGACACATTAAAGTCGCTAAAAAACGTCGGCATAGCGACACATTAAAGTCGCTAAAAAACGTCGGCATAGCGACGTTTAGCGACGTTTTTTGTATTAGCGACTTGGTATTTTCTGACTTCTTTAAAACGTCGCTAATTACGTCGCTAAACCTAATTAGCGACGATTTTTGGTTATTTAGCGACGTTTTTAGACGTCGCTAATTTGACTTTTTCTGGTAGTGAACGTCGCTAAAAAGAAAAAACTTAGCGACATATAGTGACACACAACACATTTCTAATTTAGCAACGTTGCATCGCTAATATAGCGACGCATTTATGTCGCTAGAAGACGTCGATATAGCGACGTTTTGCGATATTTTTTTGCAAAGCGACTAGCTTAAAAGTGACTTCATCGAAACGTCGCTATATACGTCACTTAAATTATTTAGCGACATTTTTTGGCCATTTAGCGACGTTTGTAGATGTCGCTAATTTGACTTATTATGGTAGTATTATTTCTTGCCCACGCATTCTTGTCAAGTGTACCATGTTGGTTAACTTGACAAAGTATGCCAACCTTGTTTCAGTGAGCTTGTGCGCCACCCCTTTTATACCTCATACACTTTATGCATCCCAAACTTCATGTGACTTTATATGCCCTAGACTTCATGAGACTTTATGTGCTTGGCCTTTATGCGTAAAATTTTATGCGCATGTTATTCTTAGTGACCCCATGCGTGCACGTAGTGCTTCCATTATGTGTTCCCTTATCTTATTTGGAATTTTTCTTATCATCCTTTATGTGATTGATCCTGGTATTACTTGTGTTATGATTTTAAGGAAGAATGGACTTAGAAACTAGACCTCATGCTAGACATGACCATGTGCTAAATTTGGCTTCATATATAGCATGAATATGTGTTGGACTTGAGATTTTTTAGTAAACCAGATTAAGTAAATAGTGACTAGCCAGCTATGTGGATGACATAAGCTTCGTGTTATAATGTGATCAAGATTTATGAGATCCAATAATAATTGGTAATTGGACTCAAATAAAGTATCCATGCTGATACGAATATTGCCTGATAAGTTCCTGATCTAATATATGCTGAGATGAGACATATCGTGTTACGTATTAAAGTAATTATATTTGGGATGTACATCAAGAATGCCTCCAAATTTATGAACTCGTGATACTATAAATATACTATTTTCCCTATCACGGGCATGATATGCAAGTATAATACCAAAACGTGACTAGGATTTGATTTGTTGAATGTTGCATACACGAACGGGTGAATCCAGATTTGAACTTTCATGGATTCGTATTTAGCGTGCTCATATTTTGTACGACATCTTAAGAGAAATTCTCATGTGCCATGTCTTGAGATTTTTGAGCGTAATATAGGGTTGATTAAGCAACTAAAAGTGGTAGTAACATGGAAAAAATTGGTATCTAGAGATCATGCTAATGAACCTTTCTACATCTAGTGCGGTCTAGGCTGGCCACCACAAATATTGTATATCATCTGCCTTAGTGGAGTGCAGTATCTGACCTATTATAATATGCCAAGCCAGCACCCGATGATCCAACGTACTTTCCTCTGACTCATGGTTCGTACCAGAAATGTGGCCGTCGAGGATAACGGGTGGGTTCATTTATTCACTGTTCGTCTTTTGAAAACTATATTCTTTTTTAGCGTTTAGCCAACCGGCACTGTTAGCCAGCAAATCTGGACACTAGTTCATTACATGACTGTATATATTAAGACTGCAGCTGACTCACTGTCATGTATATCTTGATATTGCATCTAGCACATCATTATGTATTGCCAGATCTCTAAACAACATTCTGATGTTGTGTTTGGGACGCCTTACTGCTTATTTTAAAGTGTTCTATATTATTGCTTCTTGTTTGAATAATTGAGATATAGAAGTTCTTGACCCTAGGAGAGTTGATTGTAACATGCACCCCCTTGTTTAGTTATAGCCGTGAACGCCGTACGACGTATAATACCTTGTATTGGGTAACTGGCCATGTCCGTCTCCGTATTTTGGTATTGGGGCATGACATATTCCGTCAGCGAACTTTGTGTAAACACACTTGTCCGTCTCGCTGACCTTGTAGTTGTTTGATCTTTTGACTTTATCAAACTTCTCGTGCCACATCTTGGAAGCTTGCTTCAGATCGTATAGTAATTTTATCAACTTGTATACTTTGTCTTCAAGGCCTTTGACGATGAATCCTTCTGTTTGTTGCATGTAAATCTCTTCGATCAACTCTCCATTCAGGAATATTATTTTAACATCCATCTGATGTATAACGAGATTGTGAATTACACTAAGAGCAATTAACATCCTAATGGTTGTCATCTGTACTACTGGAGCATATGTATCGAAGTAGTCGATCCTCTGCTTCTGAGAAAATCGTTTGGCAACAAACCTTACCTTGAACTTGTAAACAGTTCCATCGGCCTTCATCTTCTTTTTAATGATCCACTTGCATCCGATTAGTTTAGCCCCTTCAAGTAGATCGACCAACACCCAAGTATTGTTAGAACACTACTAGAATAAGTCAAATTAGCGACGTCTAGAAACGTCGTTAAATGACATAAAAATGTCGCTAAAAAGTTTTAGCGATGTACTTAGCGACGTTCCAGTGAAGTCGTATTTTAGCTGGTCGTTGATAGAAAAAATGTCACAAAATGTCGCTATAGCGATGTTTATTAGCGACGTCTAGACGTCGCTAATTTTTTCAAATTAGCGATGTTTAGCGACTTTACGTCGTTAAATCAGCGACGTGTCATTTGTCGCTAGACGTCGCTAACTTTTTTCTATTTAGTAACGTTTTATAATACATTTAGCGACATTTTACTGACCTAGAAAATATTGTCATGTCAATAATTTAGCGACATAATTAGCGACATTCTGATACACTTAGCGACATATATAAACATCGATAAACGTCTTTAAATTGCATAAAAAAGTTTAAAATAATATAAAAAATGTATGCTTGCACTTTGTCATATAATTAGTCATATATCCTTGTAAAATCACAGTTCATAAAAATAGACAGACCTAGAGCAACCCTCCGTTGAATTTCCTGGGTTCGTCGACCTCTTTAGTGGAACACTCAACACCGATAATTTCTCATACATTTAATATAAATACTAAAGAAAAAATTGAAGAAAATGGCACATTGGAATTAAAAAGCGAGTCTCAAAAATATTTTGTCGTAAAGAATGCAATAAATATCCACACAACTGAGTGCAAGAAATAAAGTCTGAAGGCCTCAATAAATGTATAATATTTATAAATGACCCAATATTATGGGTCAAAATACAAACAACCAATAAACAGTCATAACTCGGACTACTAAAGATCTGAAGGAGGATGAGCACCGACACGCATCAGGGATAAGAATAACTTATACTACTTATGTCACGCCCCAGTACCGGAATACGGAGACGGACATAGCTAGTTATCCTATACAAGGTTCTATACGTCGTACTATGGTCACGGCTGTATAAGACAAGGGGGTGCATACTACAATCAAGTCACCTAGGTTCAAGGATCTCTATATCTCAATCATCAACCAAGAAACAGTAAGAATGAGCATGTAAAGCAGTCAGGCGTCCCTGACGCTCTATCAGAATGATCATGAAACTAGTTATACATGATGGTATACTAGTACATTTGTCATAACTGCCATTATATTTTTATCATTTCTCGAATTCATTTACACACACACACACACACACACATATATATATATATATATATATATATATATATATATATATATATATATATATATATCATAGTTAAATTGATGTAAATATTAATTTATAATTTTGCTTTACAATCAAATTCTTGGATTAAAGAGGGGGTTTCATGCATAAAATCAAATCCATGGGAGGGGGAAGAGAAACCAACAACAGTCTCATGAATCATTCACCTACATGTCTCCTCCTCCTTTCTTCCTTATTCCCCATGGGAAACCTGTCTTCACCTCCGTTCTTCTCCCATTTCCAATAAACCTAACATCTCTTACTTATTTTCCATCTTTCTCTTTTCCATCCTCATCATCTTCTTCAACTATTCCTCTCTCCATCTTAACCCAAACCCTACAGCTACTGCTGTGTTTAGTGTTGATGTTGTCACTACTGTGATGTTGTAGCTACCGCGGCTGCTGCTGTCCGCTGCTGCGGGCCGCCGGACCCGCGCCACCCGCCACCAAGCCTTTTGTTCGGAGGCATTAGTTCCAGATCCCGTATCCTTGACATTTGGACGCTTACACTATACAGATTTCTTGCCAGGCAAGTATACCTTGCCATTGTACTGTATTTACATTTTATATGATGCATGCATGTTTATTTTCTGCTTATTTTAGTTCATATATTTTAACTGTTATATAAATTGTGCGTCCAAGAAAACTTGGGTGCAACGACGATGTCGTCGTACTCTGTTTTTATTTATGTATATGCATTGGACCTACTTTATGAGACTACACCATTATTATGAGGCATTTTATGTTTCATTGGCATGACACTATTCTTACACGAGTGTGAGTCACATGTAGGACACGGACTTGCGTACTCGGTTGGCCACTGGTATGTATAGGTCGTGCGACAGATAGGGATAACTGCCGATAGAAACTTTGCATACTAGTAGACCTGGCAGTTATTAGAGGTATTATAGTGTCATGGATGTGACATGCTTAGAGCATAGGGTAGGGAGAACAACAAGTAAGGCATTTGGGCTCCTTTGCACTTTTTCCCTTGTAACCCGTACGCTCCGTCGGAGATGCGCGGTCATGATGACCAATATACATTATATATTATCAGGCGGCCTCTACTGTTCAAAAGATAACATGCTTTGTAGGCCCCTGGATCTCCAAGAGAACCATGCCAATCCCATTTTTAGCTAGATAGCCCACTTGGTGGAAAGTTGTTCTCAAACTGTATTCACTTAGATGGTTAGACGACCCCATTGGATGTTTACTTTTTAGTACTTTATTGGCATGTTATTATGTATCTTGTTATGTCCCTCTGAGGACCTAGTCCCTTTCCAGATATAGACGAGCAGGAGTATCAGTAGGAGTACGGACCTGGACCTGACGCTACTTGCCAGACTGAGGAGGTCTTACCTTCGGAGTATCTGTAATTTATTATCGTTGTTTAGAGATCCTTTTTGCTACTCTTTTAGAGACTTTTATCTTATATTAGAGTTAATTCTCTTTTCTCTTTCAGTAGTTTCAGTATAGTCGTTTTGTAGCTATCATACTTTGATACTCATCTTTGATATTTAGTTATTGTTCAGCTATTTATCTCCTTTATCTCTTTATTGGTGCTATGGATGAGATATAGATTGCATGTGACTTGTTGTGATAGTATATTACCACTGGTGGATTGGATATTCATGTACAACGTACGTGTGTATATGGTTTCCATATATTGGAGTTCGTATACATACGGCTGGCATGTTATGTATTCCTAGTCCTACGTATTTTTGGGACTGGGGCATAACAGCTAATAATATCACTAAATATGTCGCTAAATACGTTGTTATACGTCGCAAATTGTTGACATGGCAGTACTGTCAGGTCATTAAAGATGTCGCTGTCACGTCGCTATATAAGTTGCTAATTAGCGACGTTTAGCAACATTTGTTTACGTCGCTAATTAGTGATGCTGAGTCGCTAAACGTCGCAAATTTAGCGACACATTTAAGTCGCTAAAAAATATCGGTATAGCGACATTTAGCGACGTTTTTCCTTTCAGCGACGTGTTGAGTTCCGACTTCTGTAAAACGTTGCTAATTACGTCGCTAAACGTGATTAGCGATATTTTTTGTCATTCCATTTTTTGACGTCGCTAATTTGACTTTTTCTGGTAGTAGCTGATTTCTTACATGCATTCAAACCTGCACTTCTTATTGTTTCCATATAATAAAGGTCGACAAGCACTACCAATAAACGTCGCTATACGAATGTTGAAAATTAATTAAACTCTATCCAGTGTGGCACCTAATTTAGGAAAAGAGGCAAGTTTGAACTTAGTATCGGCTGATACCGACCCGATATGGCCGATACTGATACATGTACTATATTTTTAATGTAGAATGTAACATCTATTTTAACTATATGGATACATATATTTTTATCTGTTATCAATTATATTCTTTGTTTCTATCTATCTTACCAGATGGCACCCATGACCCGACCACGTGTACGTCGCTTGAGAGTGGTACCTCCTACTGTTAAGGTGAAAGTGGTAACTCCTACTGTTAAGGAGGAAGTGACTATTAAGGAGGAAGTGACACCTCCTACTGTTAAATTTGAAGCGTTTGTTAAGAAGGAAGTTGTACTGTTAAGGAGGAAGTGGTACCTCCTACTGTTGGGCATGCACCAGCTCAAAGGGGGAGTTCCAGTCACCCAGCACCTATAGCGAAGATTGATCATCTAGACGCTACTTATGCGAAGTATCTGAGGGACTGGGTTCTGCCCCAACGTATTGAATTTCCTTGAGAGATTGAGAAATTTGATAAGACTTATGGTATAATTGTGATACTTTTATTGTGCTTATTGTGTGATTGTGATACTTTTATATTGTATTTTTTTTGTGATTGTGATACTTTTATTGTGTTTATTGTGTGACTGTGATATTTTATCTACTTTTCTGATATTTCGTATCCAGGAAATTCAACGGAGGGTTGCTCCAGGTCTGTCTATTTTTATGAACTATTATAAGTCTGTATATTTGTTTTATTTATATTAAATGTATGCTAATTTAACGGTGTTGAGTGTTCCACCGAAGGGGTCGACAAACCCAGGTAATTCAACGGAGGGTTGCTCCGGGTCTATTTATATAAATTGGAAATTCATAAACTGTAGGAAGATTGGTTTGGAAACCATTTTCTTTTCTTTTTTTTATTTTTTCACTGAAAATTTAGCGACGTTTAGCGACGTTTATATACGTCGCTAAATATGTCGATGAATATGTCGCTGGATACGTCGTTCAATATGTCGCTAAATACGTCGCTGAATGTCGCTAAATTGCTGATATGGCAGTATTTGTCAGGTCAATAAAATGTCGCTAAATATGTTACAAAATGTTGCTAAACAGAAAAAAATTAGTGACATTTAGCAACACAAAATACGTTGCTAATTTAGCGACGTTGAGTCGCTAAACGTCGGTAATATGAAAAATATTAGTGACACAAATACGTCGATAGAAAACTTTGCTACAGCGACATTTTTTAACGTTTTTCCTGTTAGTGACTAGCTTAAACATGACTTCATTAAAATATCGCTAATTACGTTACTAATTTTTTTATCGACAATTTTAGGCCATTTAGCGACGTTTTCAGACGTCGCTAATTTGGTTTATTCTGGTAGTGACATTCATTCAAATCTTCTCAGCAACAAGTTTTCACAAACTTGAGAAGATTGACGTGATTTACTTCGAATATATGGATGAGAGAAAGGGTCCTTTGTCAAATGTTAAAAGAGAGTTGTCAGAACCTACCATTTCCTATGATGAAGGAGATAGCGTTTGCAGGACTCATATTCCAGATGGAAGGAAGATTACAAAGATTATAGATTATGCGCATAATAAGACTTGGCGTATGGCCAAGATTGGCGCATAACCGGACTCTGCACTTGGCAAGTCTTGGCAGATGGCGGATCTTGGCGCATCGAAGGTCTTGGCACATGACAGAGCTGGCCGCATAATATCTTATGTGCATGATGGTCTCTGCGCATGCGGGACGTATATGAAGGCTTATGCGCATGGATATCTCTACGCATAGCAAGATTGGCGCATGGTGGCCCTTGCGCAGGAGGTCTCTGCACTTGACAGGACTTGATGCATGGCTGGAATTGCAGCTTGACTACAGAACCAATCTGAACCAATATAGCAAGGTATAGCTAAACTTGGTTCCTTTGATTAATTAACTTTGTTGCTATGATTATGCAGGTTGAGTCATCAAGCGTGGTTGCGGACTAGTGGGTAGACACTGGTGCATCTGATCACGCATGCTCTGAGAAAAAGAAGTTCACCATAAAGACCACAATCTTAGAAGAAGGTCTCTATGGCGAACAAGTGTCAAGCAGAAGATCTAGGGATCAGAATTATGATTCTGGACTTCCGGCTTCAGGAAGAGATTACTCTTATTGAATTATGACATATTTGACTAAGACATGTATTTTTTAAACAAATATGTCTAATCCAGGGATATCTCCAAGATGTGGGGGTAAGGAGGTGGAGGGTTGTGATGACTATGCTCAGACACAAGTAGTCAGGTAGTTGTTTAGAGGGGTGACTATAAGTACAGATCTTCTGGAGCTGCTGCACTCAGATATCCATAACTTCTATTCTCTACAAAAGGCCGGGATAAAGTTTATCACTTCTTTCTTCGACGATTTGTCGGAAAATGCGTTCGCGTATCTTCTCCTAATCGAAGGATGAAGCGTTCGAGAATATCATGGAGCTTGAAGCTGAGCGTCAAACCGATCTACAACTCAATAGACTCAGAAGTAATCAAGACGAAGAACATCATTCAACTTAGAACATGGAATTGACTATGAACAAACGTTGTTATTTGGATTCGCATCGTTCAGCTTAGAACAAGGAATTGACTATGGAACAAGATTCGTTCTTTGGATTCACATTGTTCAACTTAAAACATGAAATTGACTATGCAACAACCTTCGTTCTTTGGATTCACATCGTTCAGCTTAGAATATGACTCAATAGACTCAGAAGTAATCAAGACGATAACTTAGAACATGGAATTGACTTTGGAACAACCTTCGTTCTTTGGATTCGTATCGTTCAGCTTAGAACATGGAATTGACTTCGTTCTTTGGATTCACATCGTTCAGCTTAGAACATAAAATTGACTATGGAACAACCTTCATTCTTTGGATTCACATCGTTTAGCTTAGAACATAGAATTGACTATGGAACAAGCTTCGTTCTTTGGATTCGCATCATTCAAGACAAGGAATTAATTATGAAACGACATCTTCGTACTCTCTTAATCCTTAAAGGTACAGATAGAAAGGAAGAGCAATTGGACCGTAAGAATGATATCTATACGGTTGTACAAAAGGTCTTCCAGATTGTTTGTGGGAAGAGGATGAACTTACGGTCACGTTCCAAGTAACGTTCGTTACTTCTGATGCAACCCTGATTCAAGGTCAGATCCACATAAATTTTATTCGATTGTGGGGTTTTTTAGTGTATGAGTAGCTTCCAGAGGACCTTATTGGCCAGAGTTATTTGGTACTTTTGTAGAAGAATATGTAGTGTCACGCCCCAATCCCAAAGTACGTAGGACCAGGAATACATAAGGATGCTAGCCGTATGTATATGGTAACTCCAATATATGAAAATTCTAACACATACGTACGTTGTATTTATGAATAACGACAATACTAATCTTCACAAGTAATCTATATATCATCCACGATAGATAAATATCAACTAAATCCAACAAATAATGATGAATGTAAATACGAAAGATTCAAGTTCATCAAGAATTTAAAGGCACCCGGTGGAGACAAATCCACTACTAGTAGACAAAAAATAAAAGATAAGAAAATAAAACTAACTCCATCCTAGAAAGTAAACTAAGCATTTGTAGGGCCATCAACTGCTGTCGTACCCTCGTCTGGTGCTGGTCCATAAATCTGTGAGTACTCCACGTCTCCTAAATCTGGAGAACAAATCCAAGTCCTCGGAGGACATAGCAAGATACACAAAAATAATACGACCCAACAAGTAATAGCATGTATGGAGAGCAGCAAGAAAATATATGAAGACAATCTAAGATAGTGGCATGTCACATAGAGAAAAGTAGTACTAGATGTGGATAACTAATAAATTGAATAACCGCAGACCTGAGTGGTGCTAACGGTCCTATAGAGAGTAGCCCCGTGTGGAACTCTAAACTATAGTAAGTCTCTATCGTAGCCCTGCGTGGAACTCCCGATCGAGAGTGGCCAAGATAGCCAATCCTAGTATCACAAAGGTCAAGTCATACTCACGTCAAGTCATGTCAAGTCCAAGTCAAGTCCAAGTCAAGTCAAGTCAAGTACGAGAAATACGGGGACACAATATCACGTCAACTCATATACATAAGATAGAGCATATATCAAATATGTGATGAAAAAATAGAGATGAGCAGCATATATGGAATCAATAAAGAAGCATAATGAACCATGTACAAGAGCATGAAACACGTACAAAAAATAGACATAAACAAGAACGAGCGAAAGTAAACAAACATAATACTATACAAGAGTTGGCAAGATATCTTGTCTACGGTCCCAAATTTGTGCTCAAGTCTTAATCCAAAGCCTAATCAAGAAAACATATACAAACACAAAATTAATATTTAAAATTATACGAGTTACCTTTATTATTTGATTCCAAAGTATTATTATACCTTTCTTGATCTAATTCTACTTATATATACATAGGTTCTATTCATGTGAATTTTTTAACTTATTTTGCAATTATTACAAGTTGGGGGGTTAAGTAGAAAAATTACCTTTCCTAATAGTATAAATCATGCACGTGTGCATGGCTCCCCTTTTTATTATTATAGTTTAATTCTAAACTACTTTTCCTATGCCATAAACTACTACTATTATACATTGGCTTGTTTGCAGTATGTGATTTATGAAGGGGTCTATATGAAGTTTTCCCTAAATAGTGGCTGAAGCTTTTATAACTTCTTCCTAGTGATACCAATATATATGCAAATGTATGTATGTAGTTCCACGTCGTCTTCACCATGCACTCCTACGTGAATAGTGGTTTATTTGTTACTTTCTCTTCTTACATGCATGAATAAGCAGTTTCTAACTCCATTAGTATGAGACCAGTGCTTTTATTTCGACTCTTAATAAAATCACAGACTAGTTCCATGTGATTTTTCTATTGCTTTTATTCATCTAATTATTTTAAATCATCTTCTAACGTAAGTACCCATGGTGCTTTCTACATGTGTTTTGTACGAACAGGAGAAATAGAGTATTACCTGGAGATCACCTCTCCACGAGCAGAAAACTGGGATGGCATACGAAGGAGTTGACCGACTGCTACCGAGTCGAGTCGGATTCGAACACTTGCTGTCCGTGATGGTTCAATTGGAGGCGTAAGGTCTGGGAAGCAAAGGCGACTAGCGAGTTCGGCACTGCTGCTACTGTTTGTGTTGAGCACTCAGGTCACCCTTACTCGGCGTCGAGGATCGGTGGGTTTGGAGGGGGTTGTTAGTCTAGGTTTTAGAGAAGTAGACGACATTTGGATAGGTGTATTCGAAATAGATTGTTAGAGAGAGGGGATGAGGGAATTTTAAATGAGGAGGATGAGGACACAAGTTTATATAGGACGAGATTCAGGTGCATCCAAAATATGTATAGCACCATTCCTGAAATTTATGTTATTTGAACTTTATCTAGAAGCAACTCTTTAGACTTTATACCTAGTATTATATAAAAAAAATTTATATATATATATACACAGACGGTTTATCCGATTTTTGTACAAAATTTTTTTAGTTTAAATAAATTTATAAAAAACATCTATTTATATATAAAAATCTAAATTACCAAATTAACCCTATATGAGAATCAGGGTCCTCACATGTAGTCCAGAAAGGAGTTGTCTTTAAGAAGACAATATTTGAACCAGTACATGTAGAGCAGTCAGCAAGAAGAGTCGGGAGATCGAAGGACCGAAGATGATCTTATCACCTATCATGTGGAGGTCGATCCACTTACGTTTGATAAGGTGATCGAGACCAGGGACTCGGTCTGCTGGGAGGAGGCAGTCCATGAAGAGATTGACCCAATAACAACATATGGATGTTGATCAATTTGTCCGGAGGAGCTACACCTATCAGATGTTTATAGATCTTCAGTAGAAGAATATGAAAGTAGACAGAACAGTTGAGTTCAAAGCTAGGCTAGCTGCATAGGGTTTTTTCAGATACAACGGATTGAGTACTTTGGCATTTTGTTAAGGGTGTCATATATCAGAATGGTGATTGTCGTAGTTGCTATTCATAAGCTTAATGCTTATCAGATGAAGTGAAGACATCGAGTCTTGAAGAATGACTGACATAAGAGATGTATGGACAACAGACAGAATTATTGTCGTTCAGGTTTAAAGACAGCCTGCGGATTGATGATATCTCTATATGGCCTGTAGCAAATCCTATGATGTGGCAGCAGAAGTTTGACAAGCCATCTAGTCAAAGTTATCGCAGGATTAACGAGTCAGACAAGTGTGTGTACACAAAGTTCGTTGTTAATGGAGGAGTCATCCTTTGTATCTATAGGGACGACTTACTAGTCCCAACTGCTGATATAGAAGTGTCACTAGAACAAGGTTGTCATTTTTGTCCAAACTCTGGACATGGATTTGCGGATATCATCCTGAGGATATAAGATAATCCAAACGCTTTGATCACACGCTTTGGGTATCAGGTTCGATATTTCTCAGGTGTGACATGAAGATGAAGCCAAATCCAAGAAAAAATATCAGACAGTTGGTGTACTCGAGAATCATCAGATGGATGATTCAAGTTGCGAGTATCACCAGGCCTGCTATAGATTTTGTTGTAGGGATGTTGATTCAAGTTCATGAGCAATATGTGTGTTGTTGAACACTGTAAGCTATGAAAAGATTCGTCATAATTCTCAGGTGGCCGGACTCAGTGGTATATCCTGCGCTACAGCAGTTATCCAGATATGAAGGAAGGCTTTGGTGATGCCAATTGGTGCTTAAGAAAGAAGAGTGAAAGATCCACAGGAGGACGTGACTTCTCTAGGGGTGATGTTGCTATATCGTGGAAGCCAAAGTAGAAGTCTTTACTCTCAGAGTTTATTACACTATCATGCTACACAATATAAAGCATAATAACTCTGAAAGCTCTCAGATGATCTTCTTATGGTTGATACACAGATTCGAGTGATACCGACATACCATAAAAACCAGAAAGCTGTAATAGTGGCATCTAATCATCTCTCCAATAATGAGAAGAGAACTATGTGGGTATAACACAACACACTGAATAAGCGCAGCTAGCGTGGATCGTTACAGTGGTTAAATGATCGGAGCCAGGTGATTCTGGCAGATCCGTTCAAGACACTATATGAACACCTCAAGCATGATATCATGGTAACAGATAATGTTCGGAGATAGGTGATTTTGGCGGATTCGTTCATGATAGGCCTCAAGCGCCAGCTGGTCGTAAGTACTATAAAGGAGTGTATTACTCTATGCTACCGAAGGGTAACACCACCATGTGGTACCTCGATAGGGTAAAGTCTCAGCTTTGGGCCATGTCACAGCGACAGTAGCACCGTATATAGTCAGAGTCAAGCACTATGAAGGAGCTTAGTACTCCATGTTACTGTGGGGTGACACCACCATGAGGAACCTCGACAGGGTAAAGCCTCGGCTGTAGGCCATGTCACAGCGACAGTAACACCGCACATAGTCAATGACACAATAGATATGGGCTTGGAGGACCTATGATATTGTGTCTCTGCAATCCTACCATTTAGTTTTATGCTATTGGTTCAAAGAGAAATCTACCAGGCATCTAGCTATTGGTTCAAGGGAGGACCATTGACTAGGAGAATTTCAGGTACAATGGGTAGTCATCAGGAGCATTATAGGATACGTACCTGAAAATACTATAGTCTACTATTTGTTCTTGAACAAAACATTTTATGTAGGAAGATGACTTTGACGCCTTAATGTGTTCTCGGGCATAGTGAATGTCCGACCTGCATTACAGGAAGTACGAATAATTTTAGCACTGCAAGGGACTCGTAACTCATACTACAATGGCGTGACACCACACGAGGAAGTGAACCCCTTCTTCCGGCCATGTCAAAGTAACGGTAGTACCGCACATAGTTAGGTAGCCTAATGTTGAAAGAATATAAAGAGTGGTAGTACATCACTATAAAGAGGCCTGTGACCTCATGCTACAGTGGGTGACACCACATGAGGAAGTGAACCTTAATCTCGAGCTATGTCATAGCGGCGTAGCACCGCACGGAAGCGCAAGGCTTCATGCTGGGATATAGTACAACATTACTATGAGGCTTGTGACCTCATGCTACAGTGGGTGACACCACATAAGGGAGTGAACCTAGGCTTTGAGCCATGTCACAGCAGCGTAGCACCGCACAGGAGTGAAAAGCTCCATGCTGTATGTAGTAACGATACTACTAAGAGGCATGTTTTCTCATGCTATAGTGGTATGACACCAAAAAAGAGGGATCCTCGGCCTTGGGCGGCCATGTTATAGCGGTGTAGCACTACACAGAAGTGCAAAACTTCATGCCGAGTTATAAACTCTCTATAATGGAAGAACTCACCTAAGTGTATGGATAGAGATGTTGGCCGTCTCTTGAGGAAAAACTTGTAGAGGTCCAAGATACATACACTGAGACCAGGTCAGAACAAGGCCTTTAATGTGCGACCGGAGGCACAGTTGATGTCATTGTGCGAGTGAGAATAACAGCTATGGTTCAAAATTCAAGGCATTGTCCATTCTTGTATCATTATGATGTTTGACCCATACGGGAAGATTCAAGTTGTGGACGACATCTATCCTAATGTATAATGGACAGTCACTGTGAGGAACGCTCGACCATATATTGTGATATATGTTGGGGATTGCTGGTATTTTTTACTTAACTTCAGAAGTTTTAGTCCCACTTTAGAAAATCACTAATGTGTATATCTCAATATATAGCTATGCTTAGTATTGGTATATGCACATGGGGTGGTGGCCCATGTGGGATAACTTTCCTAGAGGGATTAAGTGTGAATTCTTTTATGACAATCATAGTTTTATCACCATCTTTGTAAAGTTTTTCTAATGAGCTAAGCCTCGAAGGGGCTTAGCGACTCAGACTCGAGCTCAAGGGCACAAAGTAACACTTTGATGGCGCACTTTGTACTTAGCATATTAGCATTATCGTAAGGCGCTCATGCGCTCATTTTATGCGCAAGTTGTATGCACGGTTGCTAGCTCGGACGCATGATCGATCGCTTTATATTGGGCACATGCGTCAGGTCGTCATGCGGCTTGGTGCTCATGCGACCTGGTGTCATGCGGACTGGGCCTCATGCGGCCCGGTGCTCATACGGCCAGGTCAACATGAGGCAAGGAGCCATATGGAGAGTCTGACGTATAGGGGACAGGATTTGTTATTGGCGGCGTAGTACGGCGTAGGCGGCACATGGTTATCAGTGCCATGTGGCTGTAGCTTTTGGCGCCTAGCGGCGCTGTATAGTGTACATATGGCGCATCTGGCTCTGACACCCAAAATTTGGAGGATTTGGTCGGGCTTCTGGTAGGTCAGCCCTTATGTGGCCTTGAGCTTCCTCAGGTCGCATAGGTGCTGAAAACCCCTATTTATATAGAGGTTTATCTCATTCATGATAGGAGAAGAGAAAAAATCGAGTGCACTAGAGCGTATATGGCCACCCGAACACCCCTCTCTCATATTAGATTTTTGAGTGATCCGAAGGTGACCAAAAGCGTTCCAGAAGTTCATTTATAAGCTTGCTAGTTCCTGGGGATATATTGTCAGTTTAATGAATATTGCTTTGAGCATCGGTGATTTTGACCACCCAGCAAGGAGATTTTCTTCTGTCTTTTTCTTTTCTTTGTTCTTTCTCGTTGTAGCATCCGCAAACGTAAAGAGAAGAATATTTTACTTGTTGCTTGTTGTAATCTTTATTTTCTTTCAAGTCAATTTGTAACCTATTTTGGTTCGTTCTTTGTTGGAATTGAGAATATCATATGAGGAACTCTTGTGTGAACCTCAGATCTCGAAGATAACTTGGGTTCTAGTAGAAATTAGACTTTCGGGTCTCGCTTGGAGCTCTGCTAATGGCCCATGTTTTACCATCTTTGATCTACCTCAGGACTAAGAATCTCAAAGCAAGATCCGAAGAAATATGAAGAACATCTATTCAAATATTCTAGGTAGCACATTTTTATAAACTTGAGAAGATTGACGGGATTTACTTCGAATATTTGGATGAGAGAATGAGTCCTTTATCAAATGTTAAAAGAGAGTTGTCAGAATCTACCATTTCCCGGGATAGAGGAGATAGCGTTTACAGGATGCACATTCCAGATGGAAGGAAGATTATAAAGATTGCATATTATGCGCATAACAAGACTTGCCGCATGGCAGAGATTGGCGCATGACTGGACTTTGCGCTTGGCAAGACTTGGCAGATGGCGAATCTTGGCGCATCGAAGGTCTTGGCGCATGGCAATGCTGGCCGCATAATGTCTTATTCGCATGATGGTCTCTGCACATGCGGGACGCGCATGAAGGTTTACATAGCAAGATTGGCGCATGCTGATCCTTGCGCATAAAGGTCTCTGCACTTGACAAGAATTAACTCATAGCTAAAATTGGAGTTTGACTACAAAACCAATCCAAATTTTAATATAGCAAGGTATAGCTAAACTTGGTTCATTTGATTACTTAACTTGGTTTCTATGATTTTGTAGGTTGAATCATCAAGCATGGTTGCGGACTAGTGGGTAGACACTGGTGTATCTGACTACGCATTCTCTGAGAAAAAGTAGTTCACTAGGAAGACCACTATTTTAGAAGAAGGTTTCTATGGCGAACAAGTTTCAAGTAGAAGATCTAGGGATTGGGATTATGATTCTGGACTTTCGACTTAAGGAAGGGATTGCTCTTATTGAGTTATGACACATCTGACAAAGACATGTCTTTTTCAAACAAAGATTTCTAATCCAGGGATATCTCCAAGATGTGGGGGTAAGCATGTAGAGAGTTGTGATTACTGTGCTCAAACACAAGTAGTCAAGTAGTCGTTTAGACGGGTGACTATAAGTACTGATCTTCTGGTGTTGGTGCGCTCAAATATCCGTAACTTCTATTCTCCACAAAAGGTCGGAATACAGTTTATCCCTTCTTTCTTTGACGATTTCTCGGGAAACGCGTTCATGTATCTTCTCCTAATCGAATGATGAAACGTTTAAGAATATCATGGACTTCAAGCTTGAAGCTGAGCATCAAACCGGTATGTAACTCAATAGACTCAGAAGTAATCAAGACGAAGAACATTGTTCAGCTTAGAACATGGAATTGACTATGGAACAAGCTTTATTCTTTGGATTCTCATCGTTCAGCTTAGAACATGGAATTGAATATGGAACAAGCTTTGTTCTTTGGATTCGCATCATTCATCTTAAAACATAAAATTGACTATGGAACAAGCTTCGTTCTTTGGATTCACATCGTTCAAGATATGAGATTGACTATATAATGATATCTTCATACTCTCCTATTCCTTAAAGGTGAAGATAAGAAGGACGAGCAATTGACAGTAAGAATGATATCTATACGGTTGTACAAAAGGTCTCCAGATATTTTATTGGGTGGAGGATGAAATTATGGTCATGTTCTAAGTACCGTTCGTTACTTCTGATGTAACTCTGGTTCAAGGTCAAATCCACATGAATATCATTCGATTGTGGGAGAATTTTAGCGTATGAGTAGTTTTCGGAGGACCTTGTTGGCCAGAGTTATTTGGCATTTATATAGAAGAATATATAGTCAGGAAGGAGTTATCTTTAAGAAGACAACATTTGAATAAGAACACATAGAGCAGTCAGCAAGAAGAGTCAGGAGGTTAAAGGATCGAAGATGATCTTATTACCTATCATGTGGAGGGTGAGCTACTTACGTATGATGAGGTGATCGAGACCAGGGATTCGGTCTACTGGGAGGAGGCATTCCATGAAGAGATTGACTCCATAACAACATATGGATGTTGATCAATCTGCCTGAAATAGCTAAACCTATTAGATGCTTATAGATCTTTAGTAGAAGAATATAAAAGAAGACATAACAGTTGAGTTCAAAACTAGGCTAACTGCCTATGGATTTTCTCAGATACAGGGGATTGAGTACTTTGGCACCTCGTTGAGGGTGTCATATAACAGGTTAATGATTGTCATAGCTGTTATTCATAAGCTTAATGCTTATCAAATAAAGTGAAGACATTGAGTCTTGAAGAATGACTGACATAAGAGATTCACAGGCAACAGACAGAATTATTGTCGTTCAAGTTTGAAGACAATCTGGGGGTTGGTGATATCTCTATACGGCCTGTAGAAAATCCCAGGATGTGGCAGCAGAAGTTTGACAAGTCATCTAGTCAAAGTTGTCGCAGGATCAACGAGACAAACAAGTGTGTGTGCATAAAGTTCACTAATAATAGAGGAGTCATCATTTGTATCTATATGGATGACTTACTAGTCCCAGCTACGGATATAGATGTGTTACTAGAACAAGGATGTCATTTTTGTCCAATCTCTGGATATGGGTTTGTGGATATTGTAAACCCCCTCAACCAATTTAGGGATTATTTTGAATTAAAACTAGAGACTAGGGATAAACGGATTTAATTAGGATTTTTGTGCGACAATTATGTCTCATTACACCGTACCGTTGCTACGAGGTTGGGAAAGCCACACTAGCATTTACCTTCAACCCAATATCACGGACACCTTTTAGACATGCCAGACTACCCCTCTGACCATTATGCAGAAATAGATGCTCATTATTGTGTCTCAACTTAGCTACGCAATATTCCTTAGAGAACACCTTGCAATTACTAAATTAATTAAAACTCGAGGTCAAGTTCACCTTAAACAAGCCTGACCAAGCCCACATGCACTCTTCCATTTGGACCAGCCCCACCCCAACAAGGCAAGACAGGCCCAAATCTCGAGGCCAGCACACAAACTCCATCACAATATAAATATACATGATTCTCTTTAGAAACCCTAAAAACCCTTTCTCTCTATTGCTTGAGTAAACCCTAGCCGACCTATTCCAACCTGAGCCCCTCCTCCGACTTCGTAAACCATCCCGCCGCCACCACAGTCGCCCTCCGGCAAACTGACCGCCCGGCCACCCTCTCCAACTCCTCCCATTGCCTCCACCCGACCGTGGTTGTCGCTGCCGCATCCGCTGCGTGCTACCACCGACCGCTGCCTACGTTCCCCGACCACCCCCGAATCTAACCGCTGACCACCTCATCCAGCTCCTACCATCACCCTTGGCCGGTCGACCACGACCCTTCCCCCGACCTGACCGACCCTCCAGAGCCGCCCAGGCCGCTGTCGCCTCCACCCGACCGTGGTTGTTGCTGCCGCATCCGCTGCGGGCTGCCACTGACAGCTGCCGACCCAACCGCCGGTCGACGCTGGAACTCCATTGCGAGGAAGACGACCAGGACGAGCAGGCTCTCGTTCAAATTATTCAGGTACTCGACCCTAGCTCGTTTCTCGCTTTATATCGTCGTATAGTTGCTTTATCAAATCGTCGTATCGGTGTGTCCTGTGTTGACACAATATGGATGAGATAATCCAGAGTTGTATGCGTATTGATAAATAAATAAGGTAATAACAACTGAGTCAACCCTAATAATATGCATGCTAGTATGATGATTAACAAGAGGTAGAATTTGTTTAATAGCTAGCAACCATAAATTAAGAGACCTGTCATCAAGGTTAGTAATTCACTTGAACGCCTTGACATAAACCGAGTACGTTTGGGGCATGGAAACCAAAGACATGTATTCGTATAAATCAATATAGTGGCAACCCCTTAACATTAATGATTATTGTCTCAGGACACACGCTGACGAGGACAGAACACGTGTACATCCTAACTACGTGCACCCGTGTAGCCGTCTTCGATCGGTCGTGAACTTGTGACAGTTCTTAAGAGCATCGTAGAGTCTGTTTATTTTCTTAGTGTCTGATATTAGATTATTATATTATATTATGTGTTAGGACCATTGGACCAGCCAGGAGACACTACGGGAACCAACTTCTGGGATTCACAGCTTGAGTACTCAGGTAAGATACCTTGCCATATTTACTGTTTGATTTAAATGATGCATATGTTGTATGATTCTTGTTATTGTATTTTATATGACTGTGTGTGTCCGAGATTGACTCGGGTGCAGTCGACGGGTACGTCGATGATTAGTGTACTTGACCTAGTCATTAGCAGACTCACCCCATGGAAGAAAACTCTGATATCTTTCGTGACCTGACACCTTACACGTTTCACTGTGATATATACATGTTGGGATACGGGTCCGCGTACTCGACTAGCTATCGGTGCATGTGATATACATCACGGTTAGTACGTAACTCAGGATTATTTTATTTGTAGAGACTGGCATATAGAAACGTGGTATGCACATCGAGTATTCGACTAGCGTATCTACATTGGGCGGGGAAGGCAGCTAGTAGGCGTATGGGATACATACATTGGACTTCGTAGTATCCGGAGGAGCCACGGATCCAATGACTTCCTTTATTGCAGACATCGTGCTCTTCGGAGTGATACAGACGTATATATATTGCAGATACCTCATTCTTCGGAATGATGGACATTACAGATACCACGCTCTTCGGAGTGTTGGACGTTATGTCTACGCCTACCCATATGTACCAAAGTTGTCTTCATATTGCATTCACTTAGATGGTTAGCACACCCTTATACCTTATTGCATTTATCTTATTCAGTATTTATATATTTGGCATGCTTCTATGTATCTTATTACGTCCCTCTGAGGACCTGGTACCTTTCCAGATTTGGACGAGGCATACTACCCCACAGTGTACGACCCAGGACAGGAGACGAGGTACGCTACCGCAGAGAAGCTAGAGGTGCTACCGTCAGAGTTTTCGTAATCATTTGGTAGGCCTTCTGCCTATGATTGGGAGCATCATTATCTAGTTAGCCAATGCCCCAGTCATTATCTTTCATCCATCATTTCAGTATTTTATTTCGTCATAGTAGTGGGTTTGTCCCCACTTGACATTCTTGGTTGTACTATAATATTTTGTGACTGGTGTTTATCTTCCAGCACTTTATTTAGTACTTCTTGCTATTTATTTTGTGAATGAGATTAGTTGCCTGTTGTTGACTGATATTGGGACATGTTAGTTATTTAGGACAGCGTAACACTCTTCGTTAGGATCCATTAAATTAGGATATCCTCAGAGACGTGACAGCTGGCTATTGCCACGTGGCCTGGTTCCATGTATTTTGGGACTGGGGCATGACATGGTTTTAGTGGTGGCCCATGCAGGTCGACTTATTCACTTGTGGTATGGTAACGTGCCCAGCGAGCCTATAATAGGATAGAAGTTACTAGGTCTCATCCACTTTTGATTCGTCTTTGAACTTCCTTCATACTGCTTCTAAATATCTGCATCCTGTTTGTTTATTTTCGTACTCTTTTAATAAAGTCCTATCTCTTGCAGCAAGATGAATTTACACAGTGGACGAGGAGCACCCAGTGTCGCGGTGCCAGATAACACCACCCAAAGGGAGGAGGTACCCCAAGGGCAACCCCCGCTACAGACCCCGCTGATACATTGGCACGAGACATCTCAAGGCGATCCTACACCACAGCATGAGGGACAGACTTCCCAGACGATCGCCACGCAGCATTGTGAGGGCCAGACTTCAGGAGCTACGCCGATGCCACAGACCGAGAGGCCGACATCTAAGGAGACCCCTACTGTACAGCCAGAGGTTCCACTACCACCACCTCCACCTTATCCACCCCAGATGCCACAGCTAGTTGGATAGCCACAGATGCTTCTGTTCTTTCAGACCATGATGCAAGCACAGTGGCATCAGACAGAGACGTTGAGACAGAGCCTGATGGTAGTACTAGAAAGGGCACCTGTCACAACACCAATACCAGCACCTCCACCACCCAGACAGGTGGCACTGTTAGATGGTTCTGACAGATGGTATCAGATACTTTCTCAGGAAATAAGACTGCAGAACAGATCTCTGATTGGGTCGCCAACACGAAGATGTAACTAGAGGCTTCACAACTGCATCCAGACCTTTGGATGACCGCAGTGAGGGCCCAACTAAAAGGCAACGCCCATCACTGGTGGAATTCCATTGAGCGCAGTGTAGGTAAGAACCAGACTTGGGAGCAGTTTCGAGAATACTTAAATGCGAAGTATTTTTCAGCAACAGTCAGAAATGCCCCGTACTCTCAGTTCCTACATCTAGAACAGGGGAATATGACTGTTGACGCATATGACGCAGAGTTTGTCGTCTCAGCATATTTGGTACCGCTCTGATACCCAATAACCTGGAGAAGGCTCAGAGATTCCATCACGATCTTACTTTTGAGCTATAGAGGTATACTACCATGCAGGCAAGGATCTCTTATGAGGAGGTTCTTGCAGAGGCGAGGATCCAGGAGGTCATCGTCAGAGGAGCTAGATGTTCCAGCACGACTATACCAGCCAGAGCTCAGCCCGGAGCAGGAGGACCGATCCGTCATCCCGGAGCACAGACACAGTAGAGGGCAGCACCATACCTACAGCAGGAGCTTTCGATTTGTCACCATTATGGCAAGAAAGGACACGTCATCAGAGATTGTCGGAAGAAGCTGGGATTATGCATGATATATGGAGCAAGTCAGCACCTTGCTCGAGACTGCCCACAGCGTAGAGATGTAGCACCCCAGACAGGACCGAGGCCAGCAGTACAAGCCCCGAGGATACTACCCCCTCCAGGAGGTCAACATCCACCAGCATCCGAAGGATTCCAGAGGAGACCACCTTTGGCCCCACAGCAGGCACAGTTTGATCGAGTCTGACAGCAGACCGGAGGGCAGAGGCACGGATAGGCCTTTGCACTAGCAGCTACTGAGGAGGAAACAGAAGGGGAACCTATCACAGGTACCATTTTAGTTGCATCATTACCTGCAACTGCATTATTTGATTCTGGAGCTACATTATCATTTATATCTAGTAGATTCGTAGCAATGCATAGAGTAGCGACTTCTTCCTTACCTAAGAGTTGGAAGATTCTTACCGGAGGAGGTATCGTACCGGTTACCAGTAGTATCAGACCATGCTCGGTAGTCGTATGTGGTAGAGAGATGAGAGCACGATTCTTGGTATTGCCTATGCCGTACTTTGATGTTGTTCTAGGCATGGACTGGTTAAGCCAGTATAACGCCGTACTGAATTACTGGAAGGGTAGCGTCACCTTTAGACCGCCAGATCGACCGGAGTTCGAGTACATGCGAGGGACCGTCGAACAAGGAGTAGGACATATAGCTGGAACTTATATGGCTATGGAGATTGCACCCCTGCCAATAGTTACAGAATTCGAGAATATTTTTCCCGAAGAACTGCCAGGCTTACCGCTAGATAGGGACGTGGAGTTCACCATTGAACTAGTACCCGGAGCAGCACATGTATCTTCTAATATATACCGATTGGCGAAGAAGGAGTTAGATGAGCTGAAGCTACAATTAGAGGAGTTGCAGAGCAAAGGATTTATCGATCCTAGTACATCACCGTGGGGAGCACCAGTGCTGTTTGTACCTAAGAAGGATGGAACAGTACGTATGTGCATTGATTACAGAGCCCTTAATGCTTTGACTATCAAGAACAAGTACCCTCTGCAGTAGATTGATGACTTATTCGACCAGTTGACAGGAGCAGTGGTGTTCACAAAGATTGACTTAAGATCGGGTTATCATCAAGTGAAGGTGCGAAGAGAAGACATTCAAAAGACAGCATTCAGGACCCGTTATGGTCACTATGAGTTCTTAGTGATGCCTTTTGGATTGACGAATGCGCCAGCTGTATTTATGAACTTGATGAACAGAGTATTCCACCAATATTTAGACCAATTTATGGTAGTCTTCATCGACGACATCTTGGTATATTCGAAGAGCCACGAGGAGCACGAAGAGCACTTGAGACTGGTGTTAGAGATACTGAGGAGAGAGAGAGGCTTTATGCCAAGCTGAGCAATTGTGAGTTTCTTTTAGATCGTGTCGCTTTCCTTGGACATATCATCTCAGGAGATGGCATTTCAGTAGATCCGGCAAAGATTTTATCAGTAGAGACATGGCCAACCCCTACCAATGTCTCAGAGATGAGAAGTTTCCTAGGACTTGTCGGATATTATCGGAGGTTCGTGGAGAACTTCACAAAGATTGCAGAACCGATGACCCGCTTGACCCGTAAGGAGCAGGAGTTCACTTAGACAGAGGAGTGTCAGAAGGCATTCGATGAACTGAAGAAACGTTTGACTACGGCACCTATCTTGACCATACCTTCTGGACCCGGAGGATTCGTAATCTATAGCGATGCATCCGGAAAAGGATTAGGATGTGTCTTGATGCAGCATGGAAAGGTTATGGCTTACACCTCTAGACAGCTGAGGATACATGAGAAGAACTATCCCACCCACGACTTGGAGCTTGCAGCAGTGATCTTTGCTTTAAATCTTTGGAGACACTATTTGTATGGAGAAAGAGTGGAGATATTTACTGATCATAAGATCCTGAAGTACATCTACACTCAGAAGGATCTGAACCAGAGACAGAGACGTTGGCTCGAGGTGATGACAAACTTCGAGATTGAGCTACAGTACCATCCGGAAAAGGCCAACGTAGTAGCTGACATGTTGAGCAGAAGACCCATGGCATTTTTTATGACTATGCAACAACACCTATTGAGAGATCTAGAACAGATGGGTATAAAGGTCGTTATGCCCGAAATAGATGGACTGTTGTCGAGTTTCCAGTTGCAATCGACATTGGTGGAGAAAATCAAAGTTGCCTTGCCGACAGATGCCATATTTCAGAGGCATAGACAGAGGACAGAGGATGGATTACAGACAGGACTGCGTATACATGAAGACGGAACCTTGAGATGTGGAGATCGCCTCTATGTTCCAAATAGAGAACTTCTGCAAGAGTTGATGACAGAGGCACACAGTTCGACCTACTCTATTCATCTAGGAGACACAAAGATGTACAGAGACCTGAGGCAGTACTACTAGTGGCATGGAATGAAGAGAGAGATAGCACGCTTTGTGGTCAAGTGCCTGGTGTGTCAGCAAGTCAAGACTGAGCATCAGAGATCTGTAGGATTACTTCAACTGCTTTCGATACCGGAATAGAAATGGGAGCACATCACTATGGACTTTGTTACGGGTTTTCTGAGGAGTCCTAGTGGTCGCAATGCAGATTGGGTAATCGTGGATAGACTCACCAAGTCTGTGTACTTTTTACCCTTTAGAGTTTGGCAATCGACAGAGGTCTTAGCAGAGATGTACATGAGAGAGATTGTGCGACTGCACAGAGTGTCAGTTAGTATCGTGTCTGACAGGGATACGAGGTTCACATCTTACTTCTGGCGGAGTATGCAAGAGAGTCTTGGTACTCGCCTGAAGTTCAGCACAACGTATCACCCACAAACAGATGGCCAGTCGGAGCGCACCATTCAGACATTGGAAGACATGTTAAAAGCATGCATGCTTGACTTCGGAGGATCATGGGAGGACCATTTGCACTTGGTCGAATTTTCCTACAACAACAGCTATCAAACGAGCATCCTTATGGCTCCCTATGACGCATTGTATGGAAGGAAATGTTGTTCCCCCATATTTTGGAGCGATATAGGCGAGAGGCAAATTCTCGGACCAGAATTGGTTGTTCATACAGTAGAGAAGGTGAAGAAGATCCAAGGGCATCTACGAGCGACACAGGACAGGCAGAAGCATTGGGCGAATATGCATCGAAGACCCTTAGAGTTCCAGGTTGGAGATCACGTATTTCTAAAGATCTCGCCTACTCGAGGGACTATCAGATTCGGAGGCAGAGGAAAGCTGAGTCCGAGGTACATCGGACCATTCGATGTGTTAGAACGCGTCAGAGAGGTTGCTTACAGGTTAGCCTTGCTGCAGACTTTGGAAGGAGTCCACGACGTCTTCCATGTATCTTAGCTGAGAAGGTACATACCAGATCTGAGCCACGTATTAGACCATTCAGAAATCACAGTCGGCTCGAGCTTATCATACCAAGAGGAGCCTTTTGAGATTCTGAAAAGGAGTGAGAAGGTACTGCGAGGTCAGACTATTCCCCTAGTTCGCATCGTATGGAGACATCATGCACCAGGCGAGTCAACTTGGGAACGCGAGGAGGATATTAGACAGCGCTATCCCCACCTCTTCGAAGGACTAGGTACATATTAGCACTTTATTTAATCAGTCAAAGAATTCTTGCCATGCGTATATTTTAATTTCGAGGATGAAATACTCTAAGGAGGGTAGATTGTAAACCCCCTCAACTAATTTAGGGATTATTTTGAATTAAAACTAGAGACTAGGGATAAATGGATTTAATTAAGATTTTTGTGCGACAATTATATGTCTCATTACACCGTGCCATTGCTACGAGGTTGGGAAAGCCACACTAGCATTTACCTTCAACCCAATGTTACGGACACCTTTTAGACATGCCAGATTACCCCTCTGACCATTGTGCAGAAATAGATGCTCATTATTGCGTCTAAACTTAGCTACACAATATTCCTTAGAGAACACCTTAAAATTACTAAATTAATTAAATCTCGAGGTCAAGTTCACCTTAAACAAGCCTGACCAAGCCCACATGTACTCTTCCAAGTGGACCAGCCCCACCCCAATAAGGCAAGACAGGTCCAAATCTCGAGGCCAGCCCACAAACTCTATCACCATATAAATATACATGATTCTCTTTATAAACCCTAAAAACCCTTTCTCTCCATTGCTTGAGTAAACCCTAGCCGACCTATTCCAACCCGAGCCCCTCCTCCAACTTCGCAAACTATCCCGCTGCCACCACAGTCACCATCCGGCAGACTGACTGCCCGGCCACCCTCTCCAACTCCTCCCATCGCCTCCACCCGACCGCGGTTGCCGCTGCCGCATCCTCTGCGGGCTGCCACCGACCACTGCCAAAGTTCCTCGACCACCCCCGAATCTAACCGCTGACCACCCCATCCAGCTCCTTCCATCACCCTTGGCCGGCCGAACACGACGCTTCCCCCGACCTGATCGACCCTCCAGAGCCGTCCAGGACGCTGCCGCCTCCACCCGACCGCAGTTGCTGCTGCCGCATCCGCTGCGGGATGCCACTGACAGCTGTCGACCCAACCGCTGGTCGACGCTGGAACTCAACCACGAGGAAGACGACCAGGACGAGCAGGCTCTCGTCCAAATCAGTCAGGTACTCGACCCTAGCTCATTTCTCGCTTTATATCATCGTATAGTTGCTTTATCAAATTGTCGTATCGGTGTGTCCTGTATCGACACAAACCAATATGGATGAGATAATCCAGAGTTGTATGCGTGTTGATAAATAAATGAGGTAATAACAACTGAGTCAACCCTAATAATATGCATGCTAGTATTATGATTAACAAGAGGTAGAATTTGTTTAATAGCTAGCAACCATAAATTAAGAGACCTGTCACCAAGGTTAGTAATTCACCTGAATGCCTTGACATAAACTGAGTACATTTGGGGCATGGGAACCACAAAAATGTATTCGTATAAATCAATATAGTGGCAACCCCTTAACATTAATGATTATTGTCTTAGGACACACGCTGACGAGGACAGAACACGTGTACATCCTAGCTACGTGCACCCGTGTAGCCGTCTTCGATCGGTCGTGAACTTGTGACAGTTCTTAAGAGCATCGTAGAGTCTGTTTATTGTCTTAGTGTCTGATATTATATTATTATATTATATTGTGTGTTAGGACCATTGGACCAGCCAGGAGACACTGCGGGAACCGGCTTCTGGGATTCACAGCTTGAGGACTCAGGCAAGATACCTTGCCATATTTACTGTTTGATTTGAATGATGCATATGTTGTATGATTCTTGTTGTTGTATTTCATATGACTGTGTGTGTCCGAGATTGACTCGGGTGCAGTCGATGGATACGTCGATGATTAGTGTACTTGACCTAGTCATTAGCAGACTCAACCCATTGGAGGAAACTCTGATATCTTCCGTGACCTGACACCTTACACATTTCACTATGATATATGCATGTTGGGATACGGGTTCGCGTACTCGACTAGCTATCTGTGCGTGTGACATGCATCACGGTTAGTACGTAACTCAGGATTATTTTATTTGTACAGACTGGCATATAGAAACGTGGTATGCACGTCGAGTATTCGACTAGCGTATCTACATTGGGCGAGAAAGACAGCTAGTAGGCGTATGGGATACACACATTGGACTCTGTAGTATCCGGAGGAGCCACGGATCCAATGACTTCCTTTATTGCAGACACCGCACTCTTCGGAGTGATACGGACGTATATATATTGCAGATACCTCATTCTTTGGAATGATGGACGTTACAGATATCACGCTCTTTGGAGTGTTAGACGTTATGCCTATGCCTACCCATACGTACCAAAGTTGTCTTCACATTGCATTTACTTAGATGGTTAGCATACCCTTGTAACTTATTATATTTATCTTATTCAGTATTTATATATATGGCATGCTTCTATGTATCTTGTTACGTTCCTCTGAAGACCTGGTACCTTTCCAAATTTGGACGAGGCATACTACCCTGTAGTGTACGGCCCAGGACAAGAGACGAGGTACGCTACTACAGAGGAGCTAGAGGTGTTACCGTCAGAGTTTCCGTGATCATTTGGTAGGCCTTCTGCCTAGGATTGGGAGCATCTTTATCTAGTCAGCCGATGCCCCAGTCATTATCTTTCATCTATCATTTCAATATTTTATTTTGTCATAGCAGTGGGTTTGTCCCCACCTGATATTCTTCGTTGTACTACGATATTTTGTGACTGGTGTTTATCTTCCAGCACTTTATTTAGTACTTCTTGCTGTTTATTTTATGGATGAGATTAGTTGCCTGTTGTTGACTCATATTGGGACATGTTAGTTATTTAGGACAACGTAGCACTCTTCGTTAGGACCCATTAAATTGGGATATCCTCGGAGATGTGACAGCTGGCTATTGCCACGTAGCCTGGTTCCATGTATTTTGGGACTAGGGCGTGACAGATATCATCTTGATGATATAAAATAATCTAAATAATATATGGCCTTGCTTAGTCCCAATCTCTCTATATGAATAGTTTATCACATGCTTTGGGTATCAGGGATGATATTCTTCAGGTGTGATATAAAGATGAAGCTAAATCCAAGGAAAAGCATAAGACAATTGGTGTACTCGAGCATCATCAGATGAATGATTCAAGCTACGAGTACCACCAGGCCTGATATAGCTCTTGTTGTAGGGATGCTGATTCAAGTTCACGTGCAGTATGTGTGTTGTTGAACACTGGAAACTGTGAAAAGAGTCGTCAGAATTTTCAGGTGGACTCAGTGGTATATCCTGTGCTACAGAAGTTATCCAGATATAAAGGAAGGCTTCGGTGATGCCAGTTGGTGCTCAAGAAAGAAGAGTGAACAATCCACATGAGGACGTGTCTTCTCCAAGAGTGTTGCTACTATATCGTAAAAGTCGAAGAAGCAATATTTACTCTCAGAGTTTTTTGCACTATCAAGCTGCACAATATAAAGCATAATGGCTCTGGAAGCTCTCAGATGATCTTCCTATGGTTGGTACACAGATTTGAGTGATAGCGACATATCGTAAAAACCGAAAGATACAACAGTGGCACCTAATTATCTCTCCAATAATGAGAAAAGAACTGTGTGGATATAACATAATATGCTGAATAAGCGCAGCTAGAACGGATTATTACAGTAGTTAAATAATCGGAGCCAGGTGATCCTGACAGATCCATTCAAAATACTACATGAATACCTCAAGCACAATATCATGGTAACATATAATGTTTCAGAGCTAGATGATTCTAGCAGATCCGTTCAAAATGCTACATGAGTGCATCAAGGGTGATACTATTACAGTATTTAAATGTTCGGAGCTAGATGATTCTGGCAGATCCATTCATGATAGGCCTCAAGCGCCAGCTAATTGTAAGAACTATATAGGAGCGTAGTACTCCATGTTACCATGGGATGACACTATAATGAGGTACCTTGATAGAGTAAAGCCTCGGATTTATGCCATGTCACAACCACAGTAGCACCGTATATAGTCAAAGTCAAGCACTATGAAGGATCTTAGTACTCCATGTTACTGTAGGGTGACACCACCGTGAGGAACCTCGAAAGGGTAAAGCCTCGGCTGTAGACCATGTCATAGCGACAGTAACATCGTACATAGTCAAGGACACAACAAATATGGACTTGGAGGACCTCTGATATTGCGTCTCTACAATCCTACCATTTAGTTTTATGCTATTGGTTCAAATAAAAATCTACCAGGCATCTAGCAATTGGTTCAAGGGAGGACCATTGACCAGGAGAATATTGCATACAGTAGGTAGTCCTCAGAGACATTGTGTGATATGTACTCGAAACTACTATAGTCTACTATTTGTTCTTAAACAGAATATTTCCTGTAGGAGGATGGCTTTAACGTCTTAATGAGTTCTCGGGCAGAATGAATATCTGGCATGCGTTATAGGAAGCATGAGTAGTTTCAGCACTACAAGGGACTCGTATCTCATACTACAATGGCGTGACACCACACAAGAAAGTGTACATCAGCTTTGGGCCATGTCACTCCCCGTTCCCGATATTCATATTTGGACATATTAGTTTTCCTGCCTATATTAATTCTTGCTTGCTTAGAGATTATATTGCATGTCATGTAGACTAGACCCATTCGTTGATTCAATTAGACTTATGGTTTCATTGTTGGGTTGGTTTGGTCATGAGTGAACTCATGGTCTAAACCTTAACCCTAGCATATTTAAGCTAACTCCTTTCTCTCTCTTCCCTCATTCTCTTATTTTCCTTTTTACTTTATTATTAGGCAAGTACACCTTGCATTAGATAAAAAAACCTTAGGATCAATCATAAGCAATTGTCAAGACCAACCACATAGAATAAAGAAATATTCTAAATAAATTGAGCAAGGTGTAACTATGTGGAAGCATGGAGTTAGTAACCCGACCTTGTGTTAGATATGACCCTGTGCTAGAATTGACTATGTCATAAGTAACTAACCAGTTGTGTGCCTAACATGAGCTAGGTGTCCCAAAGTGATAAGGCTCATATAACCAACTGTATGTTTGGTAACTCGACCTGATTTCTTGTTTCCATGCTGATACAATTACTACGTGCTACATATACATGTGTTATAAGGTGCACTAAGGTGCGACCATATCATAATATGTACTGCGGTATGACATAACTTGCTACGTGCTATGAGATTAAATATTTTGGATTGTGCATCGAGAATGCCTCCTATACTATGCGACATGTGATATTATTATATTAATTCTCCAACACGAGCATGGTATGTGGGTCAACTACCAAAGTGTGGCTAGGACTTGATTGATTATTGCATCACGCTTGGGTAAATTCAGTTTAGCTATCAAGTAACTAAGTGGATTCGTATCAAGCGTGGGCCATACTACGGTATGACATATAGGAGGATTGATCATGTGACCAAGCCATGGGATTCCTAACATAACTATATGGTTAATTTAGGAAATTAAAACTAGTAGAGCATTGGGTAGGATGAAATTCCGAGATCGTGCATATTAGCCACCTCAGACAACAGTCATGACGTGCAAGGCTGACCCCCATTGATATTGGTCACGTCCGTACTAGTGGTCGGTAATATCCGAATACTTATAATGTATAATGAGTTCTATGTGATCTTAGCACGGTAGCCTAACGAGAGACCGGTGCATAATATACAATGTGTTATACAATACTATGGCTCGGTTAGCCACGCTAAATAGCTCACGATATGAGAATTAATTTTATGCATCCAATCTGAGATAACTCAGACTCCATAATAGCAAACCATACAAATAATTGACCGTTATATAACTGGACTTGGTTATGATTGTATTATTTTATTAGTAGTCTAGTGACATAGATTATCATAATGTGATGATCCAACCATTGTCCTTGTTTGGTTGTAGGATTGGGCTATTATGCTAAGATAAGCTATGGACCGAAACTATAACATATAACCTTTATTTATACCCTATCTATTGCTTTGGGTTTTGTTTCTCCATTTTTGTGTTTATTTTATGGTACTTGTTATTTGGGGTCTAACCCCACTAGTTTTGCATGACCAGATTTTGAGCCAGTTCTAGAGGATCCTTCTTACTTCCCCTTCCTGATGGCCCGTACCAGACGGATGATCGCTGAAGGGCATGGGTGGGTTTATTCTTCCCTGCTTGTTATTACATATTTTACTCTTTTGGGCGTTTAGGCACCGGCACTTGTTAGCCGTAAATCTGGATATTTAGTTTTTTTTACATGATTATAATTAATCAGACTGTAGCTGATCATGGTTATGTACTTTTGCTACTCTGCCAACCTTTTATTTTGCATTGTTGGTTTCCAGAATATTGTGGAAGGGCATTTGGGACACCTTACTTCCTTGTTATATATGTTCTATGTTTACTAATTTTGTTTGACTGGTTGAGACAATATATGCTCTTTATGACCCTAAGTGACTTGATTGTATCATGCACCCCTTGTCTAGCTATAGTCGTGATCGCCGTACGACGTCTAGTACCTTCTACTTGGTAGCTGCCATGTCTGTCTCCGTATTTCGGTACTGGGGCGTGACAAGGTTTTAGTGGTAGTCCATACAGGTCTGTATTTTCAGACTTGTGGGATATTATTGTCATAGGAGTCTCAATCAAACATGTGCCTTTGAAATCCTAAATTTGTTCTTCTCGAAGCCTTGCTTGACTATTGAATCAATTATTTCCTTGATCCTTCACATCATGTTCTTGATGTTTCTTGTCCTTTCTTTAGGGATTCTTCAATTATTGGAGCAGAAGACATGGCATGACATAGTTCCCCTGGGTAACAACGGGAGGTAGCGCTTGTCTAGAGTCAGATCCAGATAGAGCCAGCAATTGAGAAAGCTGGCACCGTAGAACTGGAAGTGGGGCATGTTGAGCCACAAGCCCCTAAGATCCCCGTACCCCTAGTAGTACCAGAAGTACCAGTGGTACTAGACACAATGGCATTATTAGAGATTCGTTAGGGAATAATAGCAACACAGCAACATCAGAACATAGTGCAACAACACCAGCAGTTTCAACAGCAATACCAGAATGTCTTATTAAGTCAGGGTTTACAGATGACTCTAGAGAGAGGCAGAAGAAGTGATTTACGGGAGTCGGTCAGATTTTGGTGACTTAACCCGAGATACTTTAACAGCACGGAGGACGCCATTACGGCAGATGCATGGCTCCAAGACATCAAAATTATTCTGGTAGCGGCAAAGGTTCCAGATGATGAGAAAGTTGACCAGGTCCGACCGCAACTTCAGGACCTTGCCCGTGACTGGTGGACATTAGTGGAAGTCGGCTTGAGGCATCCTATATCTTGGGACAGTTTCAGGGCTCAATTTAGGGCTAAGTATTTTGGTGTTGTAGCGCAGTATGAGCTCCAGCAGAGGTTTATCGGTCTTAAGCAGGCCAGTAGGACTCTCGATGGATATGTAGCATAGTTTTGCAGGCTGAGTTGGTATGCTCTGACTATGGTGACTATGGAGTAGGACAGAGCAATAAGGTTCCCGCAGGGGCTTCACCTGGATATTCTACAACTGGTAGAGGGGCACGACTACCAGACTTATGAGAAAGTGTTGATAGTAGCCAGAAGGCACGAGTTGACCATGCAGAGATTGTCAGCGAGGACAAGAGGCCAGAAGAGGTCTCAGCTCAGGTTGGAGGAAGGGCATCACCCCGAAAGTCAGCACCATCCCCTAGCATTCGTATATATAACTATACAACACGAAGGACGGTGAATTCAATAACAAAAGTTCCAGTTCGGCAGTAGCGAAGGCAACAACAGCAGCAACAGCAACAACGTCAAGGAGGACAGGTAGGTTGTACCTACTGTGGCAAGAGTGGCCATACTAGATGTGTGCAGAGCAACGAATGAGCTTTTTATAAGGTGTGGTGATGTGGGCCACAAGATTACTAATTTCTCGATAATACAGAGATAAGGAGGGCCGGCTCAGCAATTTCTGGCACTACCAGCACCAGGGGTAGTGCATTACAGATGACCAGCAGTAGCATCACGACCGGTGGCTCAGCGTCCATTATTGACATAGGCACAAATGTTCCGACAGAGGGACCAGCAACAGGGCTAGCAGAGGCCACAATAGCGTTACCAAGGGAGGCCACATCAAGGAGCACGACAAGGCCAAGGGCAGGCATTCACTTTTTCGCTGAATGAGGCTTTGGCATCAGGTGATGTAGTGGCAGGTAACATTTCTGTCATATATTTTCCTGCAATAGCATTATTTGATTCAGGAGCTTCGTATTCATTTGTATCTACGTAATTTATGACACGTATTGAATTGGAGTTTGGGGCATTGCGAGAGAGGTTGAATATACTTATTGGTAATGGGCTCGTAGAAGTTAGTAGAGTGTGTATAGCATATCCAATTGTAGTGTGCGGGCGTTCATTACCCGACAAGTTAATCGAGTTCCCTATGGGTAACTTCGACATAGTTCTAGGCATGGACTAGCTGAGAGACAGTCTTGCTACGATAGATTGCCATAGGGGTAGAGTATTATTTAGTATACCAGGCACGGAAGATTTTGTCCTTGAAAGAATCATGAGAAATCGATGTGAAGATAGAGTCGCAACAGTAACAGTAGTAGAAGAATAGCAGATTCCCGGGGTAGTCCAAGAATTTCTAGATATCTTTCCTGACGAACTTCTAGGTTTACCCCTAGTAAGAGATGTGAAGTTCTGTATATATTTGATTCCGAGGGCAGGACCAATATCTTATAAAGTTTAACAAATGGCACCATAAGAGCTAGACATACTATACCAACACTTAGAAGATCTGAAGGCGAAGAAGTTCATTCGAACCAGTAGATGACCTTGGGAAGTGCCAGTGGTTCTAGTGAAGAAGAAAGACGGTCATCCCGGTTATGTATCGACTACAGACAGCTGAACGCAGTAACAGTGAAGAACAAGTATCCGTTACCAAGAATCAATAATTTGTTTCATTAGTTGAGCAATGCCAAGGTTTTCTCCAAGATCGATCTTCGATCAGGATATCATCAAGTAAGAGTTCGGGATCAAGATATACCCAAGACAGCATTTATGTCACGATATGGGCATTACAAATTCTTAGTTATGACATTTAGACTGACAAATGCTCCAGGGATATTTATGGATTTGATGAATCAAATTTTTATGGCGTACTTGGATCAGTTCATGGTGGTGTTTATAGATGACATTCTAGTCTATTCCAGTAACAAGAAGGAACATGAAGAACATATTCAGAAGGTCTTAAAGATCATGATGGAGCACCAGTTATATACAAAACTCAGCAAGTGTGAGTTTTGGTTCGATCACGTATCATTCCTGGGTCGCATCAACAAAAGTGTATAGTTTCTTGGCTTTGCAGGATACTACAGAAGATTCGTGTCAGATTTTGCAAGGATTTTAGTACCATTGACTCGTTTGACATGCAAGGAGGCTAAGTTTGATTGGTCAACAAAGTGCCAGACTATATTTGAAGAATTGAAGAAGAGATTGGTTTCAGCACCGATTCTCACGCTTACAGTAGGCTCCAGAGGGTTTATAGTATATTGTGACACATCCGGTAAAGGACTAGGGTGTGTATTGATGAAACATAGAAGGTGATAGCTTATGCATCTCGGTAGCTTCGAGATCATGAGAAGAACTATCCAACTCACGACTTGGAATTACTAGCAGTGGTATTTGCGCTTAAACTATGGAGGCACTATATATAGTGATCGGGTAGAGATATTTATGGACCATAAAAGTCTAAAATATATATTTACTCAAAAGGACTTGATTATGAGGCAGAGGAGGTCGCTAGAATTGATAAAAAACTATGATGTGGAACTTCAGTATCATCCGGACAAGGCTAATATAGTAGCAGACGCACTTAGCCGGAGAGGCAGCGCATTCATGTTGACATCGCAATTACATATATTAGAGGATCTTCAAGAAATGGGTATTGAGATAGTACTTCTGTAGGACGCACGAATTTTTTCTAGCTTGCAAGTACAATCTACTTTGGTGGACAGAATCAAGGTGGCTCGGACAGAGGACCCGAAGATTCATAACCTACGGGCAGAATGTGAGTCTGGTCTCAGGAAGGAGTTGATGATTCATGAAGATAGAAACCTTAGATTTGGGAATTGTCTGTATTTACCAAGTGAAGATATTCGTCAAGAAGTTATGACCGAGGCATACAGTTCTAGTATTCAATACATACATGAGGCACTAAGATGTATCAAGATATCAAACAAAACTTTTGGTGGAATGGGATAAAGAGGGAGATAAAACGATTCATTTTTCGGTGTCTGATATGTCAACAAGTGAAGGACAAACAGCGAAGACCGGCAGGATTATTACAACTGCTTCCTATTCCGGAGTGGAAGTGGGAGCATATCATATTGGAATCTGTGACTGGTTTACCTAGATCCCCGACTGGTCGTGATGCAGTTTGGGTGATAGTAGAACGTCTTATAAAAGTAGCTCATTTTCTTTCCTTCCGAGTAGGATAATCCACAGAGCAGTTGGCAAAATTGTACATACGATAAATAGTAGGACAATACGATGTCCCAATGAGTATCGTATCAGATCGAGACACCCAGTTTACTTTATATTTTTAGAAAAGCTTGCATCAGAGTTTGGGTACCAAGTTGAAATTCAGTACCACTTATCATCCTCAAACAGACGGACACTCAGAGAGAACCATCCAGATGTTGGAGGATATGCTATGAGCTTATACTTTAGATTTTGGAGGATCTTGGGAAGATCACCTTCATCTCATTGAGTTCTCGTACATAGTTATCAGGCCAGTATTCAGATGGCACCCTTTGAGGCATTATATAGGAGAAAGTGCATGTCACTATTGGTATGGGATGATATAGGTGAGCGAAAGATGTTAGGCCCAGAGATGATCACACATACAGTAGAAGTTATCGCACAGATCAGAGAGCGACTCTGGGTTGCGCAAGACAGGCATCGGCATATCAGCATCGTAGGCCCTTAAAGGTTTGTGTCGGCGACCACGTATTCTTGTGAATTTTTTCGACTCGTGGAGTCATTAGATTTGGGGTCGCGGAAAGCTTAGTCCATGATACGTAGGTCTGTTCGATATCCTCGAGCAGGTAGGTAATGCTGCTTATCATCTTGCCCTTCTGACTTCGCTACATGAGGTACACGATATATTTTATGTGTCTCAGTTACGTAGGTATATTCTGGATCCGAGTCATATCCTCGATCACTCTGAATTAGTGGTTGCTATCGACTTATCTTACGAGGAGCAACCTGTATCCATATTAGATCGAAGGGAGAAGTTTTCAAGAACCAGACTATTTTTCTTGTCCGGGTTGCCTGGGGCCATTACACTATAGGGGAATTGATGTGGGAGTGCGAGGAAGATATTCAATCCCGATACCCGCACCTGTTTGGTTCAGAAGGTATATTCTTTCTTACTCCTTCATATCTCGAATTCTGTGATCATCAATCACCTATATGTTGTGATATTTCTTTGCTTCATTATGAGTGATTGCTTGCATGTGTAGATTAGCTGGTAGATTAGTTCGTGATTATCCTGACTTCTCTAGCAATACTTAGATTCAAATTTCGAGGAAAAAAAATTTCTAAGGTGGGTAGAGATATCACTCCCCTTTTCCGATATTCGTATTTGGGACATATTAGTTTTCCTGCCTATATTAATTCTTGCTTTCTTGGTGATTAGATCGCATGTCATGGAGACTAGACCTGTTATTTGGTTCAATTGGACTCATGGTTTAATTGTTGGATTAGTTTGGTCCATTATTTGGTTCAATTCAACTCATGGTTTAATTGTTGGATTAGTTTGGTCAATAGTGAACCCACGGTCTAAACCTTAACTCTAGCATATATAAGCTAACTTCTTTCTCTCTCTTCCCCTATTCTCTCATTTTTCTCTTTTCTTTATTATTAGGCAAGTACACCTTGCATTAGATGGACACTACCAGAATAAGTCAAATTAGTGACGTCTCGAAGCGTCGCTAAATGGCCAAAAAACGTCGCTAAATAATTTTAGCGACGTCTGTAGCGAAGTTACGTTGAAGTTGCCTTTAAGCTAGTCGCTGACCAAAAAAACATCGTAAAACATCGTTATTCTGACGTTTTCTAGCGACATAAATATGCCGCTATATTAGCGACGTGTAGCGACGCAACATTGCTAAATTAGCGACATTTAGTTTATCGCTATATGTCGCTAATTTTTTTTTAGCAACGTTGTGCGACTCATTTAGCGACGTTATATTGACTGGCAATACTGCCATATCAGCAATTTACGACAGGCAGCGACGTATTTAGCGACGAGTATAGCAACGGGGATAGCGATGTATATAGCGACGTATTCAGTGACATAATTAGCGACTTGAGTAAACATCGCTAAACGTCGCTAAAAACTTCGCTAAAGATACAGTGAAAAAATAAAAAAATGAATATTGAATTATTTTAAAACCATTCTTCCTGCAGTTTATGAATTCACAATTTGTACAAATAGACCCGGAACAACCCTCCGTTGAATTTGCTGGATTCGCCGACCCCCTTGGGTTGAACACTCAACACCGATAAATTAACATACATTTAATATGAATAATATAGTAAAATTTAAAGAAAATAAAATATTGAGATTACAAACCGAGTAAGGACAAAATCTTGTCGTAAAAAATATAACAAATATCCACACAATTGAGTCTGAAAGCCTCATCCTAAAGAATACAAAAAATAATGTCTGAATGCCTCAAAAATAAAGAATATTCATAAATGACCAAATATCATAGGTCTGAAACACAAACAATGAATAAATGGTCCTAACTAAAACTACTACGGATCTGCAGGAGGATGACCACCGACGCGCATCATGGATAAGAACAGATCATACTACTCTCGTAAAATTGACACCGATGTCAATGGGGAAGGCAGTGACGTCGGTGGAGTCTGTGTCGATGAAGGTGCACCAGGAGGACGTATCTGCTCTAATTCTGCTAGTCGATGGTTGTATGAATCCATGGTAGAACCTTGTACTGCTATGAACCATTGAATCCTGCATCATCGTCATCCTCTCGCCCATGGACAGTTGTGATGCTTTCAACTCTGTCACGCTACGCTCTGTCGACGCTCTAAGATCAGTTATCATATCCCGGAGCTCCATGATGCTGCGCTCGAGCATATCAAATCATGCGATTAGCGTCGCATCGTCCGCCTGCGACTGGGACAGGGGCTGCTCCTCCATCTTTGGTAGCAACTCATCACGGAGACACGTAATTTGACGGTCAACGGTCTCCTAGACTCGAGCCAACGACTACGAGGGCTGTGGGGAACATGCACTTGTCGGGGAGGCCCTAGATGACTGTGTCGCAACCAGGGTGCCATTGGATCCCGTACCGTAGTACGTACCACTCTGGAGACCACCTGCAGCGGTCACCCATAGCTCGTCTGCCGACAGAGTTGGAGAGGGCTACGAGGAAGTACCAGCCTCTCCCACTGTAGGTACACTAGCAGTCGCCCGCTCACGCAGCCTAAGATACTCGGCCTAGAAAAGTTTGGATACTCAATAATTGCCTAAGTTATATTAAAATTAACACAAAGTAAAGTAATACTTACATAGGTCTGCGAGGCTCTCTCATCATTGAGATTCCCGTCCTTTCGATGGGTGGCCAGGAAGACGGTCAACATGTTTGCATCCTCACCCCTTTGTACTTGTTAAAAATATATTATTTAGTACTAAAATTAAATATTTTATCCTACTACCATTTTATCGTACTTGCATTAAAATAATATATCTGAAATAAAAACTATACCAAACAACAAAAATATTTTGTCATCGAATCGAGCCACTATACCACTTTGTTGCCTTCTGCCTAGCCGCCTTGGCCTTCTCAGACCTTTTCTTGTACCTCAGATCATCGAATCTAGCCCTCATTGTAGTCCACTACTTAGGCGTGATCAAACCTTGGATCGGTTTTCCAATGCGATCACGAGCCTTTTGGTCATCCAGAACATCACGGATCAGCTTGGCGGCAATGATATAAAACCTCTACTCGATCAACTCGGCCCGGTGCGGAGGATAGAAATACGTTTGCTATAATAAGTAATTTAGTAAGTTATATAATATGCATAAATTAGATGATTAATATAATATACTTTTACCTTGAAGTGCGCAAACCAGAACCCCTTCCTTTCCTTCGGAGCTTCAGAGTAGTTGATCTAAGGGCCACCATAGTTGTTCCTCAGAAAGAGGCCCAGGCATCTCTGTACCGACGAGGGACGATATATATACAGAGATAATTATTTTTATCGAAAAAGTCAATATATGATGAATAAAGAAATATACGATATGTATGATGCTAAACCATATAATTGACTTATTTTGTACCATCGGCCCAAATCTCTGTCCTCGTCTCCTCCGGAGGTGCGCATGGAGGATCTAACTGATGTTAGGACAACGTCGGCTCGACCTCCTCCATATGATCATCTGTCTCCATGGTTTTATCAGCAGAAGGAATGCTGGATGAGGCAGTACTATCAGGCCTGAAACTACTTATCCCAGGAGTGATGCCACGTAACGTCGTCGCAGTCGAAGATGTGAATGGTCGATATACTCGAGTACTAGATGACGAGGATCCAGAACCAATAGTAGGCAGTACCGGAGGAGCACTCCGTCTACCTCGGGACCTGCCAAACCCTCCGCGTCGTCATGTCATACCTGATAGCAATATATGATGAATAAAGAAATACACAAATATATAGTACATTCTACAATCAAAATGTTATGCATATATCACAACATTCATAGAATTATACAGTAAATAATTAGTGGTGTCACAAGTCTAAATGGATAGTTCATTCTACAGTCAAAATATAGTATATTCTACAGGCATAATATTTTATTTTCAATCATCTTCAGAAAATTTATCTTGTTTGCCTTCCTCATCCTCCTCTTTCTCTTCCTTCTCATCTTCACTTTTATCTACTTCGTCTTCGTCTTCGTCTTCGTCTTCCTTTTCGGATAATTTTACATCTTCTACATTATTAGTCGTGTAATAAGTAACTTCCGTTGAGTCCATATCTACAATATTTGTTACAAGAGGTAGCTCGTCCTCCTGATAAGCTATTCCGGCTCCCCGACACAGAGCTTGTAGTGGCTTCAGCCTGAGTTCTAGTGCTGCTCTTATATTGCATATCACTTAGCTGGTTATATAGTTTACCATGTTGTTTCATTTATCGCTGCACTCCATATATTTTGGCTTGTATTTTCTGTACCTTGTTATGTCCCCTGAGGACCTGGAATGGACTATGTCCCCAGGTATAGCTGAAGAGAACTACCCCGAGATGTACGGTACAGGAGAACTCCTTGGAGCAGAACCAGGAATAGAGGACGAGATAGTGGCAGAAGACTTCTCCTGAGTACCGGCTTCATCTACACAGTATTTCTATTTTCAGTATTTAATTCCTGTCTATTTCTTTTAATGTAACAGACTGATTCTCGGATCGTTTCCCGAGACACTTATTTGATATTGCTTATTTATTTCCATTTGCATTACTTCTGGCATTTATTCTGTGTTTATCTGTTGTGGATGAGATAGATTAGTCTGTGACCTATATTAATGGTTCTATAAATTGCTAGACTACAGCTTAAGCATGCCCTGATGGATCCATTAAATTGGGTTGTCCATCGGTGCGTGCTGCTGGCCATTGTGCACGTGCTCAGTCCCTCGGCATTTTGGGACTGGGGCATGACAAAAACCATATGGCTCCACCTCCGTCGAGCTGGTAGGTTGGCCTGCTCCAGTACAGTTACGATGCTGTCCCTCCAGAAGTTAGCTTCGCGACGCTGAGCCTCGTGTTGGACTTGTTGCTGAGCTTGCATCATCGCGTAGATCATTTGGAATATCTGGTGCCCGTCAATTGGCTGTCCTTGTGGGAGTACGGGCGTCGGTGGAACGAATTGCGGCAGAGGTGGAATGTCATCGCGTCAAAATCGGGAGGTAGGTTGACCTGCCTGCTGGCTTTGTTGAGTTGAGGAAACTCCTCCGACTGGTGTCACTTTGTCGTCATAGGTGATACCTGTAGCTTGTGGTGTTCTGACGGAAGTCTCGGTGCATTCTTGTGGGTCCATTTTCCTGTATCCAAAATAACCAATAAGAGGCGCACAGGAATCAAGGCAAGATGCAAGTCAAAATTAGTTCGAATACGATACAGATATCAAAAACGATTCAAGCAAGTGGATGAGATCCTAAAACCTATCCTATTCTTTATTGCAGGCCTGTTCGGTCCCTAAGTTGAAACCGAACAATTTAGTCGTAGACCTGCATGGGCCACCACAAAAACTATGTCACGCCCCAGTCCCAAAATGCCGAGGGACTGAGCACGTACGCAATGGCCAACAGCACGCACCGATGGACAACCCAATTTAATGGATCCATCAGGGCATGCTTAAGCTGTAGTCTAGCAATTTATAGAACCATTAATATAGGTCACAGACTAATCTATCTCATCCACAACAGATAAACACAGAATAAATGCCAGAAGTAATGCAAATGGAAATAAATAAGCAATATCAAATAAGTGTCTCGGGAAATGATCCGAGAATCAGTCTGTTACATTAAAAGAAATAGACAGGAATTAAATACTGAAAATGGAAATACTGTGTAGATGAAGCCGGTACTCAGGAGAAGTCTTCTGCCACTATCTCGTCCTCTGTTCCCGGTTCTGCTCCAAGGAGTGCTCCTGTACCGTACACCTTGGGGTAGTTCTCTTCAGCTATACCTGGGGACATAGTCCATTCCAGGTCCTCAGGGAACATAACAAGGTACAGAAAATACAAGCCAAAATATATGGAGTGCAGCGATAAATGAAACAACAGGGTAAACTATATAACCAACTAAGTGATATGCAATATGAGAGCAGCACTAGAACTCAGGCTGAAGCTACTATAAGCTCTGTGTCAGGGAGCCGGTAGCGGCAATAACTATGAACCACACTATGTTATATACTATGTTATATATATATATAATATCAGCCTGTAGTCCGTGTGTCTCTCCCCACCCAATATAATCTCACGTCTCATGTCCACGATGCCTCATGTCCATGTCACGCACGATTATAACTAATGCAGCAAGTCTGATAGCTATGAATTAAATGTCTAAGAATGTAAAGTCTATGTCATAAAACATGCATCCTATACAGAATTACCTTGAATGTCTCAGGAAGACTCTGTCTCATGAAATAGTGTCAAGTATCCTGGGTTCAGGTGTACTTGATAGGACAAGTACGAGAATTATTGGGTCTCGATATCCATGTCTATGTGATGTTACACAACCCCACGTACGGAGTTGGCACCCGACTATGATCGGACACTAAGCACGTCACCCGCTTCCTAGGTTAAGCAGTTAAAACAAGTTTACATTTAATTCCACAAAAAATCAAGTAAAATACTATGTCAAGATTTACTAAGACTTGGCAAGCTTTACTTGCCCACTAATGCATAATTAAGTCCAGAAAAATAATTAGCAAGTTGCAGGGTTTGGCAAGGTACACTTGCCTGTGGTTCCGGCTCTGATTTCGGCTCTGACTTCAGTTGGATTTGCAGGCGGTAATTTGGTTGCTGAAACAAACATCACTATCAGATCCAGAAAATATCAATCAGCTAGAAACGCCTGTCCTTGGGTCCAATTTGGAGACAAGGGCAAAAATGACAGTTTCGGGTCAAAACGGGGTCCACATGCGGGCCCGCTTTGCACCGAAAAATGTGTCCGGGTCAAAGGCCTCCAAATTCACCAAACTTAGTGTCAACAGGTCAGGAACAATGATACGAACCCAACAAAACTTCCAGAATTGGATTCCGATGAGCCGATCACAAAATCGCCCGTCGAGCGGGGCCTGTGGGGCCCACGACACGCAATTTCGTCAACGTTCTCAGAATCGAACCAAACTTGACCCACAGGACCAGCGTATTGCTACGAGTCTGATGGCGCAAGTTTCGTCTTGATCCGACGTGTGTACACAAAGTTAGGGCACGTTCCAGAAAGTACGGATACAGGGCGATGTTCGCGGATACTCGTTGATCCCGGTGTGCACGCACACCCGAATCAGCTTCTGCAAAATCTCACACGTCCGTATCGACGATGCGCACATATCTGTGAAGATCGCGTGCGACCAAGTCGTCCCGTTTGGCGGGGCGTACCCAGTTCCGGGGTGAATCGGGGTGTTGTTTTTCCTGTTTTTGGATCGCGGTATGCGATCATCACAGGACGCGATGCCCCGAGCGATTTTTCGAACACCGAGAGGGTTATACAGGCTTCGCAACACAATTTACGGAATCAAAATCCGAGCTACGAGCAAGAAGATACACGCACCTGAACTAGACCCGAAAACCGGGGTCAGAATCGTGTCCGACACGACACAGGACACGTGTCCTGTGTCCGACACGCGGGAGGGGGAAATTAGGGTTAGGGTTTACGGTGCTGGGGCTTCGCCGGAGCACGCCGGAGACGGCCGGAGGGGCTCAGGCGGTCGGGGGCTTCGCCGGAGGCGGCTCGCGGAGGCGGCGGCGCGGGCACGGCGAGGCGGAGGCGCTGCTGCTGTGCTGCTGCTGGGACGAAGGAGGAGGGGAGGAAGGAGGAGCTGCGGCAGAGCGGGCTGGCGGCCGGAGGCGCCGGGCGGACTGGGAAGCGGTGGCGGCGGCGCTGCTAGGGCGGAGGCGGGCTGACGGCGGCGAGGGGCGGGTGACCGAAGAGAGGGGGTAGCCTAGGGTTTATATAGGCTGGGGAGGAGGCCGGCTAGGCGGAGGAGGCGGAGCTCGCAGGGGTCGTGGGGGCGTGCGGGGCGGCCTGGGAGGAGACGTGGCCGGGACGCGCGGTGGAGCTGCCGGGACGCGCGGGGGGGGCTGGGGTTCGTGGGTGAGCGGGTGAGCGGGTTGCGGGCGTGGGCTAGCGGGTCTGGGTGACCCGCCCGACCCGCTAGGCCAGGGCTGGGCCGGGTTGGGGCTGGGCCCGGTGGGCCGGGTCCAGTGGGCCGATTTATAAAAATATTAATAATAATAATAATATTAATAAATAAATAATCAGTAAATATTTAATAAATAAATAAATAAATAAATAAATAAATTTAGGTGTTTTTAAAATAGGTCCGGGGCCCGATAAATTCCAGAAAAATTGCCGTAAGTCTAGTTTTTCATTTTACACCCAAAAATATTATTTTCATAATATTTTAATATTATTTATTATCAATTAAAAAATCATTTAATAATTAAAACCCTGTTTTTAATTACAGAAAAATCCCAGAAAATTCTAAAAAATTGTAAAAAATCCACATTTAAAAATTTTGAAAAATCAGGGGGTTTACAATTTCGTCAACGTCAAAGGTATTTCTAGCTTTAGTCTTACATACTGCCAACCAATCCAACCTCTTTGTCCCCCGTCTAGGATAAGTTTTGAAGTACACGAGCTGAGCCTGACTTGATAGGACAAATGGTTCGTCGCCTTGATATCTACGCTTGCACTTTATATCCACAAGACCATACTTGTCAATTTTCCAACCATAATCTTGAATCGGATTGAACCATTCATACTTGAATAGCACGATTTTAGCTGGTTCTGTGCCATAATTATATGTCAACTCCATAATCTCTCGTAAGATACCAAAGAAATTATTGCCTGGATCGATGTCTTTGTAGTTCAAAGATTTGATACACAAACAACTATTTTTTGTGGAATCAAGATCCAAAAAGCTGTCTCTGATCGGAGCATTTGTTGACTTGAACCTAAACCCATTCACACAAAAACTTGGCCATATTTTGACGATAGTAATTGGTCCCTTGGCTATAGTTCTAATAGATTCAGTCTCGGGTGTTATTAGAAGATCGACCTAAATACCAAAGTAGCATTAGTAAGTTATTTATTGTGCAAGTGCATACAGAAAAAGTAATTACCAAGCTCCTTACATATGCGCTCAAACAAGAAGAAAAATGGCGTCTTATTTCTTTTTCTACTTCTTCGTTTGTTATGTAGGGTCTAACCGATCGCAGCTCATTATTATATGTGCTGAAAAATAACAAAATAACCGCTAATTAGTAGCATAATAGTAGCTTATACTATTATATTGAGATGACGTAAACGTGAACGTATTAATTACTTACCCCTCTAGCTTCCCCACATTATCCTCATCACAATTGAGTAATATATACAATTGAGCAGCCCTTAGCTCGTCTTCATTCAAATATCTCTTCTTCATTTTCCCCGAAGGCTTTCCGGACGCATTGAATACTTTGAGTATTGCATTATTAGATTTTTGATATCCGTCTTCGTTTCTCGGAGCTCTCGTTCTATTAGTAGTAACATGAGGTTTGAAATATGTCGAGCAAAAGTTTGTAATCTTCTCGAGAACATAAGCTTCACAAATGGAGCCCTCAACCCGTGCCTTGTTTTTCACCTTTCTCTTTATATAATTCAGATACCGCTCGAAGGGGTACATCTACCGATAACCGACAAGACCACCAATACGTACCTCATAGAAAAGATGGATTAGCAAATGCTCCATAAAGTTGAAGAATCCAGGAGAAAACACCTTTTCGAGCTTCTATAGTGTTACCGCAATGTCCTTCTCTTGCTTTTTTAGAGGATCGACGAGCAACTTAGTAGAACAAAGATCTTTGAAGAATATGCTGAGCTCTGTCAATGGATCATAAATGACCTGCGGTAAGAATTCCCGAAATACAATTAGAATTAACCTCTCTATGAATACATGACAATCGTGGATCTTCATATCCGCCAATTTATTCTCCTTGAGGTCGATGCATCTTCTAAAGTTCGACGCGTACCCGTCTGGAATTTTAGACCCTGAATCCACCTATAAAGTCGTCCTTTATCCTCCTTCTCCAGTGAGAAAACTGACTTAGACTGTTTTAACTTTCCATTCCCCTCCTATATCAAATGCAACGCAGGACGTCTACATATTTCTTCTAAGTCCAGCCTAGCCATCGAATTGTCTTTCGACTTCCCCTTTACCTCCATTACAGTATTAATTATGTTATCAAACACATTCTTCTCGATATGTATGACATCAAGGTTATATCTGATCAGATTGGTGCTCCAATATGGCAGATCCCAGAATATACTCCTCTTCGTCCAGTTATGGGTGCGAAAAAATCCGTTACCCTTGTACCCCTTAGCAGGCTCTACGATAGCACTTGGTAAATCTTTCACCTCTTCCCATATCGTGTATTCGAGCCACCTTGGCGGTGGATTGGCCTTCTCCACAATGCTCGCACGAAAATCATTTATGTTTCTCCGGTATGGATGATCCTTCGGCAGAATTTGTCGATGACTATCGAAGAAGCACGGTTTGCCTCCGTGTTTCAAACGGAAAGCTTTAGTACGGTCCATACAATACGGACATAAGAGATGACCATGAGTGCTCTATCCCGATAATATTCCATAGGCCGGAAAGTCGTTGATGGTCCAATTAAGTGCTGCCCTCATCTGAAAGTACTACTTTCTGGAAACATCATACGTGTTGGCACCTATTTTCCACAGCTGATTCAACTCATCTATCAAAGGATGTAAATATACATCAATTTTCCTCTTCGGATTGTTCGGACCCAAGATAATAACGGTTAGGAACATATACGGAGTCTTCATGCACATCCAAGACGGTAGATTGTACAGAGTGATGATCACAGGCCAACACGAATGCTGGGAGCCCGAAAGTCCGAATGGGGTAAAACCGTCGGAGGAGAGCCCTAATCTGATATTACGCGTATTCGAAGTAAAATCTGGATAGTCTCGATGAAAGTGCTTCCATGTTTCTCCATCGGACGGATGATCCAATACTCTTTCAATCTGTTTCTGCCTATGCCAACTCATATTTTTTGTAGTCTCCTTCTCCATAAATAACCTCTGTAACTGCGACATCAAAGGCAAGTAGTGCATCGAATCGGTAGGCTTCTTTGCACCAATAGACTTTTTTTTTCCAGTAGCCTTGTAGGGATCAACACTACAGAATCTGCACGCATCTTCATCCTTGCAATCTTTGTAGTACAACATGCACCCATTGCGACATGCATCAATTTTCTCGTATCCCATCCATAGTGATCTCATAATCCTCTTAGATCGGTAGAAGTCTTTAGGCAACTTTGCATCCTCTGGTAAGATCTCTATAATCAAATCCATCAGTCAGTTATTGCATTCTTACGACATGTTAAAATTGGACTTGATGCTAAACAATCTTGTAACCACCTCCACCGGTGAATGATCTTCACAACTAGGATATAATGGAGTCCTTGTATTCTCCAGCAACTCCATGAACTTTGCAACATCGATATTCGGTGCCTCCTCAGCTGCATCATGATTGTCCGGATCGAAATTAGGCCTCGCCGTATCAAAAACCATGTTCACCCACCCGTCGTCATAAGCAGCGTGGTCATGGACATCCATATACTGCTCTACATAAGGATCGGACTCCGATGCTAAAGACACAAGTTCTCCGTGCATGGTTCACTGATAGTAATTCGATGTAAAATCCTTCGAGTACAAATGCTATGTATCTTTCACTTATGGATGATATTTCAAGTTGTGACATCTCACACATGGACACTTAATTTTGGTACCGTCTATGTACTGAGGGAACGCCTTAGCGAACTGCAGGAACTGCTGTACACCCTCAATAAATTTATCCTGCATACCGTATATATCATCAGGATGAAGGTTGTACATCCACGAACAATGACGCAGATAGTAATTTATATCCATTTCTAGATACTTCTACAAAAATGAATAGGCATCCTTCAAGTATATACTCATCGTTAAATACAGTACATGCACTGATACTCCTAGTCCTAGCATATATACTTAACGTTAAATATAGTGTGATTCTCTGGAGGAAGGTAAGAACTGCTTTAACTTTATACACAATGCCCTCTGTGACAGTCTGTGTCCTATAAATTAAATTACTACGAAGACTTAAGTCATTTTTGTTGTCAAATTTTACACCCTTTGTGACAGTCTGTGTTGTGTATGTGTTAGTGTGTGTGTGTCGTATCTGTGTCAGTGTCATATGCATCTGTGAGTGAGAGAGAGAGATCGAACTAATATTACTACCTTAACTAACACAAGACTATAGACATTACCTTAATGAGACACTTAAAATTCATGACTAGACTAATACACCAAGGCCTCTCTTGACTTACTATTACCTGGATTTGCTTTTTCCCTCCTACTGCACTTACTGCTACTTGATCATATGTAGCTGCTGCTGCTACCTAATGCATGAATATTGGCCTACAGATACTCACTCCTTGCTATCACTGTGTTTCTGTTTCAGATCTCCTACCTGTACCCAATCTTGCAGTGTACCATTGTGTACACTACTTCACTTGAATGCCTGAGCTCCCTCACACTTCCCAACTGAAAGTATTTCCCCACTGAACACACTTTCCCTCCTTGATTACACTCAAGTGTTTCCTTGCCCCATACCTGTCTCCAATATAGAGTATCAATTTTTCTAGGCAACTCTTGTTGCTACTGCACAACATAGGTACTGCACTCACTTGCCACTTGCCACCTGGTAGTGCTGTTCTTGAGTGTGTATCAACTGATACCACTCCCCATCATAACAAACCCCCACAAAGTCAGATACTCTTTATCAGTTCTTTATTGATACATCTAGCTCACTACATAACTCCCTATTAGTTGGACAACTAACACTCTCCCAGTTCTCTATACTGCTGCTACTGCAGTTGCTTACCTGCTCGAGTCCCCTTTCTCACCTTCAACCACTGCTATTACCTTAACCAACACTGTGCACTGTGCACTGCTATCCATCCCGACATTCCCTTCTGCACCTTGCTGCTCACATACTTCCTTTCTTGCAATAATTTAACACAACACACCCACACCCACACCCACACCCACACCCACCACATGGACTGAACTCACATGCCCATGGCTAATTGTCAACACACAACACTAACTTATGATAGTGGTGCACAAGTATATGCACCTACTTTCTTACTTATATTACTGCATGTATATAACCTCACCAGTGCACACATTTTATATTGGCACTTAAACATCTGCTGCTATTGCATTTGTTGCAACTGCCACTATGGACAGGGCACCCCCAACCTTGCAGCTACTGTTGCTATCTAGTTTCCCCCACACACTCCAAATTGGCCAGCTGTCACTCCACTTAACTCATGTGCACTGCTAACTCCCCATCATCTGTTCACACTCCTTACTATAACCACTAGAATACAACACACTCGATTTTATAACACAGTCCAATCACCACTTTACCATAGTGCTCATGCACTTGTCTGGCACTCCTACATCCCACATTCACATACACATCAAATGCACCTATGTATACAAATGTACAACTGAGCAAATTTCTTTCGTCAATATAGGTATCTCACACACACACACAATACCAAAGTCAATCTATCAAACACCTTTAGTGCCACACTACACACATATGTACTAAAACCTGTGTATAACATCTCTCCTCCAACAATTCTTATTGCAGTCACTCATACACCCATACACAGACCGCACACATAAATAAGACACACACATCAACTATATAAATATATTAATATGATAGAAATAGAGAATCATTGAAGAATATTTTTGTGTGTGTGAAATTTTTATGTAGAAACTCTGCCAACTATAGAAATTTTAGGTTAGGCTTAGTGTCATGCCGTGTCTGTCATGTGTGTGTGTGTCGTGTCTGTGTCAATATCTGTCACGTGTGTGTGTGTGTCAGTGTCATGCCGTGTCCTGTGAGAGAGAGAGAGAGAGAGAGAGAGGGTTTACTTAGAGGAGGAGGGGGACGCCGAAGTAGGCCGCTGTAGAGGACGCTGGAGTGTGCAGTTCGCTGGAGAGGGGGGGAAAGAGGGGGGTTTTAAAAAATTTGGGGAAAGATTTCGACATAAGGGGGGAATCGAAACCTATATTAAAATTTTAGCGACGTTTAGCGATGTCAACTTATGACGTCACTAATACAAATATTTTGCGATGATATAGACGTCGCTAAAAATGTCGTTAAATATCTAAAAGACTAACATTGCTAAATACGTCGCTAAACGTCGCTAAATCATAAAACCCAGTGACGTTTAGCGACCTTAAATAAATTTATTAGCAACTATTCTTTTAAAAAACTGAATTACAGTCGCTAAACGTCGCTATATGTCGTCAAATAGCGACTTATAGCGACGTTAGTCTTTGGAGTCGCTGTAATCTTTAATATTAGTGACGTTTTACTTTGACGTCGCTAAAAAAGTCGCTAATTCCGCAATTTTTAGTAGTGGAAGAAAACTCTTGATTTTGATTCTTTCTCTTCCCTTAATTTTTTTAGTCTAATATATGTGCATTGTGATTCTAAACACTTTTAATACTTGGAGTTTTCGATTTTAATGGCTAGATATGAGTAGATCTACCTTTAAAGTTTAGGGTTTTCCTGGGTTCCATGTGTTCTTCGTGGTTTTGATCTACTAAAATATAATATTTTAGAAAATTAGTTTTTTGGTTGATGGAGTACTTTATTCCGAGCATTTTGGCTTTTGCTTCACTTGATTCGGAGTTAAAATAAAAAAAATTATGAAGAAAATAATATTCGAGTTTTTGGAGCTTTTTTGCTATGGCTGAACTTGCTGTCTGGAGAAAACAAATTTCTCATGCGGCCAGCGCCATATGCGGCCGAGACTTCTATGCGACATGATCCTTATGTGGCTGGACTTTTTGTCGTATAACGAACCAGCATGCGTCCATTTTGTAAGAAGCATGACTGATCATTACACAAAGTGTTCTGGAGCTAAGTAACAGAATTTCTTATGTTTTGTTCGCTGGACGAATGAGAAATTCGCTAAGTCTAAAGAGCAATATGCGACCGAGTGACTTATGCGGCAAGCAGAGTATACGGCCACCTTCCCTTGGACGCATGACTCTGAAACCTTGGCACATCTTTTTATGGTTTTGTCTTTTCTTCCTGATACACTTTATGGCCTGTCACATCTATCACTTCAGTCACTTCTCTGACACATCACTTCGGCACTTGTTCCATTAGTGGACTTTTTTCTGGAGCATACGACTTGGAGGAGCATAAAGCCTAGGATCATATGTGGCCTGAGGTAGCATACGACCGACAGTCCATACGACAGCTGTCTCATGCGCCAAGTTGTGAATACGGCTCAGCTATTTTATTTGGAATATTTCTTTGTTCTATGTGGTTGGTCTTGACAATTACTTGTGATTGATCCTAAGGAAGAATGGACTTAGTAACCTGACCTTGTGTTAGACATGACCATGTGCTAGAATTGACTATGTCATAAGTAACTAACCAGTTGTGTGCCTAACATGAGCTAGGTATCCCAAAGTGATAAGGCTCATATGGCCAACTGTAATTTTGGTAATTTGACCTGATTTCTTGTATCCGTTCTGATACAGTTACTACGTGCTATGTGTACATGTGTTATAAGGTATACTGAAGTACGATCATATCATAATGTGCACTGAGGTACGACATAACTTTTTACGTGTTATGTGATTACATGTTTCGGGTTGTGCATCGGGAATGCCTCCTATTCTGCGCAAAATATGATATTATTATATTAATTCTCCAACACGAGAATAGTATGTGGGTCAACTACCAAAGCGTGGCTAGGACTTGATTGATTATTGCATCACGCTCGGGTGAATCCAGTTTGAGCTATCAACTAACAAAGTAGATTCGTATCAAGTATGGACCGTACTACGGTACAACATATAAGAGAATTGATCATATGACCACGCCATGGGATTTCTAACATAACCATAGGGTTAATTTAGGCAATTAAAACTGGTAGAGCATTGGGAGGGATAAAATCTCGAGATCGTGCACATTAGCCACCTCAGACAACTGTCATGACGTGCAAGGCTGACCCGCATGGATATTGGTTACGTCCGTACTAGTGGACGACAATATCCAAATATTGATAGTGTACAATGTGTTCTATGTGATCTTAACACGATAGCCTTATGAGGGACCGGTGCATAATATACAATGTGCTATGCAATACTATTGCTCGGTTAGCCCCGCTAAACAGCTCACGATATGAGGATTTCTCTTAAGCATCCAATTTGAGATAACTCAGACTCCACAGTAGCAAGCCGTACAAATGATTGGCCGTTATATAACTGGATTTTGTTGTGATTGTATTATTCTGTTAGTAGTATAGTGACATAGATTATCGTAATATGATGATTCAACCCTTGTCCTTGTTTGGTTGTAGGGTTGGGCTATTATGCTAAGATAAGCTATGGACTGAAACTACGACACAAAATCTATATTTATACCCTATCTATTGCTTTGGATTTTGTTTCTCCACTTTTCTTCTTCCTTTGTGGTACTTACTATTTGGGGTCTAACCCCACTAGTTTTGTATGTCCAGGTTTTGAGCCAGTTCCAGAGGATCCAACTTACTCCAAATTTTCTAATGGAGCGTACCAGGCGGATGGTCGCTGAAGGGCACGAGTGGGTTTCTTCTTCACTGCTCATTTTTATATATTTTTACTCTTTTGGGCGTTTAGCCACCAATATTTGTTAGCTATAAATCTGGACATTTAGTTTCCTTTAGATGATTGTAATTAATCATACTGTAGCTGATCATGATTATGTACTTTTGCTACTCTGCCAATTTTTTATTTTGCACAGCTGGTTTACAGAATATTGTGGAAGGGCATTTAGGATGCCTTACTTCCTTGTCATATATATTCTATGTTTACTAATCTTGTTTTACTGATTGAGACAATAGATGCTCTTTATGACCCTAAGTGACTTGATTGTAGCATGCACCTCCTTGTCTAGCTACAACCATGATCCCTGTACGACGTATAGTACCTTATACGGGGTAGCTGCCATGTCCGTCTTCGTATTCTGGTATTAGGGCGTGACATCACAGTGGTTGTAGCACCACACATAGGCAGTTAGCCTAATGTTGAAGGAATATAGAGAGTGATAGTACAGTACTACAATGAGGTATGTGACCTCATGCTACAGTGGGTGACACCACATGAGGTATGTGACCTCATGCTACAGTGGGTGACACCACATGAGGAAGTGAACCTCGGCTTCGAGCCAGGTCACAACGGTGTAACACCGCACGGAAGCGCAAGGCTTAATGCTGGGATGTAGTACATCACTACTAAGAGGCTTGTGACCTCAAGCTATAGTGGGTGACACCACATGAGGGAGTTAACATTGGCTTTGAGCCATGTCATGGCGGCGTAACATCGCACATGAGCACAAGACTTCATGTTGTGTGTAGTAACGGCACTACTAAGAGGCATGTGTCCTCATGCTATAGTGGTATGACACCAAAAGAGGGGGATCCTCGTCCTTATGTGGCCATGTCATAAGCGGCATAGCACCGCACAAAAATACAAAGCTTCATGCCAGGTTATAAACTCTCTATAATGGAAGAACTCACCTAAGTATATGGATATATATGTAGACTTTCTCTTGAAGGAAAGCTTATAGATGCCCAAGATACATACACTGAGACCAGGTCAGCACAGGGCCTTTAACATACGACTGGAGGCACAAATGATGTCATTGTACGAGTGCGAATACCAGCTTTGGTTCAGAATTCAAGGCGTAGTCCATTCTTGTATCATTCTGCTATTTAACCTATGTGGGAAGATTCAAGTCGTGGGCGATATTTATCCTAATGCATGATGGACAGTCATTGTGAGGAAAGCTCGACCATATATTATGATATAGGTGGAGGATTGTTGGTGTTTTCCACTTAGCTTTGAGATTTTTAGTCCCATATTGAAAAACCACCAATGTGTATATCTCAATATATAGCTATGCTTAGTATTGGTATATGCACATGGGGTGGTGGCCCATGTGGGATGACTTTCCTAGAGGGATTAAGTGTGAACTCCTTTATGACAATCTTTGTTTTGTCACCACCTTTGGAAAGTTTCTCTTAGAAGCTAAGACCCGAAGGGGTTTAGCGACTCAGACTCGGACTCTGTCTCAAGGGCGCAAATTGGCGCTTTGATGACGCACTTTGCACTTCGGCTGCAGATTTTGGCGCCTGCGGTGCTGTGTAGCGTACAGGCAGCGCAGGCGGCTCTGACACCCAAATTTTGGAGAATTTGGTCAGGCTTCTGGTCGGTTAGCACGTATGCGGCCTTGAGCTTCCTCAGGTCGCATAGGTGCTGAAAATTCCTATTTATATAAAGGTTCATCTCATTCGTAATAGGAGAAAAGAAAAGAAAAACTGATAGCACCAGAGCGTATATGGCCACCCGATAACCCCTCCCACATATTGGATTTTTGAGTGATCTGAAGGTAACCAAAAGCGTTCCAGAAGTTCATTTATGAGCTTACTGGTTCCTGGGGGCATATCGTCAGTTCAACGAATTTTGCTTTGAGCATCGGTGATTTTGATCACCCTAGCAGGGAGCTTTTCTTCTGTCTTTTCCTTTGCTTTGTTCTTTCTCATTTTAGCATCTGTGAACGTAAAGAGAAGAACATTTTACTTGTTGCTTGTTGTAATCTTCATTTTCTTCGAATTCAGTTTGTAACCTATTTTTGTTCGTGCTTCGTTGGAATCGAGAATATCATATGAGGAACTCTTGTGTGAATTTCTGATCTCGAAGACAACTTGGGTTCTAATAGAAAGCGGACTTTGGGGTCTTGCTTAGAGCTCTGCTAATGGCCCGTATTTTACCATCTTTGATCCGCCTCGAGACTAACAGTGTTAAAGTTCCTTCGTAACATAGCTCATTTAGTGTACCTCTATGCGAGCATAATATTCTTAGTCTTTGATCCATGACGAATAGATTGTGGAGTTTCTAAGTGGAGATTCTACAAAAATATTGTAAAAGACCATATGGTAGAGGGCTTCTAAATGCAGAGCTTTTGAATGGAGACATTATGAATAGAGAGATATGTTGAGAAGAGAAAAGATTTAGGAGAAGCTGCCAATGCTCCTCGAAAAATTTAGGAGAAGATGTCAACCCAACCATCCTTAATTTGTAGAAGCCGAATTATAGCCGTTATATTCCCACTGTTGGGGAGCTAACAGTCGTCAAACTATTATAATTTTTTAAAATGACTGCAAATATTTTGTCAGTCTGACTGGCAAAATTTGTGCAGTCAGTCATAGTCCTTTAGTTCGACTGTCACTCATTTTGTCTATGGAAATTTTCCAAAAAAGTTTTGTCTATTGGGAATAAAAATAAAATATATTATTGTACAGATATTTTCTGTTATAATAAATCAAGATGATTATTTATAATTGTCAACATTTGATATTGTTGGTTATAATTGCCATTGTTTAATATAAATAGTTTAAATACTTACCAACATGATTACTTAGTTAGAAAATCTAAATGGTTACCATCATTTTGTTTTAGTTACAAAGATTAAAATTAAAAGTGTACCTGAGAGAGAGTGAGAGAATCCACAGAATTGTTTAAACGAAAAGTCGTAATAATAATTTTAATTTATTTGAAAAAAAGAGAGGTTGAAATAAAGAATAAATTGGGTGAAGGGAAGGGGCTTAACATTGACATGTCAACTCTGAGCTAAGATTGAACAGTCAGGAGAGGCCATTCAAAATTTAATATGCCATGATTTAGGTAGTTCATCGTTCCTTATTTTTACAGTTAACCTGGAGAAGAATAATCGGATATCTTCTCCACTCTAGAACACTTTATTCCTCTAATTAACATGCCATGATTTACTAGTTCATCGCCTTGTTTGTAATCACCGCAATAAAACTCGTATTATATACGAACTTTTTTGTACCTTTCAGAAATGTATAATAATTGCGTACAGAGGCGGGGTCTTGTTAGGACATAGGTGGGCTGCCCCCCCCCCCCCCCCCCCCCCCCACAATATTTAAAAAAAAAAAAAAATTTTTACGGATCTACATCATCAAGAAGTACTGCAGTCTACAGACTGAGCTCTGCTTCTCCCTCTACTCCAGCTTCCTCTTCCCCACCCTTACCTCTACGTACCTCCACCTCCACAGAGGCCACCGAAGTCTCGACCAGGACCGGCCACCCTTCGGACCTCAGGATCTACATCTACGACCTGCCGTCTAGATATAAGAGGGACTGGCTCGTCGACGGGGGAGGGGGGGGGGGGGGGGAGGGTTCAGTCGCATCTCTTTGCGACCGAGGTGGCGGTCCACAAGGAGCTGGCGGGATCTCCACTTCGGATCTTGGATCCAGGGGAGGCGAATATCTTCCTCGTGCCGGTCTACGTCTCCTGCAACTTCTCAACCGCCAACAACTTACCCTCGATGTCCCACGCCTGTCCGTTGCTGATCTCTTCGTCGCGGACCGCATCTATATACGTTCGGGGTGCTGTCGCCACGCCGGTGCCAGGAGGCAGAGCACGTAGTCATACCGCCGAACATGTCGTCCGACGTGTTGCTCAAATTTGCTTCCCCTAAATTTAAAGGCTAGTTCCGTTTTAAAAAGATCGAATCAGTATGCGAATTTTAAGCATATGAAATTTTAAACGTGTTCGATATAAATTATTAAAAAAAATGGCCCAAAAACGTTGCAGAAACCTATTTAGTTAATCAAATTTGACAAGCTGTTTAAGTATGTGAAGTTTTTAATCTCAAGATTTCCATTAACGAATATTTGACCTATTTTTTAACATATTTTACTTGTACTGTGTCGATTTATGCTCGTACTTTTGCCGTTTCGAATTTTTTTCGTTTGCCAAATTGGTAACAAGGGTTCATGGTTGCTTTATTTACAGTAAGTTGGAGAAGAATAATTTTATATATTCTCCTCTCGGCAACACTTTATTCTTCTACAAACGTTACAAGAAAACGTTCCAGCAACATGAAGTAGACAATATTTTGAAGAAAAAGAGCCTTTTGCCGATATCTATATATACATCTTCAAGCCATGGTAGCAACCTTCCCTTTGGAAACCACCGCAGCGCTCCTGCTCCTCGGATACATGACGTCACGTCGACTGCTTCCGCTGACATCGTTGGGATCTTCCTCTTCGATCCTCCCGATCATCTGCGGACGCTTATAGGCACCGACTCCCACGCTCTGGCTCCTCGGCACGGCCACCCCGTCCGCGCCCGCCGGGACGTCGCGCTGCGTGGCGTCGCTGAGGGGGCCGAGGCGCCCCTGCGAAGCGGCGCGGATGAGCTCGTTTATGTCGTCGCCCGCGGCCGACTTGTTGAAGCCGTGGCTCTGGCTCCGCGGCACCCGGGCGGCGATGCCCCCGCCCTGCTGGACCCTGCCGGCGCACCCGCCCATGCTGCTGACGTAGAGGTTCCTGGCGGAGATGAGGAAGCGATAGGGGGCTTTCATGTAGTAGCCTAGCCTGTTGCTAGATTTCTTCTTGCTTCTGCTGTTGCTCATGGCTTAGTTCAAGAGAAAAGGCGATTGTTGTCAGTGAGGAGGAAAAGAATAAGAGAGTTGCATATATATATATATATATATATATATATATATATATATATATATAAAATGAATGTTGTTTGTGCTTGAGATCGAGCAGGAGACGACTTTTGCTTGTTTGTGAACTTGTGCGGGCCGTTTCAATTGTGCATGACGTGTGTTAACCGGGTCAAGGTTAAGGGCCTATAGCAAGAATCAACGTTGGAGGATTAGTGAGTAGTTTTTGGGGTTTAATTGGTTGACCAAGACTGACTTATAAACTTTTATGCGACTCGGATAGGGATTGCGCAACTTTTACGTATAATAATGCGGGGTTCAATGTGACACTCACTTGTCTCTGTCATGGATCCCACAATCAACAATATACCGTGAAGCGTACGATGAGCTCTATGAAATCTTGCAAAAATGAAAAGGTTAACATATTCATAAATGTTTATTTTATATTGTTACTTCAATCAGTATATTTATCAACCATATAAAAAAAATTCAGTATATTTATCAATATTTATATTTTAAGTGAAAATAATATTGATAAATATGCTGATAAGAGTATTCATCTAAAATATGCATCTATCAATCAATTTATTAACAAGTGCTCTTAGAACGTATGTTAAAATAAAAATCTTTTTACCAGATACTTTTTATCCCCAAAGTTTGAGGGTAGTTAATTAACAATTGTAATCGAGCAATACAACCTAATAAACATTTGGGCATGATGAATATATAAGGATAATTCTAAAGCCATAATCAAACTTACTTAGTACAGCCCATTAATTGGTACTAGTCCTGTGTGAAATAAATTTTATTCAGGACATTTAAACTTACTTAGTACAGTCCATTAATTGCCGTGCCAAGGCGTAGGCTGAGTCGAGGTCCCCCGCGCGGATGGAGGACTGGACACAGTTGTGGTGGTTAAGGCGGTGGTCGATGAGGGCGGAGGTTGAGTTGGAGCGTCGCGGGACGTCGGGGTCGCGCGGCGAACGAGGGGCGGAGGGGTCGCGACGGAGGGCATGGAGGGGAGGCTCGACGGAGGAGGTGCTTGCGGCGGCCTCCTCGACGGTGATATCCCATTTTTAACAGCGCGACAGGGAGTCGTCGTCATCGCGGACTGTCAATTGTTTCGGTGTCCTTCCTACCAATAAGAAGGACTGTCAAAAGTTTTGACAGTCCTAAAGATGACGGACTGTTAAAAAATTTAACCGTCCTTCCTATTGGAATTACTGCAAAAAAATTTGACAGTCCTAAAATAGACGTAATATCAAAAAATTTGACAGTCCTACCTATTGGAAGGACTGTTAACATTTTTAACATTCCAAAAGATAATATCATATTTATTTGGAACTGTCAAAATTTTTAACAGTCCAGTATATTGGTAGGACTGTCAAATATTTTGGCAGTGCTAAAAAAATTTGGACAGCCATGAATAAGTTATTTCCATGACAAATTTATAAATAAGATCAAAAAAATTTGAACTGTCCTGAGTATGCTTGGATGTGCCTTTAGAATTAACCATATATAATGGTTAACTCATATATGATACAGCTTACTTAACTCATTTGAATGACTAACATAATTAAATACCATGAATTATCAAATGTTTGCAACATATAACCATAAACTATTTTCTCTAAAAGCTTGCTAAAACAAACTAGTTTCAATTTGCTATCATATCACCATTTGATAAAAAAGGTAAATAGTCCGTCATGTCCATTTTCTTAATCATTGCACCTGACCTAATCCTAATTCTACAACCGAAACCCTAAGATCACACTCAAAATCCTAAGAATCGTGGCATACCCTCAACCATGAGTTTTGTAATCAATGCTGACTCCCCACTTCTCATGGCTAGAAGAAATAGGAAATAATGACGACGACTTACCATTTTCTACAAGTTTTGGCAAGTTTTTCGAAGTGATGAGTGCGGTACCAAATTCACCTGTAGATAACGAATCAAAAGTCTAATTAAAACATCAAGAAAGATCAAACACATTATTTTGGTGACTATACTATCTGGACAAATTTTAATGTATATAACTTACAATAAGAAACAAGATTGAACAAAAAATGTTGAACCCTTTGTCCAAAGACTCAACCCCTCACCAAACTTAACAAGAAAGAAAGAGATACAACTGAAATAACTCACCAACCTCGTAGTGATCTCCCTGAACGAAGATGACGACTCCCCGAACAAATCTTCTCTTTCAAATGTCTCGAATGACGAGCCCTAAGAGGAAAGCACAAATTTTCTCTTAGATTTTACTTGCATCCTGAATCTCCGTATGAGTTTCTCCATAGCAACCCCCCCCCCCCCCACCCCCCCAACCAAACACATATATAGGTTGAGAAAACTTAATTTAGGGCTTAGAAAATTTCTAAAATAGCTCAACACTAACTATTGTAGTTCAAATTTGATCACACGAACTTCATTAGTGCTGACTTGTGCCCAAACATGTGCCATTCACTGACTGGCGTTGTACCGCTTGCTGCTCCCAGACTTCAGCCCAGACACCTCTATTGGGCTGGATCCAAACATACTTTTCCCTCGGTCTGAGGAGAGATGTTGCCCCTTAGCTCCTTAATTGGACTACATACATGTCGCCACGCGACAAAGTTACAGCTCTCCTTTGTCATTGATCACTGACCCCATCGGATTGCTTTACATCTTCTTTCATCTCCAGCTTATCGACTACCATTTCGACGCTAGCTGCCATGCGTAGAACCTCCTGTACATCTGGGCTCCTATCAACATCAACAACTCATCCATAACCGAAGTCCCTGACGATCAAGCTCGCCGTAAATCTTGGCTGCCTGTCCTAGTGTTCCGTCTTCCATTGGTAGGTGCTCTCATTTCTTTGGGCTTCTTCACCCTTGGCTGGAACAGCCAAGCGGACGGTGCAATTTTCTCGAGATCTTCAAGCTCCTGATCCTGTCTACCATCATGTTTGACACTGAAGCTCTCATGTACACATGCATCCTCAAAAAAAATATCATGCACTGTGCACACCGTCGATGGCCCATAGTTCCTCCAAAACTGTGCTAATGGAGATCCACCCGTCTCGGATTGAGTTTGTTGCACACCTTGATCTCCTCCTTGACTTCGAACTGTTAAAACTAATGTCGCTCCATGAAGCTTTGGCAAACAACTATAACCAAAACTGGATCCGTAGAACAACCCCCACCTAGTGACCAACCAACTGTCATGGAATCGATATACTGACCCTTAATCTTTGACTCATCTTCATTCATTACTATCTCCTTAGCAAGTTTTTGATGATCCATAAATTCCTGTTGAACATTCCTTGAACCTCCATCTGATGTTTGTGGTATGCCTGTACATCTCAGCGGTTTAATCATGTACATACCACAACATATATCTCCTCGAGTCGGCAGTTTAGAACCCTTCGTAAGCATTCAATTTTAGTTCTCATACTTACTGTGACAACCATCATCTGCCAGCTTCCCTATCGAAATCAAATTATAGCACAAACATGGTACATCTTGAACCGCCTTGAGAATGAGCATCTCGCCAAGCTCCGTTGTCATGTGCACATCATCGATTCCTACAACTGCAGTCGTCCCTTTGTCGTGTATCTTTATACGTCCAAACATGCCACCTTGGTATGACGTAAATATCCTCCTCAATGGAGTGGCGTGATATGACGCCCCTGTATCTAAGACCTAATCGCTGTCATATCACATGCCACGAGGTTCCTTTGCGTCGATGGCTGCGATGATGAAATTTTCCATAGCCGAGAAATCTACCTGATAATCCTTGGCTTTGACCTTCGCATTTTTGAGCTTCAAGCAGTTTCTTTTAAAATGACTCTATTCGTTACAGTAATAGCCGCCCTCCTTATGGTCCACACTCACAAGATCCCGAGAAATCCCCTTTCTTCTTCTGTGACCCGAGTTTTCCCTTCCCGTAAGAAGCAACCAGAGCGGACTCTTGCAAAAATTCTATTTTCTTACGTCAGACCTCCTCGTTCTGTAGGCAACCTAGAGGAGGGTAAATGGGAGTGAAGACAATAAATTCTAATAAAAATAAATAAAATTTACCAACTAAAAAATTCAGCTAGCAATTAAAGCAAAGTTGCAAGAGTTTAGAGATAGAACACAACGATGTATCTTGGTATCCTTCGTGAAAGACAGTCCAGTCCCAAAAACTCTTGTCCGGCTTTATGCACTATTGTAAATAACAATTACACCACGATATTTGATCCGAAGGGCTCTTCGACTTCTTACAACACCTCAAGCTTTGATCCGAAGAGCTCGACAACTTCAACAAAGAAATGGAAGACGAACATGCAAATACAAGCTTTACAACTCTTGTAGACTTCTAACCGAGATCACACTTCGTATTTAGAAGGCATGGGAGTTGTTCTTGGGAGTATAAAGGTTTATGGCTCAGAATATAGTAAGTTTTCAAGTTAATGAGTGGGTAAAAATGAGTGAAACACATAGTTATTTATTGACTATTGTTCTGGCTGCAGGAGACCGAGTTCGGACAGAGTTCGGTCTGCCTAACATTTAAAAATTTGAACGTTTGAAACATGTTCTCGAGGAAGAAAGATTCATATGCAAATACTTTGAAAACTGGGTCTATAGGGACCGAGTTCGGCCAGAGTTTTGTCTGGGACAGAACTCGGCCCGAGTTTGGTCTTTTTTTGGCAATATGATTCTGGGGTTTTCAAATAGAGTTTTGCCTGAATTTTGTGGGTTTTGGTAGAATAGTTTTTGGTATAGATACTGGGTTTGGGTGTATTGAACTGGAATATGGTTTTGGATATGGTTTGAGATTTCTAATGCCAATGTGACGATGTACATGAGTCTTAACAAAATAAAGATCAAAATACACAATAAAAAATAAAAGACATGATGACCAACTTTTACATCCTTGATATTTGAGCATGTAAGGATACTGTCTTCATGTGACTGTCTTTAAATATAATATCTTTATGTGACTGTCTTAAAGTTTGTACTATATCGAGTCATATTGAGGCATGGTTTAATTTAATATCAAAATCGAGTTTATCATTGCCAATTTGGGCCAACAATCTCCCCTATTTTGATAATTAATAAACCATAATCAATACATTGATACCAAGCTGATACGAAGGTCCGCCACAATTTGTGAGTATGTACTAATGGGGTAATTATAGTCACGCGATAGGAGGGTGAATAGAGTGTGTGTATCAATGATCCAATTTAAAAATAACCAACTAAAGATAAATGTAAAATAATACAGAAATGGTTAAGGCTAAGTTAATAATTTGAAATATGCAGCAATAAATTTATGAACAGTAAAATATGTAGCAGTAATATCTCAAGTGTGTATGTAAGTAAAGTTTAGAAAGCAATTATAGACACCGAGATTTTATCATGTTTTCCCTCATGGAGGACTAGTCCAGGCCCGAGAACTCTTGATCGGAGTTAATCCACTATTTATGAAATATGGTACACCACAAGCTTTGATCCGAAGACTTACAACTTCTTACAACACCATGCGCTTTTGATTCGAAGAGCACGTTGACTTCATACTTGAACTAAAAACTTGTTTTACCAAGCTTCTAACAACTCTCCGAGACTTCTAACCTAGATCACACTTGGCACTCGAAGATTATTAGAGTTGCTCTTGGGAATGGAAAAGTTTATAGATCAGCTAAGGAATGGAATAGAAGAGAGAATATAAAGTAAATGAGTTATTTGGAATGGTAAAATATGTTCTCTATTTATAGCATATTTCTGAACCTCATTTGACCAGGCTTCGGATGCCAAACATTCAAAAATTTGAATGTTAGAAGGATGGTATTCAAGAAGAGGAGGCTGACTAGGGTTTCAGTTTTACCCTAACCGAGTTCGGGCAGAGTTCGGGTAGAACTCGGTCCGAGTTCGGGTGGCCGATTTCAGGTTGGGTTCAGGTTTGAGTTGAGTATGTTTGGGCTAGGTACTTTAGTTAATATGAATGCTAGTTAGTTATAGGTTTATGTAAGCTCATTTTGAGTGGACTAGATATAGGTTTGAGTTTCTTAGTTCGAATTGTTAACCTAATATACATAATTCCTAGACTCAATACAAATAAAAAAATATAGACCAAACAAACTCTGTTGTTGCTATCTCTGTCTGTCTTTGTGTTTTTACCGTATCGCATCTGAACGTATCTGTCTTCAGTTTATAATTATACATATCGAGTCAGGATTTTGTCGATTATTAAAATTAAGTTGACTGTGACAACTTGTGCCAATATGTACATTATCGATACTTGTATTGTTCTCCCACTTTGTCATTTCATATAAATGGTACATCTCCCCCGTAATTAATGAAACAATAAAACACAAGAGTGAAACAAACACAAGAGGACAAGTATACAACATAGAATCAATAGTATATGTATAGAACCATGGGAGCATAAAGAGAAGCATAATAATATTGATTGCAAACATAAAGTCTTCTTTACATACTTGAAAAGTTCAAAATAGCCAAATTAGAAGAATAATACAAAACAATGAAATGGGAGTAGCATAAACCAACATAAAATATTGAGTCGACTAGAACATCATCATAACTACATTAACACAAAAGACTCCAAGCTAGAAACACTCCGAAAACTACTCATCATCATCAAATTTCTTTAGTAGGACGAGTAACTGTCATAATAGGAAACAGCAGGATCCAAATGCCATCTAACAATATAATCATCAATGTGGTAGCCTCTGTATTCTAGATCACGCACACAAGAATAGGACCAACTGGGTTGTGTGAAAGACTGTAATGGATGTCAGCAAGAGTGATGGAAATAGCATGAGCATGTAAGGTATTACGATAATCACTCATGCGAAAATGATATCGGATAAGGTTTTGGATAGAGTCTAAGGTAGCTAATGGAGCAGGAGAAGGAGAAGGAGAAGGAGGAGGGAGAGGAGGAGGAGGAGGGTGTTCAAGAGAACTGGATAAGGAGTTAGCAGGATTGAGGAGGAGCAGTAGTAGTCCTACGGGCCTTGGTTAGATAGGCATGCTCATCAATGAAAGAAAAATCACCATAACGAATATAAAAATATTAGAAGATTAACGGTAAGTACATAGTGTAAAGTAAGTTATGCCCTTTAGTATTTCTTGCATTAATCATGGAATTCATCATAGTCTTAGGAAGATTGAATGGGACTCAGAAGTAAAAATGATAAAGATAAGATATTTCCAAAAATATAATTTCATCCGTGGATCCGGTCTTGGGAAGAATAGAAAAGAAAACCATTCTATGTAGTTAATAGAAGTATTGATTAAGATATCTAGCATAAAGATGGCCAGGAGGACGAGGATGGGGATTACACATAGTATCCTTAAAGGAGTCAAGAGTCATGTTGTCCAGAAATTGAAATTGATGACTATCAATTAAGGGGTCTCCCATAGTTAGGATGTTGAGAATTTTGCCTAACTCTTCATCGTCAAAATCAATATAAATTCTACAAACAAAAGAATGAATTTTATCACGTTCAAAAGTAATATTGCAATAAGACATTCTAATAGCATTGATATAAATATGATTGCGGATTGAAACCAATTCATCTAAACAAAGATTCCGAAAAATGTTCCGATATTATGGGAAGATGGTAAAATTTATCGGATTTTCTGGACACACATTTCTTTTGCAAAATTCAGTGTGTCATTCCATAGAAACTTCAAGAGATCTAAAAAGAGAAACATCAAATTGGCCCTCTTCAAGCATAGGAGGACTGAACATAGGTGTTGTATTATCCACTGATGGAGGATGAGAAGAAGAGGCATGATCTGCCCTTCTCTTTTTAATGGGTCATATTTCAGGTGGAGATCTAAAAGAGAAGAGAATATTGAAATAAATAGCCAATTACGAAAGTCAAACAGTGGGTCCTGAATAGCTCTCATTGTTTTTAGTACAATTGACAATTATTTATTTATCTAATTCATAGATAATAATTTTGTTGGCATTGGATGGGATTTTTTTATCTATGTGAAGAATATTCTGGAGTACTACGAATGCAATTCGTGTGTCGGAGTAGTTCAGAGAGTCGAAAGCGATGATGGAGGTTCGATTTGAGTGTGTTTTAGACATGTTTGAAAAAATTATATCAATGTAGATACACAGCTGAAACATGTTTTCATTCCATAATTGTTCTGACTCAAAATACCTATTTTTTGATATATTGTCGTTATACCAGTGTCGAAAATGAAGGCCAAATTTGGATATTTTATTAACACCATTGGATTCAAATCAATGGTCTGGATCTTTTAGGAATTGAGATACTTTAAGTAGATATTTTCTAGCCCTAAGTCATGTTGGCAACGAAACGTGAAAATCTTTTCTCCAAGACAAGAAGACTGTAACATAATCAAAGTAAAGCACAAAAACCAATTTGCCAAAAACACACAAGATCCAAAAACGTAGAAATATCAACTTTTGACTTGCAAAATTCTTGCTAAAAATACCATGGGACGATTAGAGTCCAAATCTAAAAAGCCTCCACTAATGGAATAAGAAGATACAGACTCCTTACAAACTTCTCACCGATCTTACCGAATTACCGTAACTACTTGGAAGATGAAAACTTAATTATATACTCCCAAAGAACAAAAGGCAATAAGAAGAATTACTCGAACTTGTCTTTCCTTCGAAGCAGCCGTCAGTCCCCTCTTTCTCTTCTCCAAAAGTTGCAAGCATTGAGAAACCTCTCCTTATGATCTTGAGATGATGGATTAGTCTTAGAAAATACTTATAATAATCTCCTTAATCCCGCAACAAATCTGGATAGTATATATGATTCAACAGTGTAGATAAGACACACAAAACTCGATTTAGGCCAATAGACCGAATTCGGTCAGCCCCATGCCTAAGTGTTCTGTCTGAAACATATAGAGTTTGGACCAAACTCGGTACTGATTGAATTCTAAAAGATTTTTAAACTATATTTATGAACTCTGCTTTGACACCATCAGCTTTCGAGTTTCTCTGACACACGGATGACGCTCGTCGCACTCCTGTATATTATCCATATAGGTTGGGAATCCCACCCAACTCCAACACATCTCCCTCTTCCCAACTAGGTGGATGAGCTGGTCATACTGATGATCCTCAGGCAATACTCAAACTTTTAGGGTATAATAATATAATATTATATTATTATAATAATATTATATTATATTAAATAGTACTATTTTGTATTATTATATTATATTATAATATAGTACTATTTATAAAATAAAGTATTATATCTCATAATTGTTCTCTACGAGTTTTCATACTTTGAAATCGTTTAACTACAATATCATTTGTAATACTACTAAGCAACTCTTTTTCTATGAAGCATACTTTCTAAAAAAAATACTAAGCGTATTAAAATTTTTTAGTATTTTTTATACTCCAAAGTATGCTTCTAATTTGTAAGTTAATTAGAAAGAATTCAGGTATTTGTTATATGTCCAGATAATTATTCGAATATAGCATACTTTAGAAGCATAAATTTAAAGTATTGAATATTATGATTTTATGAATTCCTTCTAACTTAAAACTTCAGCCAATAACTTTGGAGTGAACATATAACAAATACTAAAATTTGGAGAAAAAAATTCACTGGGAGCCCAGCCCCGAGAGGATCCGCCTCTATGGAGAAGTTTTTTCCATTTGAATTTTTTGATCAATAAAAAAAATTCAACTGAAGTAGGAGTTATAACACTTTATAACATTAATGTGTCAAACATCAATATCTATAATTTTTTCTACAATTGCGAGTTTATGTATGAATGATGTTAGAAAACATTTTTGATTTACTGAAGCAAAATAACAAAGGGTTAGAGTTACCGGCCTCTGAAAAAGTCACGCACTGCACACTTCACTAAGAGATTATTCGAGGTATATGTGCAAACTTCTTCTCGAACCCCATAGAGGTAAAACCTCGATGCTACCGACTTTTCGTCATTGCATACAGTTTCGAGAGAATGACCGGAACTTAGCTATTGCCCAGAAGAAGATTGAAGTGAAGAATTTGGAGAGGTTGAAATAGAAGAAGTTTTTGTAGGAGGAAGAGACAATAGATTTTGAGAGAGAGTGAGAACTTCTTTTTCTATCTCCTGTTGGTGTTTTTGCCTTTGGACTAGTAAAGATAGTCCTATATTGGCTACACCACCAAGTGGGTATCTCAATATAATATTATATATGTGTTGAGGTTTGCATATGGGGTATAGTGGGGCACATGGGTGTCATGTGGGGGTATTTTATGTCACGCCCCGATCTCCCGCGGTCCTGATCGCCCCAGTCGGGCGCGAATCACCGTGCCAGCGCTCCCGCGGGAGGGTCGTTCCCCTCGGAACGTGATGCCGTGCGAGCCTGGAGATTCTCTCGCATAAGGCAACAACACAAGTCATCTTGATTATCATCGAACTGATCGAGTTTGCAGCGGAGGAGCAGTATTACAAATAATAATCCATCTAAGTATACGAAGTAAGGCTCAAGGCACGAGATTCTCTGAATACAATGACATCGTTCCATACATTATGTCCCTTTATACAAAAGTAGCTAAAAATATCTCGATATGACTCAAGACATCGACACCAGATTTTTGGGTCATGGAGATGAGGCACGGCTATCACTTCCTCGGACGATCCAGTATCTGCGAACAAGCAAACTGTTGGTCGATCAGTACTTTGGAAAAAGTGCTGGTGAGTATAAAATCAACGAACAGAAGCAACATTCACTAAAACCAACACTAAGTAAGCATGTGATAAAATATTACATTACTAGTGATCTTTTTATTTTTATCTAGGTTCGTTACATGTAGTAAAAGAGCAGAGTCATATTACTTTCTTTTAAAAATATCTTTGAAATCAGAGTTCAGTTCAATACAACTAAGCATACAAGGCAAGTATTTCAAGCATGAAGTGTCGATTCTTATACTATCAGGGTGTATGCAGCGTGTCTCGTAAGCTATACTCAAAGACTTTAGGAACAATATATCATCTAGTGGACTATCCTTTATATACTATTCAAGGCGATCATCATATTCAAGCAAGCATGCAAGTCTAAGTGCGATGTAAGATAATAAGCAAAAATAATATATTACTTATATAGTGATTCTTACCCCTTGTCAAACGTTTATCCCTGTAACATACATAAAAACTAGAAATATTTGAATATATGAATATGGTTTTATTCCCTGTCCGTCTCTGTATCAAACAGTTAGGTATGCAAGAAGGCTAGCATAGCATGCGCCCTAACTATATGATGGCCCTTGAAAGCTATGATTAGTAGCGATGTTATCACGGTCTAGCACTGCACTAATATACTCGCTCATATACTAGTTGCTTTGATGCATGAACCATCTAACTAATGGACATAACAGCCCCTAATAACGAGGAATTCATTCCCTAAGGGTGTTTTGTATAGCCTCTCCCATGCAAAATGGTCCCAGTGCCCTAGGATACCGCTCGAGGGACCCGATACTTGGGAACAAATTGTCCCGACTTATGCGATGAATACTCTTCTATCAATTAATAACATTTCAATACTATGCACATGTTTATAACAAGCAGACTATTCAATCATTTCTCTTCTATTAAATCGATCGATAGGTTCAATCTTCTCTTTACATATCTAATAGCCATACCCCCCAAGATCCCGTAGGACCGATCCTCAGGGTACACTACTAGTCGTATCATTCATATCAATCCATTTAAAATATTATGAGTTACTCATAACAGTTCTATCTATCAAGCATCAATGACAAGCAAAATATGACACGATTCTTCTATCTCTTTTAACTAAGTATGCGGTTCTACTCTTGTTTAGCATACGATGGAAACATATAAATATTCTTTTACTCTAGTTTATTAGCATGGAAGCGGTTCGTTCGATAGCGGTATCAGTGTAACTAAGCAAACAATATTTTTTTCTTGACTTAGCATGGCAATGGTTCTATCTAGTATAGGCAAGCATATAAGTTCTCTTAGTAAGCATACAGGTTCTCGTTCGATCATTCTTAATGCGAACATTATCTATTTAACAAACAAGTATTTCAAAAACTCAGATTCATTATTAAGGCATGCAAGAATCAGAGAATGAAGTCCTACCCACTCACCTAGATCAGTCGTCTTCTGGTTCAATAAGGAGCTCTTTAGGAAGGTTTCTTTTTTGAGTCAGGAAACGCGGAGTGGGGCACTACATACTTACCCACTAAGAAAAGTTTTGTCCTCGAAACTCAAGGAGTAACTTTCGATATCCAGAGTAGCGGTAGTTCTTATCCCTCATGTCCTCAATCAAAAACACTAGCAATCAGAACTCAATAAAACTATAGTAATCAGAAATCACAAATCATAACTCTCAAGCAATAAATCAAATCCAAAAAACTTTTGCTAGCATCTTTGAGAATATTTTTGGACTTACTGTATGGAACACTCAACTCAGCAATGATATCAATGGGCAAGGATTTATCATCTATGAACTGCAGCGAAAAGGGCGTAAGACCAGATGATCGAGTTGCTCTGATACTACTTTGTCACGTCCCGATCTCCCGCGGTACAAATTGTCCCAGCCGGGCGTGAATCACCATGCCAGCGCTCCCGCGAGACGGTCGTTCCCCTCGGGGCGTGATACCGTGCGAGCCTAAGATGCTCTCACACAAGGCAATAACACAAGTCATCTTGGTTATCATCGAACTGATCGAGTTTACAGCGGACGAGCAGTGTTACAAACAATAATCCATCTGAGTATACAAAGCAAGGTTCAAGGCACGAGGTTCTCTGAATACAATAACATCATTTCATACATTATGTCCCTCTATACAAAAGCAACTCAAAATATCTCGATACAGCTCAAGGTATCGACACCAGATTTTTGGGTCCTGGGGATGAGGCACCGCTATCGCTTCTTTGGACCATCCAGCATCTGCGAATAAGCAAACTGTTGGTGGGTCAGCACATTAGGGAAAGTACTGGTGAGTATAAAATAAACGAACAGAAGCAACATTCACTAAAACCAACATTAAGTAAGAATGTGATAAAACATTATATTACTAGTGATCTTTCTAGTTTTACCTAGGTTCGTTACATGCAGTACTAGAACGAAGTCATATTACTTTATTTTAAAAATATCTTTGAAATTAGAGTTCAGTTCAATACAACTAAGCATACAAGACAAGCATTTCAAGCACGATGTGCCGATTCTTATACTATAAGGGTGTGCGCAGTGTGTCTCGTGAGCTATACTCAAAGACTCTAGGGACAATATAGCATCTAGTAGACTATCATTTTTATACTATTCAAGGCAATCATCATATTCAAGCAAGCATGCAAGTCTAAATGCGATACAAGACAATAAGCAAAAACAACATATCACTTATATAGTGATTCTTACCCCTTGCTGAACGGTTATCCCTGCAACAGACATACAAGTTAGAAATATTTGCATATATGAGTATGGTTTTATTTCCTGTCTGTCTCTGTATCAAACACTTAGGCATACAAGAAGGCTAGCCTAGCATGCACCCTAACTATATGATGGCCCAGGAAAACCATGATTAGTAGCAGTGTTATCACGATCCAGCACTGTACTAATATACACGCTTATATACTAGTTGCTTTGACGCATGAACCAGCTAACTAATGGACATAACACTTGACTAATAATGAGGAATTTATTGCCTCAGGGTATTTCATATAGCCTCTCCCAGGCCGAACTGTCCTAGTGCCCCTGGATACCGCTCAAGAGACCAGATACTTGTGCACAAGTTGTCCTGATTGATGCGATGAAGGCTCTTCTATCAATTAATAACATTTTAATATGATGCACATGTTCAGAACAAGCATACTATTCAATTATTTCTCTTATATTCAATCAATAAATAGGTTCAGTTTTCTCTTTACATATCTAATGTCCACACCCCCAAGATCTCGTAGAACCGATCCTTAGGGTGCACTACTAGTTGTATCATTCATATCAATCCATTTAACATATAACGAGTTACTCATAACAGTTCTATCTATCAAGCATCAATGATAAGCAAAATATGGCATGATTCTTCTATCTCTTTTAGCTAAGCATGCAGTTATACTCTTGTTTAACATACGATGGAAATATATGAACATTCTTTTACTCTTATTTATTAGCATGACAGCGGTTCATTTGATATCGGTGTCCGTGTAACTAAGCATGCAATATTTCTTTTTTAACTTAGCATGGCAATGGTTCTAACTCTTATAGTCAAGCATATAAGTTCTCTTAGTAAGCATGCAGGTTCTCGTTCTATCATTCTCAATGCGAACGTTATCTATTTAGCAAACAAGCATTTCAAAAACTCGGATTTATTATTGAGACTTGCAAGAATCAGAGAATGAAGTTCTGCCCACTCACCAAGATTAGTCATTTTCTGGTTCAGCAATGTGCTCTTCAGGAAGGTTTTTTTTTTAGTCAATAAACCAATATCTCTTGCACATAGTGCCAATGCAGAGCGGGATACTACATTTTATTAGGCAAAAAATGATTAACTCCTCAATGAAAGCTTTTAAGCTTTTTGTTATGTTCTTGGTTATTATTCCATAGGAAACTCGGACTCGAACTCGGGCTCAAGGGTGCAAAGTGGCACTTTATTGGCACACTTTGCACCTAGCATCGTCGCAAGACGCTTGTACGCTTTTGTTGCGCTCGTGTGCGCATTTTATGCTCGAATTGCATGCACGTATTGCATTAATAGGCTGAGATTATGGGATATAAATTTTGTATATTAGTTTTTTTGTCCCATATCTGAAAGAAGAGGAGGATGGGCTTTCATCCTTCCCTATATAAAGATCCCTCTAGCCTCCTTTTGAGACACACCAAAATTGAGAAAGCGGAGTCCAAATGAGTCCGTTCGAGTCATACAAAGAGGTGACTACGAACGTTCCAGAAGTTTTCTTGTGAACTTGCTGGCTCCTAGGAGTAGATCGTCAATAGAGGATAAATCTTGCTTTGAGCAACGGTGGTCTTTACCTCCCCAGCAAGAATAATTTTATTCTGTCTATTTTTCTTTCTTGTTCTATCTCAATTGCAACTACGTTTGCAAGAAAGAGCAACACTTATTTTTGCCAGTTGGTTTCTGGAATTGGCACTCATCTTGAGTTTAGATCTTCGTTTAGGAAGATTTTGTTCTATCCTAAGAAGCTCATTCAGAGTTTTGTTGCTACCATCCTAACAAGCTCGTTTAGAGTTTTGTTGCTACCATCCTAACATGTCCGTTCAGAGTTTTGTTGCTACCTTCCAAACAAGCTCGTTCAGAGTTTTATTTCTGGCATTTGTTCAATCCATCAGGAGAACTGTCTCAGGAAATAACAATCTCAAAGAAAGATCCGAGTAAGATGGAGAACAACCGTGCAAGTCTTATCGATACAAGTTTTTACAAACTTAAGAAGATATACGAGCTACACTTTAATCATTTGGATGAGGAAGGAGTCCTCTGTCAAATGTTGGACGGTGGTAGAGAGATCCAGGATCTACCATTCATGCGAATGAAAGTGATCTTGATCTGGCGTCGCTGGAGACGCACATTCTAAGGGAAATGAAGTCAACATCTGATGCAAGTTGGCGCATGGAGATGTCTGATGCTAGTATCTGCATGGTGAAGTCTACTGCGATTGCTGAAGAGAGACTGTCACTATGCATCTACGCATGGCAAAAATTAGAACATAGAAGAACTTGGCACATAAGTAGTCTCAGCGCAGGGCACTCATTGCGTTTTGTGGGCTTTGTGGAGTATAGTCACTGCGCATGGCATTCTTTTGGTGCATGGCAGGACTTGGCCCATGTAAGCGTATATGTGGCTAGCTCTAAGCAAGGTCTATGCGCGACCAGGTTATGCGCATAGGGCTATGAGCACCTTGGCGCATGTCTCTTCAAGCATGAAGGACCATAAGAATGAGGATTGGAGATCTAATTTCAAATAAAAATAGCAAGGTAAAATCTTAACTTGGTTACTTTGATTACTTAACTTGGTTGCTATGATTGCACAGATTAAGTCATATATTGTGGTTGCTGATTGATGAATGGACACTAGTACATCTAGCCACTAGAGCTCTAAGAAGATAAGTTCACCGAGGTCAAGCCTATCACTAAAGAAGGTCGAAGATCTCGATAGCGAATAAGGATCAATCAGAGGATCTGGGGATTGGGATAATGGTTCTGAACTTCGAGAAGTTATAGTCAAAGAAGTACGTATAAAAAAGTACTAGTGATTAAAAAAGAAACATATCTCAAGAAGTCTGTTGTAGACTTGATGATGAACATCCATGGTTGCGAGATGGTGATATCTTGGCAGGAGGCATACTTTGAAACAAGGCTTCAATATCAGATGAACTTTCGAGCTTCTGCTTTAGAGTAGAGTCTCATTAAAAGAGTTGTGGGACACCAAGATTAGGACATGTAATCTATACCGCAAGATGTCTAGTCTATGGCTTATCTTCAAATATTGGTGTAAGGAGGTGGATATGTGTAAAGTCTGTGCGTAGACAAAGATTACAAGAAAATTGTTAAAACGGGTAAATCAAAGTACATATTTTCTTGTCTTGGTACACTCAGATATTTATGACTTTAAACAGTTTTCCATAAAGACCATGATGAAGTATTTTATTACCTTCATCGACGAATACTCGAAGTACGTGCTCATCTATCTGCTTAAGACAAAAGGCGAAGCATTCGAGAAGTTCAAGGAGTTCAGGGCTAAGGCTGAACATCGAACAGGACAACAACTCAAGAGACTCAGAAGTGATCAAGGAAAGAGTTTAGGTCCATTGAATTTGCATCGTTATGCAAAGAACATGGAATTATCAATAAGACGACTACTTCAAATTTTTCTCAATCAAATGACGTAGTTGAATGGAAGAACAGAACGTTGATAGAGATGGTGAAGTCAATACTGTTAATTGTGGGTCTTCCAAACTATTTTTGGGGAGAAGTTATGCTGACAGCTATGTTCATCATGAATAAAGTGCCGTACACAATATCCGATGTCACTCCTCATGAACTCTGGTTCAAAATCAGACCCAACTTAAATGTCATTCAAGTATGGGAGTGTCTGGCATATGTGAAGCTTCCAGACTTGAAGATTTGAAAGCTAGGAACGAGGACTACGAAGAATCTTTCTGGGATATGGCGAGGAGAGTAATGCTTAGAGGTTCCTTGATATTGAGTCAAATTATATCATCAAAATCTCGTAACGCAAAATTATTTGAAGATAAATTTGCAAGGCACAAGAACATTATTTTCGCAAATATTTTAGAGAATAGTATGCGTGTACATGCATGAGGCTAATGTTTCCAATGAAGATATAGTCCACGAAAAAGTTGTCATTCCAGAGACAACGTTCGAACTAGAGCTCAAAACCAGTGTCTAAGCAAGTGAGAAGACAGAAGGACTTCGGAGATGACTTCGTCACCTATCATGTGAAAGCAGACCCTCTTTCCTATGATCAGGCAATGAAGACCAGAGACGTTGTCTTCTAGTGGAAGGATATAAATAATGAGTATGACTCAATAACATCCAACAATACTTGGTTGTTTGTCGATCTGCCTGAAGGAGCTAAACTATTCAGATTTTTAAGAAGAAGATGAAGGACGATGGAACTGTTGACAAATTCAAGACAAGGCTGGTGGCCAAAGGGTTTTCTCAGAAGCAGGGGATCGACTACTTCGACACATATGCTCCAGTAGCACGGATGACGATCATTAAGATGTTGATTGCTATAAGTGCAATCCATAAGCTAGTTATACATCAGATGGATGTGAAAATAACATTCCTGAATGGTGAATTGATCGAAGAGATTTATATGCAACAACTAGAAGGATTCATTATCAAGGGACTTGAAGACAAAGTCTGCAAGTTGGTAAAGTCATAATACGGTCTGAAGCAAGCTCCCAAGATGTGCCATAAGAAGTTTGATAAAGTTATAAGATCAAACTTCTATAGGGTCTGTGAGACGGACAAGTATGTTTACACAAAGTTCGCTGCGGAAGAGGAATCATCGTTTGTCTATACGTGGAGGACATGCTAATTCTAGGCACAGATCGAGCATGTGTCACTGAGACAACGAAGTTTCTCTCATCTAAGATCAGTATCAAGAACTTGGGGGGAGATGATGTGATCATGGGGATCAAGGTCATCCGGACGAGCACTGGAATGGCATTGTCATAGTCTTATTATATTGAGAAGATGCTCACACACTATGGATATCAGGATCTTTCAGGGATCAATACTCCGTAAAAGTATGACAAGAAGCTGATGCCAAATCCTATGAAAAGTGTTAGGCAGCTGGAGTATTCAAGGGTCATTAGAAGTTTGATGTATGCAACAACTACCACAGGGCCTTACATAGCTTTCGCCGTCGGGATGTTGAGTCAATTTATAAGTAATCTAGGTGTTGAGCACTGGAAAGCTCTGAGAAGAGAAATAAGATATCTCAAGAGGACTCAGAAGTATGCATTGCACTACAACAGTAATCTGACCATAGTGGAATGCTTCAGAAAAGCAAACTGGTATTCAGAAGAAGAGAGCTAAAGGTCCACAGAAGGATATGTCTTCTCAAAGGGTTGAGCTGATATGTCATGGAAGACGAAGAAGCAGACAATGTTCTCTCATTCCTTATAGAAATCTAAGTTCTATGCACTAGAGGCTATAGCAGAGGAAGTATGATGGCTTTGGGAGCTCATGTATGATCTTCCAGTGGATGGTGCACATATTCGGCGGCATCGATTCATTGCGAGAACCAGGCGACTACAGCGGTGGCATTAATTTTTTTCTTCAATAGTTAGAAGAGATATGTGCGGCTAAGGCACATGGTGCTGTATGAGCGCATCAAGGATGTCATCATAGTAGCTGTTAATGTTCGAAGCTAGGTGATTCTAGCGGGTTCATTCAAGATACTACATGAGCACATCAAAGATGGCATCATTACAGTGGTTGATGATCGAAGTCAGGACACCATCCGTATGTAGTGCCAGGTATACGTATATATGCCAGCTATACAAACAAGTATTGGAATCCAATTTAATGGAAATAACCAGTCGTAGTACGCAGTAGAATATAACTAAGTCACAATATCATAGGCGTGCAATAATCTACTCTCATCCACAAATATCACCGAATAGGAAACTGAATGAATAGATAAAGTCTCATAATCCACTACAAAATAAAGTCTAGTGGAGAAAAATCCAAAAAATATAAGTATGAAAGAATACTTAAAGAAAATACAACTAGACAATAATGAAATAGTCCGGGTGCCAGCTAACTAGATAAGGACACCCAAGACACTAAGCAACTATCATCCATAACGCTCAAGAAAACTCATGTGGCTATATCTCAAGGTCCTCGTCAGCAAAATCTCCAACTCCGTAGTTCGTAGGGTACAAGTGCTCGTATGGATCTGAAAAAGGTGCCAGGTCCTCAGAGTGATATAACAAGTACACAACAAATGACATGCATAAAACTAAAGCAGTAAACAATAAATAGGGTAACTAAACCATCTATGTGAAATACACTTGAGACATCTCTAGTGGCACATGAGAGAGGAGAATAGAAGAATCCGTCATCCCACTGGGCGTTCGATAGAACTCGGTGGTACACTATTTACCCCATTTATACCAGAAGAAACAGAAGTCCCAAACGCTCACTAGTAGATTCTTTCCTCCCAATGTACTATCCGAACCATATTTGCGGTGCAGACATAATGCAACGACGTCAATAAAATCTAGAAAACTAGCCCAAACACCAACTACTAGCCCAAGACGTGAACTCACATATTGATGATCAGTCGACACGCTAGTCCATGCACTCCTTCAGTCAGTGAACTTATTGAACAAGTGTCAGGTCAGAAGATACCAAGTACCTTCATAATATACCAGGTAAGTCTGCTACTCTAAGATGTATGCACACAACTAAACAAATAAAACTAGGCATAATATAAACTGAATAATATAATCACGCAAAGTGTACTTTCCTTCCAAGCCAAACTGCGAGCACAATAAATCCGGTCCAGAGCTCTCCACAGAAATGTCTCGAACACCGAACAATTAATTATTACACTAACTAGACTCTAATCTTCTAGTTAAATTAAGTTATTATCTAGTTATTAATTCTGCCTTGGATTGCACATGCAAGTAGCTACACACCAGAATATTACTAGTCATCAAACATTGCCAAAAATATTTTTAAATAATTAATTATTAAAAACTATTAACTGGAATTTTATTGGAAAATAGAGTTTTTAGTGATAGAGTCATCTCATAACGGTTTACCTACTAGTCACCAAAACCAATTTTTTTGACAAATAAGAAAATCTGGAATAATACTCAAAAATTCAGAATTAAAATATATTAATATAATTTTAAATGCTAAGAATATGGATTTTTGGTCGAGGTTTAAGTCTGAAATTATCGGGGTCAAGTTTTGTACTTGAAGGTTCACCAATGATGCCTTGATACGCTCTGTCAAAGTTGCTAAAATCTCGTATCAGTTGGCAAAGCTGCCTTGATATGCTCCACCAATGATGATTGTACTTGAAAGTTTATCAACTTTATGACTTCTCCTAGCATAACCACCTCTATTCCCAGCTGCTCCAAATCATATAATAATTCCTTCTGTGTTGTCAAGAAGCATGCCATCGGTCTCCTACTCAATGCATCCGCTACTGCATTAGCCTTGCCTGGATGGTACTACTGCTCAATGTCAAAATCTGCCATCAACTCGAGCCATCGTTTCTATCTCAGGTTCAGATCCTTCTGAGTATAGACGTACTTTAGGATCTTATAATATGTATAAATCTCCACAGTCTCTCCGTATAAATAATGCCTCCAAAGCTTCAGAGTAAAGATTACTACTGCAATCTCCAAGTCATGAGTGGGGTAGTTCTTTTCATGGATCCTCAACTATCGAGAACCACATGCTACCACCTTATTGTGCTACATCAAGACGCAAACCAATATCTTTTCGGAAGCATCGTTATAAATAACAAATCCTCCCAGTCCAGTAGGTATGGTCAAGATCGGCGCTGTAGTCAGGTACTTTTTCAACACATCAAATGCCATCTGGCACTCCTTTGTCCAATTAAATTCCTGTTCCTTGTGGGTCAACCTTTCCATAGGCTCTGTGACCCTCACAAAATTCTCCATGAACCTTCGGTAATATCCGACAAATCCTAGGAAACTCCGTACCTCTGAGACGTCAGTTGGTGTCGGCCACATCTCCACTGCTGATATCTCAGCTGGATCCACTGATATGTCTTCTCCCAAGATAACATGCCCAAAAAAAGCGACATGATCTAGGAGAAACTCGTACTTACTAAGCTTAGCATATAACTTATGATGTCTCAATGTTTCTAGAACCTTTATCAAAAGTTCCTCGTGCCCCTCATGGCTCTTCGAGTACACCAAAATATCGTCGATGAATACGACCACAAACTTGTCTAAGTACTGATGGAATACTTGGTTCATTAAATTTATAAACACGTCTGGCACAATTATCAAACCAAAAGGCATTACCAGGAACTCATAGTGACTATAACGAGTCTTGAAAGTCATCTTCTGAATATTCTCATGCCTCACCTTTACTTGATGATATCCCGATCTCAGGCCAATCTTAGAAAATACCCGTGCTCCTATCAGTTGGTCAAAGAAGTTATCAATCCACGGCAGATGGTACTTATTCTTGATGGTCACTGCATTAAGGGCTCTTTAGATGCACATGCGGTTTGTTCCATATTTCTTTGGCACGAACAAAACTGGGGCTCCCCAAGCCGATGTACTTGGCCTAATGAATTCCTTGTACTGCAACTCTTGCAACTGTGCCTTCATCTCATCTAGTTCCTTCTTTGCCAGCCGATATACCATAGAAGATATCGGCGCTGCTCCCAATACCAACTCAATAGTGAACTCGACTTCTCTGTCCGGTAGCAGATCAGGCAACTCGTCTGGAAAGATATCTGCAAACTCCTCAATGATTGGTGGTGACGCAACTTCCATTGCCATGCAAGTTCCACCGTACTGGCCTACTCTCTCCTCCGTACTTCCTCTCATGAACTAAAACTCTGGCTAGCCTGGCGGCTTAAATATAGCACAACCTTTGTAGCAATCTAATATTGCATGGTATTGACTAAGCCAATCCATCCCCAATACTATATCAAAATTTGTCATTAGAAATACCAAAAGTCGAGCTCTCATCTCCCGACCACAAACAATAACTGAACAAGTCCTACAGGTACTAGTTATAGGCACTATTCCTCCTCCGGTAAGAATCCTCCAACACTTAGGCAAGGGTTAAGTATCTATTCTATGCATTGCTACAAATTTAGATGATATGAATGAAAGAGGTAACCCAGAATCAAATAAAACAGTAGCAGGTACTGATCCAACTAGAATAATACATGTAATAGCCTCTCATTCTATCTTTTCTCCTCCCTGAGTCAGTGAAAACACCTATCCTTGCCTCTAAGCTCTTGCCAGCTGTCTGGCCCTCTCAAACTGTACTGCCTGCGATGCCAATGGAGGTCCTCTTTGCTGGCCTTCTGGTGTTGGTAAGCGAGGTAAGCCTCATCCTTGTTTAGTTGCTCCCGGTGCCGGTACTACTGACTTTTGAACTCTAACTGGAATAATAGCTACACGTTGCGGACAATCCTGAGACTGATGCTAACCCGGTCTGTAAGTCAAGCAAGTTCCCAGTTTCTTTTTGCACTCCCTTTGCAGGTGTCCCTTCATGCCACAAAAATGATAAGTCAGAGGTTCTCTGAGCTGGTGGGCCCCCATCCTCTGTTGTTGTTGCTGTATCATTGGTCGTCCGATAGGCCCTCCATGTTGCTTCTTTGCTGGCCCTTGCTGAATTCTCTGTTAATTCCCTTTCCCTTGGTTGATGGCCTACTAAATTCTGGCCTCTGCCAATACTTCAGCATAAGTGATCCGGGACTGTGAGCTGCTATAGTACTGAAGCTCCTGAGTCAGCCCGGGATGAAATATCTTAGCTTTCTCTAAGTTATTGGATATCAGAATGACACCATATCTCCTAAGGCAGCTGAAGTCTGAATCATACTCATCGACTGTCTTGTTCCCCTGCTCTAGATGGAGGAACTGGTTGTACAGTACATCCTTTAAAGTGGCCAAAAAGTATTTTTTCTCAAAGTACTCCAAGAACTGCTCCCAAGTCTGACGTGTACCCAATTGGAGCTCCAATGATTCCCACCAGTGATGAGCATTTCTTTCTACCTGGATCCTCACACCTTTCATCAATAAATTTGTAGGCAGCTGTGATGCCTCTAATAGCTTCTTGGTGCTGATTATCCTGGTTGTGGTCTTCTCTAGGCTCTCATTGCCTTTATATGGATTGGAGTTTATTTATACAAAATTCTTTACTAAACCAATGCGCGCTTGTGGTACTAGAGCTAGTGCCTGAGCTGGTGCGGGTGCTGGTGCAGCCAAACATTCAAGTGCTGTCAGGAATCCCTGCCACATCTCAGCGGCTTTTTGCCTCTGCTATGTCGTTTGCTGCCTCTGCTCGGCAGCCAGTGCGGCATCATGTTGTCTCTACTCCGCAGCCTGCTATCTCTGTTCCTGCATCATCATCTGGAAGAATTGGAACATCAATGTCTGACCGTCCTGCGATACTGTTGGAGCTGAGAAAGCTCCATTAGGTGCCGAGGATGGAGCTGGTGGAACCAGATTGTTAGTCTGTCCATCCGGTCCTAGAATTTGAGGACTCGTCGAGGCCTCTCCTGGTGATTGTCCATTGACCCCTGGAGAGATGTTGCCCCCGGTGGCAGCACGTCTGCTACGCAAAATCAACTCTCTGCAAGAGGTGAACGAATGATTTAGGAAGAGTACATAAATCAAGCATGATGCAATATTTATTTAAATAGAACAAATTAGAAGGAAGGTGAGTTATAGTCAATATGTGGATGAGACCTAAAACTCTAATCCTAGGTGCAGGCCTGCTCGGTACAGTTACGTAACCGAAACGGCTAACTTGACCTGCATGGACCACCACAAAATATATGTCACGCCCCAATCCTAAAATACGTAGGGCTAGGTATACGTACACATGTCAGTTGTACGAACAAGTATAAAAACCCAATTTAATGGACATAACCAGTCGTAGTATGCTGTAGAATATAACTAAGTCACAATAACACAGGCAAGTAATAATCTAGTCTCATCCACAAATATCACAGAATAAAAACAGAATGAATAGATAAAGTCTCATAATCCACTACAAAATAAAGTCTAGTGGAGAACAATCCACAAAAATATAAGTTTGAAAGAATAATGAAGGAAAATACAATTAGACAATAATAAAATAGTCCGGGTGTCAGCTAACTAGATAAGGACACCCAGGACACTAAGCAACTATCATCCATAACGCTCAGGAAAACTCATGTGGCTCCACCTCAAGGTTCTCGTCAGCAAAATCTCCAACTCCGTAGTCCGTAGGATACAAATGCTTATCTAGATTTGGAAAAGGTGCCAGGTCCTCAGTGCTACATAACAAGTACACAAAAAAATGACATGCATAAAAGTAAAGCAGTAAACAATAAATAGGGTAACTATACCATCTATTTGAAAAGCACTCGAGACCACTCTAGTGGCGCATGAGGGGAAGAATAGAAGAATCCATCATCCTACCAGGCAATAGATAGAACTCAGGGGTACACTATTTACAATAGAAGAAACAAAAGTCCCATATGCTCACGAGTAGATTCTCCTCTCCCAATGTACTATCCGAACCGTATATGCGGTGCCGACATAATGCAACGACGTCAATAAAATCTAGAAAACTATCCCAAGCACCAACTACTAGCACAATACGCGAACTCACGTATCGATGATCAGTCGACACGCTAGTCCATGCACTCCCTCATTCAGTGAACGTGTTGAACAAGTGTTAGGTCAGAAGATACCAAGTACCTGCGTAACATACCGGATAATTTTACTACTATAAGATGCGTGCACACAACTAAACAAATAAAACTAGGCATAATATAAACTGAACAATATAATCAAGCAAGTTGTACTTGCCTTCCAAGCAAAACTGCGAGAACAACAAGTCCGGTCTGGAGCTCTCCACAGAAACGTCTTGAACACTTACCAATTAATTATTATACTTATTAGACTATAATCTTCTTATTAAATTAAGTTATTATCTAGTTATTAATTCTACATTGGGTTGCACCTGCAAGTAGCTACACACCAGAATATTAATAGTTATCAAACTTTGCCAAAACTATTTTTAAATTATTAATTTTTAAAATATACTAATTCTGGAATTTTATTAGAAAATAAGGTTTTTAGTGATAGAGTCATCTCCTATAATTGTTTATGATTCCAAAACCAAGTAGAAACCAAAACTAGGTCATAACGGTTTACCAACTAGTCACAAAAACCAATTTTTTTGACAAATAAGGAAATATGGAATAATACTCAAAAATTCAGAATTAAAATATAATAATGTAATTTTTAATGCTAAAAATATGGGTTTTTAGTGGAGGTTTAAGTCTAAAATTTTCGGGGTCAAATTTTGTCAAAACTAGGTCAACTTGTTACGTAAAATACCTAGATTTCTAACTTTTACAAATAGAAATAAAATATGAATATACAAGAAAAATAGAATTAAATAAAATAAATACCCCTTTTTTATACAACATTAAATATGATTTTACTATCTACAAGTTGATACTATTAGGGTTGGCAAAAAGATTTGCTAGCATGCATGTCAAGGGATGATACATGGGTGTTGTGATATCATAGATATCAAAATAATATTTATTTAATATAAATTTCAGAATATATAATTTTTGGAAATTAGTAATTCATTGAGAAAACTTAGTTTATCTATCTACAATTAAATCCTAACAAGGTCCAAGGGTTTTCAACATGCATACATCAAGACTAAATTAAAACTACACATAAACATGCTTAAAACCATCATTTAATTCCCATTAATAATTCTGGCATTATTAATAAAAACTAAATTTAATCCATATTAATAACATCCTTATAAGTTCATTAAAAAGATTTAAAGAAGGTTTTGAAGGAGGTTTCACACATGCACAAAATATTTGGGTTGAACATCAAAACTAAGGTTCATGGGTTTGCATGGGTTCTTCAAGATAAAACAATAGAGTTTGATCACACACACACACACACACACACACACACACACACACACACATATATATATATATATATATACACATACATATGTATAAGAGATTGGAGGAAGAAGGAGAGAAGGATTAAAGGAATAACTTACTAGAAGTAGAAGGTGGACGTACTAGGGTTCTTGGATGGAGGAGGTAGCCTCGGTGTGGCTGACCTCAATGTTGGGCTATGGGGGATCGGCTGCTAGAAGGAGATAGGGTGGAGGAGAATTACTTTTATTAGGGTTAGGATTTGGAGAGAGAGAAGGGGGAGATAATCGGCCTATGCGGGGGTGGACATGGGTGCGGGGAGCCGCAGGTATGAGGTGGGGTAGGAATATGATTAGTATTAGTTATTTTCTAATTGGTTTGGTAGAAATATTTGGTCAATAACTATTCCTTTAGTATTAATAATTAAGATTTGATTGGATTCTAAAAGGAATAAGATAAGGGTAAATACTATACAATCTTGCAAAAAGGGAAATTGCCTAGATTTGATTGGCAGGGGGGTCTCATGGTGGGATTTGAATTATGGTTGCTAAAATTAAAAAGTTTGATTGAAAAATAACCATAAATAAATTATATATATATAATCTCTAAATATTAAATACAAGAACTGCTGTTGTTACACTAGTGCCACACTAATGTGTAATGGTCGAATTTGGTGTCACGCAAAAATCCTACGAGTAGTGTTTCCAGTGTAGGCTACTTCCTACAAAGGGCGATATAGATTTTGGGGTCATCATATGTCATTAATGTCCAAACTACGGTAAAGTATTCCAATACATCAATTGAGTTTTTATTAAATTTTAAAATATCTAAAATAATGCAATAAATATAAATACACATAAAATACCTATTTTTGTGTGAAGGAGTTTACAACTTACCCACCTTAGAAAATTTTGTCCTCGAAATTAGAAATATGGTGCGATCTAGAAAAACAAAAATGCGATATGTAAAGTCATACCTAAAGACTTACGTAAGTGAGGGAAATGCTCTAAACTCAAATCCTTCAACTCCCAAGTCAATTCATCCGGTGAATGATGCTTCCAAGCCGTACAGACTAGTTGAATAGTCTTCCCCTTTAGCACCTTCTCTGTGCGATCGAGAATCTCAACTGGCTGCTCCTCATAAGGCAAACTTGGTTCCACGGTGATCTCTGAATGATCCAGTACATGGCTAGGATCCTCCACATATCTTCTTAACTGTGAAACATGGACACATCATGGACACCTTCCAAGGTCTATGATAATGCTAGTCTGTAAGCAACCTAGCCCACACGCTCCAATACGTCGAACGGTCTGATGTACCTCAGACTAAGCTTTCCTCTACGTTCAAATCTAATTATTACTCTAGTTAGAAGATCCTTAAGAACACATGATCTCCCTACTTGAACTCTTGGGTTCAACAGTAAGTATCTGCCCATCGCTTCTGTCTATCCTGCGCTGCTCGAAGGTGAACTTGAATTTTCTTGATCTTGTCCACTGTGCGAGTCACCAACTTCGGTCTAAGTATCTGTCTCTTACTCATATCACTCCAACATACTGGCGATCGATACTTTCTTCCTTATAATGCTTCAAAAGGAGCCATCTGAATGCTTGCTTGGTAGCTATTATTATAAGAGAACTCCACCAAGTGCAAGTGATCCTTCCAAGATCCTCCAAAGTCAAGCTTGCACTCACTCAACTTGTCCTCCAATGTCTGAATAGTGCGTTCTGACTGTCCTTCTGTCTGCGGGTGATATGAAGTGCTAAAATTCAATCTAGTTTCTAGGACCTTTATTGATGGCCTCCTGAATCCTGACCTCTGCCAATACTTCAGCATAAGAGATCTAGGACCGTGAGCTGGTATAGTGCTGAAGATCCTGAGTCAGGCCCTGATAAAATCTCTTGGCTTTCTCCAAGTCAATGGGTATCAGAATGATGACATATCAGCTGAGGTGGCTAAACTCCGAATTATACTCATCGACCGTCTTATTCTCCTGCTATAGATGGAGGAACTGGTTGTACAATACATTTTGTACAGTGGCCAAAAAGTATTTTTTCTTAAAGTACACCAAGAACTGCTCCCAAGTCTGACGTGTACCCAATTGGCGCTCCAACGATTTGTCTCAACCCGTGCTAGGTGTGAGGGCACGTGTACGCGGGTACGTCCAGCCTACGCCGCTCATCGATAGTAGAACGTTGTCCAGGTCATCATACTATCTATCATATCTCACAATAATATATCATAACCTGTCAATGATAATCTCAACTCCATATGGAGGACAAGATGAATATATAATAACAATATCAATACTGAATCACAGTGAAACTATAAGGAAGATGAAATGCACGATATGCTATAAAAGGAAAGAGAGAAGTCTAGAAATATACACATCTTAAAACATCAAAAATGAGTCTAGAGTCTAGCTATCTTAATACCAATATAAGACTTAATTATAATAAAACTCAATATCTTAAGGTTGGGAACAAACCCAATATAATATAAATGCTAAAGTAGCTAAGTCACTACAAGTGTCTTCTCTCTGGGGACTGGCTCCTCTTGAGGCTCCTAGATATAACCAACATCTACTCCCGGTCAATAGAAGGTAGGACAGAAATTCTCTAAGTCATCTAAAAAATATTATCCAATTATGATTGGAGCGAAGTACATAAACTAACAACAGTTTCAGTTATATTGATAAAGACTATAAAATAGAGAGTAATGAATATACATGATGGCATAGTATACTAGAAATATAAGGAAACAAGTGAGAATAGATATCACATCACAGGAAAATAATAAGCAGTGAGTAAGCAGGTAAATATCAGTCTCATTAAGTGCAAGTAGGAAATAATAGGAATAACTAGCTATGTGTTTGAAATATTAGTTTGTTAAGTGATCGGCTTGGGTACAAGATTAGGCTCTATCATATATGATTGGCTATATACAAGTAAAAGTAAGGGGATCATGCCAATCACGTATGATTGACTATGCACATGTACATATAAGGGAATCAGGTTAATCACGTATGATTGACTATGCACAAGTACAGGTAAGGGGATTAAGTCAATAACGTATTATTGACTATGCACAAGTAAAAAGTAAGGGGATCAGGCCAATCATATATGGGAAACTATGTACAAGTAATAAGATCAGGCTATACCCTGCGTGTGGTGAGGGTGAGCTATGCACACGTAAGTGGGGGTATGATCACATAATTTGCTAATACTTCTCCCGTCCCCCGAATTTTATAGTAGATCCAACCATGTCACGTTACGACACAGGATTTACAGATCAGGGGGCCAACATACTCCTGAATCAGTGTCTATACATGTAATGGAATCACAGGACATATACATGATCCTCAAAGAAATAATATTTTATTACAGGATCCAGGATATACTAATTCATGTATCAACGTGTCAGGAATCAGGTATAATAGTAAAAAGCTAGAATCATTGTAATCATCAAAATAATGGAAACTGGCAGAGAATGTACTCGCCTCGTATCAAGAATGAGGAATATTCAATAGTTCTCAACTGGAGTCCAAGAATCCTAAATAAGGAATATAAGTGTTAAAGAGTGAAAAAAACTGATAAACATGTTAACTAGTTAAGGGTGGCCTTTCTAGGCCATTTCTAAGTCCATACTAGATTAACTAGGTCAATACCTTGCTACTCTAGAATTTCTGAGTCACACTAGGTCGATCTAGTCAATAATAGTTTATACTAGCTAATACTTGGTTATACTAAATGTTCCAGCTTATACTAGTATTATACTAGCTAATATTAGGCTATATGACTAATACTACTAATACTAACTAATACTTATTATACTAGATACTATTAATCATTAACTCATATACTATGGTAATAAGTTTCTACCTTAACTGACACTAAGGTAATACCAAATTTTGAGTTATCTAATATTATGACATCCTTAATATTTATCTCAACTCATACAATGACCCAAATTTCAAGATAATAACCAATACCTTAGCTATATATATATATATATATAGTAACTTAATCCTTAGCAATTCCTAACTTGGACTCAACTCATACACTCTTGCACTAGACACTCCTATCACTGATACTTCTTTAGGACTTAGTACATAACCACTAAACCAAAAACTTGACACTCATATTAGGAAATTGGTACTCACTCACCTACCTAACTGCTTTTCCAGTCCTAAAACCTGTTAGCAACCCTTCAATATGTTTAAACACAACAAGTAACCAACTGTGTTTTCTATTGCAGGTTGCAAATGTGCTACTGCCAACCTGTGCAAGCAGTGCGCCCATGAGCTTGATGTGCTAACACTCTTCCTCACTCACTTTCTAATACCTAATACACATATATCATAATAAATCACCATTCTCCCTCACTAGTAATTTTTGCAACACAAGACACCACTCACTTATCTCACAAATTACACACCCTCACATACCCATATACCTACAATGTCTATCACTCCTACACAAGCAAATTTATATACCTACAGACACCTACACCTATATATAATAGTGCACAAGATATTTGATACACTCTCATTTAATTGTTCTTAGAGTAACTAACACACACACACAATACCATTCACTGATATCTTACGTATACCATACATCTCCTATTACCTCACCCTCCTATACTAGTACACAACATGTATCCTATTGATACCAATATCCACACTACTCTAAGTTCACCAAGTGTCACAAAATACACCCTCACCAATATTAAGGTATGAATACTCGTATCATAACACTTAGACTAAAATCCCCTCTCCCTTGCACTGAGTTAAGGCTCTTCCCTCTCAACCTCCCTATACAGGCAACACACCCGTCCTACTGATACACACTGATGCACATGACACTAGACTCCACTATACATAGGCCTTGCTTTCCTTTCCTCCCCCTAACTAATTTGATCTTCAACCACTGAATGCACATAATACAGTATCAGGCAACCCACTGTGCAGAACTTCCAATTGCACACAGACCTATATTGAACCCCCATACCCCTTGTCATGCTGCTGTCACATCTAACCAAGGTACAAGCCTATACCCCCCAGTTTTAGACAGCTCGAGCACCCAATGTAAACTAAATTCTCAATGTATCTGTACCAGATTCCTTTATAACCTACTGTTATCTCTTTAATTGATAGTGCACACAGTCACTTACCTGACACTCACATATACACATCTGTTATACAGATACTTCACATTGCTCTGAATACTCCTATCTCCTTACTTCAATATCCATACTCCACAAACCAATATCTCCTCACTATATACATATATACATACACATTTAATAATAATAATAATATATATATATATATATATATATATATATATATATATATATATATATATATATATATATATATATAACACTTCATAGCATAGGTATATAGATAAATAGTTAGATATATATAGATAGGTAATTAGTTAGATGGATGCACACAACCCTCAACTCCTCCACACTCGAGTATCACAAACTCTAGTGCATCACTTATACCATACAGTGCAGAAAACGATACCACGATAATCACTCTCTACTCTCTTCGTATCAGTGAACCCATCAAAATCCTGCACCCAAGCTCATCCACACTCGAGCTAGCCACTGCAGATACTGCAAGTGCAGCTGCTTGGTGAGATTGCTGTCAAGGTAGGATGCAGGTATTGCCACTATGTTCTATTATTGTTGCTTGCAGTGATGCCAAGCAGTGCACAACTCCTGTATACTATAAGCCTCTAACTACTTCACACATGCAGTTGAGGCTCAAGCAACTACCATTTGTGGATGTCCCCTGGTGCCTCACTGCTTGTATACTCCTCCTCCTCATAGCTAGTACACATCACTCTGAGAGGCACTTGAAACACATACACAAACAACCAAAACCCACTCAACTACTGCCACAACTGCTCCTATTACATCATGTTACTGATATACTGCATAAACCAGACACTACTCCTCACACATCTACAACACATACACTCTTTTCCATAAATTTCCACCAACCTTAGATATTCATTCCTTCAAGATCCTAATGATACCAACACAACACACATGATACTCCAACCCCTCTTGATACTAAAATATCCGTACTACTACATTATGACACCAATACACAATAACTCCAATACACAAAAACACATGCACCACACCAAAGCACATGCACCACACCAATGCTCTATCACACCCCAAGCCACAACTCTCTTCCATGAACCAAACTTTGAATTTATATTTACTAAATATACATAAAACATAAGCACAAACACTTGGAGTGCATCACTCTATGATACACTCAAAATATAGGATACTCTCATGATATACTCTCCAAACACCAAGTGATACCACCAAATCACATGAACATATTATAATATATATAAATTATGACATATAAATATCTAAGATAGCTAATTATAATGTAATTAATTTGAATATGACACACTTGGACACTAGTACATGAAAATACCAATCCTAGCCATGCGTATCATGGCATATCATGATACACACTTTTCGTATCCAATTGTTGACACGTGATCACACTTTCAATTATATTCTAACGCCAATAGACACACAATCAAATACTTGGTGTCCCAAATTTGAAGTTTTCTCCAAATGGACACAAAAGTTAATGTAAGTTTCTCCATATGTCTCCTATGAACATAAATCTTCTTCATATAGGTTGACCTTAGCCATGGTTAGGTACTTAAGGGTTCATTATACTAGTTTAACTATGAAATTGGTAGCGAGACTGGAATTTACCTATTAGGAGATGGATTTTCAATACTATGCACCAAGGTGACACAAGAAAGTAGATGGACACATCCTTCAAGCAAGGATCCTCTCTCAAGTTTTCCTTGCTCCTCCAAGCTTCTGGGAATGGTTTGGAATGGTGGAAATGAGGGTGGATTTAGTTGGGGAAGGATTGGGATCCAAAGGAAATTTTTTGGAGAGGGGGATGAACTAATTTAGAAGGAAAACTATGGAATAGAGAACATAGTCTCTCTCTCTCTCTCTCTCTCTCTCTCTCTCTCTCTCTCTCTCGCTCTCTCTCTCTTTTATAAGAGAACATAGTCTCTCAACCTAGCCCTAATCCAAGGTAAAAAGTCCAAATTACCCTATCTAATTAGTCATGAAGGATTAGCACAAAAAGGGGTTTAGTTGGTGGAAGTTTTTAATAATTAATAAAGGAAATTAATTGGTCATTCTATCTAAATAAATGAGTCAAACATGACTAACTAATTGGTCATACTAATGGGTCATGACAAGTCCATTTGGGTTTACTAACTATTAGTCTAACTAAAGGTTTACATCTAACCATTTATATATATATATATATATATATATATATATATATATATATATATATATATATATATATATATATATATATATAATATTATAATACCAATCATTATGAAATAAAAATATAACATTAATAACAAAATAAAATGGCAAAAATATTCCTCTCCAGGAAAGTGGTAGTGACACGATTCCCACCGGTGATGAGTGTTTCCTTCTAGCTGGGTCCTCACGCCTTTCATCCATAAATTCGTAGGCAGCTGTGATGCCTCCAATAGCTTCTTGGTGCTGGTTATCCAGGTTGTGGTCTCCTCTGGGCTCTCATTGCCTTTATATGGCTTGCGGTTCATTTGTACAGAATTCTTTACTGAACTAACATGCGCTTGTGGCACTAGAGCTAGTGCCTCAGCTGGTGCGGGTGCTGGTGCAGCCAACCACTCAAATACTGTCAGGAATCCCTGCCTCATCTCGGTGGCTTCCCACCTCTGCTCTGCCATTTGCTGCCTTTGTTCGGCAGCCAGTGCAGCGGCCTGCTGTCTCTGCTCCACAGCCTGCTGTCTCTGCTCCACAGCCTGCTGTCTTTGTACCTGCATCATCATTTGGAAGATTTGGAACATCAGCGTCTGGCCGTTCTGCGGTGCTGCTAGAGTTGGAAAAGCTCTATTAGGCATCGTTGAAGGATCTAGTGGAACCGGATTGTTAGTCTGTCCATCCGGTCTTGGAAGTCGAGGAGTCGTCGAGGCCTCTCTTGGTGATTGGCCATTGACCCCTGGAGACGTGTTGACCCCGGTGGCGGCACGTCTGCTACACAAATTTGTCTCTCTGAAAGAGGTAAACAAAATATTTAGGAAGAGTACATTAATCAAGCAGAATGCAACATTTATTTAAATAGAATAGATTGGAAGGAAGGTGAGTTATAGTCAATGTGTGGATAAGACCTAAAACTCTAATCCTAGGTGCGAGCCCGCTCGGTATAGTTACGTAACCAAAATATCTAACTTGACCGGCATGGGCCACCACTAAAAATATGTCACGCCCTAGTCCCAAAATACGTAGGGCCAAGTATACGTACACATGCCAGCTGTACAAAAAAAGTATAGAAATCCAATTTAATGGACCTAACCAGTCATAGTACGCTGTAGAATATAACTAAGTCACAATATCACATACATGTAATAATCTAGTCTTGTCCACAAATATTACTGAATAGGAAACATAATAAATAGATAAAGTCTCAGAATCCACTACAAAATAAAGACTAGTGGAGAATAATCCACAAAAATATAAGTATGAAAGAATACTAAAAAAATACAACTAGACAATAATAAAATAGTCTAAGTGTCAGCTAACTAGATAAGGACACCAAAGACACTAAGCAACTATAATCCAAAATGCTCAGGAAAACTCATGTGGCTCCACCTCAAGGTCCTCGTCAGGAAAATCTCCAACTTCGTAGTCTGTAGGGTACAAGTGCTCTTCTGGATCTGGAAAAGGTTTCAGGTCCTCAGAGGGACATAATAAGTACGCAAGAAAATGACATGCATAAAAATAAAGTAGTAAACAATAAATAGGGTAACTAAACTATCTATGTGAATTACATTGGAGACCTCTCAAGTGGTACATAAGGGGGTAGAATTGTGAGACTTGTCTCACAGTATTCGTATTTTATGTGGATACATTTTTTTCTGTGCTATTTATTGCATTTTATTTGGTTCTAGAGGCAGCTCAGAATTCTTAAAAAATAAAACTTTACTATCTAACTGGTATACCGACGATATACACTAGTGTACCGACGGTATACCAATCCTGAAGATATTTGTTTCACTTTTTAAGATTCCTATGTATAGTACTTCTTTTTCTTTCTCTTTTCTCTCTCTCCTTCTCTTCTCTTCTCTTCTTCATTTTTCTCTTGGGCTTGGAGCTTAATATTAAGACCTGGAGTGTAATTTCTGAACCCCTTTGAGGTGGTGGACTAGAAGACTTAGGTTGGAAGCTCGCTTTAGGCAAGTACACCTTGCCAATTTCATGAACTTCTTTTACTTTTTGTCCTTTTCCTTCCTAGAGCTTTGGTTGTTAATTTTTTAGCTTATAATTACCTTACTATAATTGTTCTTCTCAGGATTTCTAGTCTTTTGACCGTCTCAATTTTAAATTCTTATAGAATCTTGTTTTGTCCATTTTTGCTAACTCGGTAACGGAAACATTTCCAGAGTTATGATCGTGAGTTTTAGTCCATATTGTGATATGAGACTTACCCCTAGATTTGAATTTTGTTAGACTTGGTCTGGGTGATTTTCGGGGTATGATTTAGGTCCCGGATATCAGTTCTGACTTTGGCCTATTTTCTCTCGGGAAACGGCATACCGACGGTGTACTACAATGTACCGACGATATATCGATCTTGCCGATATGGTTAGATATTTTTCTTGGCTGAAATACCAACGGTGCACTGGGCTATGCCGATGGTATACCGATTTATGGAACTTTGATTTCCTGCAACTTTCTTGCCTACTTGGAATGGCATACCGTATACTCCAGTATACCAACGGTATACCGATTTATTGGAATCCAGAACTTGCTATGTTTTTGCTATCTCTTGATCGGTATACCGTCGATGTACTGGACTGTACTGACGATATATCGATCATGTTCTTTCTTTATGAATTCTTGGTTTCTCAATTTTTCGTTTGTTTCATCTGGCTTTTGTTTGGACATGTGATTGACTTGACTTGTCAAGACATGAATTTGCATGGCTTTAAATGACTGGACTAGAATTGGCCTTACTTGGTTTCACTCAGCTTTGCCCGGCTTTACGTGACATGATTGACTGGACTTGACTTGGCATGCCATTACATGGCTTCATCGGACATGGATTGACTTGGTTCCACTTGGCTTCACTTGGATTGATATGGCTTCATATGGTAGTACATGGTTACACTTGGCATACCCGGCTTCACTTGGTTATACATGGATTGGAAGTTGTTATGGCTTACATGAGTCCGTATGTGCAATGTATATTAAAACTTGTCTATGTTACTAGTATAACTTGATTGATTGTATCTTGTCTAGGATGGATTCTGTGGAATGCCATACCCAGATTCATACAAGAAAATACTAAGGACTAAACAACTAGAGACTCACATAGTTCATGGCTAAGTATTTTCCTAGATTGCATTCAGTCCCGGTTACCTACAACAAAGAAGAGAGTACATGGCTTCATCGAGTGGATTTACATGGCTTCATCGAGTGGATTTATATGGTTTCAACGTGCGCCAGTGGGCACCCCGGACGGACTGCTGGGGTATGCGATCCGAAGAAACTCTAGTATTGCATTGTGTTACAAATGTTAGTAATTAAGGATTGTGATAACCCTAATTAGTTAAAGTATCAAGACGTAATTATATGATTTGCTGTGATTGATGAATGATGTATAGTCTAGGCCTTACGTGGGATCAACCCTTTATTTTCTGCACTAGTCATTTATATATTTCAGTCTTTACTTTGGGGTTTTTTTTGTATTACTGGTTTAAGTTCCTAGATTGGCTTCCTTTGTAGTACTTGCTATTTTGGGGTCTGATCCCATTGGTTTTGCATGGCCAAATACAGTAGATGCACCAGAGGATCTCATGTATCTTCTCGAGGATGGTGACCAACCGGAGCACCAGACCGCTTGAGTGAGTTTTCTTACTTCCCCGCTCAGTTGTACATTCTTCTTTTGTTGGCGTTTAGCCACCGAGCACGTATTTTGCTCGTATTTTGGATTGATCTGTTAGCCTATGAAAATTTGCATGATTGACATATCCTAGGGTTGATCATGTATGATTTAGACTTGAGCTAGTTTATTCATTTTATATTTACTAGCTTCATGGTCATTTGTATATTATATTTTAGGATGCTTTACTATAATATTTTAGCTGATTTTATATCTTGTTATTCTATCTATTGTTTTTGTGATTGGGATATTAGGGCATGTTGGAACTAGGCTTGAATGTTTGATTATAGTAGTGACCCCTCATGTCTTCAGCTTCACTATATATGCAAAGTACCGGTGCTCTACTTATACGTAGCTGGTCTTGTCAGTCCCGCTCTCCAGTATTCTGGTTTTGGCGTATGACACGATTTTATTGGTGGTCCATGCAAGTCTGGTTTTTAGATATATGGGGGATGGTTGTTGTTGTTGTTGCTAGATGTCTCAATCCTAAACTGTTCCCCTTGATCCCTAGTCATTTATCTCTATCCCTGATTCTTGATCTGTTATCTTCTTATTCATTGATCTATCATGTACTTCTATTGACTCTTGTGTCCTTATATTTCAGGGGTACTGTTCCAGTTACTACCGACCAGATGGATCGAGTGCAGGTTGAGGAGGTTCAGCATTCGGAAGCTCAGCGTATTACTGGGGATCAGCCTCATCATTCAGGGGCATGGTCTAAAGTAGATCCCGAGACAGATCGATCGGCAGTATCAGACCAACAGGCAGCCCCAGTGCTGCCAATATATCCAGTTCAGCCAGAGAAGCCAGAAGGTATTGTCGAAGCATTGATGGATGTTCTTCGAGGTTTTATGGCGACCCAGTAGCACCAGAGTGACATACTCACTTAGTCGGTCCAGACAACATTACAATAAGGTGGTTCTCAGATTCATAATTCTATGACCAGCTTCAGGCAACTCAGTCCTCCGTTCTTCTTGGGCACAAAGGAAGCAATTTTGTCCGATGCTTGGCTGCAGAACGTTGAGGCCATCCTAGAGGAAGCAGGGACTCCGGCCAAAGAGCGAGTAGCTATAGTGATGCTACAATTGTTGGATTTGGCCCGTGATTGGTGGGCATCACAGGAGGTTTTCCTCATAGCCCCGATTCTATGGACAATTTTTACTGAGAGGTTTTAGGCGAGGTACTTCAACGCGGTGGTGCACTATGAGCTACAACAGAGGTTTAACAACCATAGGCAGTAGGGTAGGACCATCGACAGCTACACGACAGAGTTTGCAAGACTTAGTCAGTTTGCTCCCACATTGGTAGCGACCGAGTTGGAGAGGGCGAGGATGTTCCAGCATGGAATTTTTTTAGAGATTATCCTGGCAGTAGAGCAGCATGAGTTTCAGACCTTCGATGCGGTGATGTAGGCAGCTAGGAGTTTGAGTACACCTCGCAGAGGATTATAGATCGAGTTGGGGGCCAGAAGAGGTACCACATTTTAGGAGGATCATCGCCCCAGTCATCAGCACCAGCTACAATAGTTCAAGCCCTGACGATTGGATCCCCGAGAAGGACAATATCATCACTACAGTCATCCCATACGTGCCCTCAGCAGAGGTAGTCTTCCTCATCTTCTTCCTGTAGTTGTTTCCATTACAAAAAACCTGGGCATAATATATGAAAGTGTCGTAGAGCACAGGAATTATTATTGGTGTGTGGGGCATCAAACTACCTCATCGGAGCATGCCCCAGGAGGAACCAGACTGGATTATCATCGGCCCAGTCAACAGTTCGGCCAGTAGTGCCACATGACAGGGCACCAGCACCGGTGCAGCAGCAGTAGGTTAAGAGGCCTTTGTCTCCATAGGCTCAAGCATTCCAACAGAGGCCATATCAGTATGTGCAGGCCTAGGTGAGACCTCTAGGACAACAGCAGAGGGGACCAGCACCTGGATGACATAGTGGAGCATTCTTGCTATCGATGGTAGAGGCTTTGGCAGCATGAGAGGTGGTAGCAGGTACCATTCTCGTCCACTTTTATTCAGTTTCAGCTTTATTTGATTCTGGTGCATCGTATTCATTTATATCCGCACAATTTGCGATATGAGTTGGATTAGAGTCTGAGTCTTTACCTGTAAGGTTGAATATACTTACTGATAACGGTCACATGGAAGTAGATAGAGTATATCCCTCATATAGAGTTATAATGTGAGGGAGAGAGTTTTCCGCAAGGCTGATAGAGTTTCCTATAGGCGATTATGATATCGTCCTTGGGATATATTGGTTGAGTGTAAGGTATACGACGATAGATTGCCATAGTGGCAAGGTTATCTTTCGTGTACTTGGTGGAGAGGAGTTCTTATTCTTGAGAGATTTAGTAGAGTCACCAGAGGTTACACTGATGTTGGCAGAGGCCGAGGAGGAGCAGTTTCCCAGGATAGTTTATGAGTTTCCTGACATATTTCTCGATGAGCTACCCGGTGTACCACCAGTTAGAGATGTGTTCTACATTAATTTTATCCCGGGAGTAGAGCCAGTTTCATAGAGAGTTTATAGGATGTCACCATCTGAGTTGGAGATCTTGTACCAGATGATAGAGGGTTTAAGAGCCAAGGGATTCATTAGACCTAGTGCATCACCTTGGGAAGTTCCGTTACTTCTTGTTAAGAAGAAGGATGGTTTATCGCATTTAGTTATTGATTATAGACCACTAAATGTGGCAACCATTAAGAACAATTATCCCTTGCCCATGATAGATGATTTGTTTGATCAGCTCAGTGGGACAGCTATGTTTTCTAAGATCGATTTGTGGTCTGGGTATCATCAGATCAGAGTCAAAGAACATGACATAAACAAGGCGGCGTTCAGATCTAGATATGGTCATTGGGAGTTCCTAGTTATGCCATTTGGAACGACCAATATACCAGCTATATTCATGTCTCTCATGAATAACATTTTCATGCTTTAGACTAATTTGTGATAGTATTTATTGATGATATCTTGGTCTATAGTCGGAGTGAGGTAGAGCATGAGCAGCATCTTCGCGTAGTTCTTCAGATTCTTCGAGAGCAGCAACTGTACACAAAGTTCAACAAGTATGAGTTCTGGCTTGATCGTATCTCATTCTTGGGTCATATCATTTTTGGTGGAGGAGTCTAGGTTGATCCTAATAAGGTGGAGGCTATTCAGAGTTGGCCAGTACCTCGTACAGTTTCAAATGTATACAGTTTTCTAGATCTAGCAGGCTACTACAAGCAGTTTGTGGCAGACTTTGCAAATATCTTCGCACACTTGACACGACTGACGTGCAAGGATGTGAGATTTGAGTGGTCAGATGGTTGTCAGACTTCTTTTGAGAATCTCAAGAGAAGTTTAATTTTGGCTCCTATTCTGACACTTCCAATAGGACCCGGTGGGTTCTTAGTGTATGGTGATGCTTCAAGAGTGGGACTAGGATGTGTCCTTATACAGTATGGCAGAGTGATAGCTTATGCATCTCGGCACTTTTGAGACCATGAGAAGAGTTATCCAACATATGATCTTGAGTTGGCAACAATACTGTTTGCACTTAAGCTCTGGAGGCATTACCTATATAGTGATCGAGTGAAGATCTTCACAGACCATAAGAACTTGAGGTATATGTTCACACAGAAGGAGCTCAATATGCGGCAGAGGAGGTAGCTCGAGTTATTGATGAACTACGTTATTGACCTTCAGTATCATCCAGGAAAGGCCATTGTTGTAGCAAACGCCTTGAGCAGGAGAGGAGGAGCTTACTTCTTGATGGAGCAACGTCAGATTTTGGAGAATCTTCAGGAGATGGGTATCGAGGTAGTATTATCTGGTAATACCGGTTTGATGGCGAGTTTGCAGGTTCAGTATTCTATAGTTGAGAGGATCAGAGAAGAGCAGACTAGTGATGTCAGACTTTAGCGGCTCAGATCAGAGTGTGAGTCAGGACGCAAACCAGAGTTGAGCATTCTTAAGGATAGGACTTTCAGGTTTAGGAGTCACACAATGTGCCGAGAGGAGATATCCGGCATGAGATTATGTTAGAGGACTATAGTTCTCAATACTCAGTACATCCAGGAGGGACAAAGATGTTAGGGATATTCGTCAGCACTTCTGGTGGAATAGTATGAATCGGGATATAGCTCGGTTCATTTTTTGGTGTTTAGTCTGTCAGCAGGTCAAGCTGAGCATTAGAGACCGGCCAGACTACTTCAGCCTTTACCAATTTTGGAGTAGAAGTGGGACCATATTACATGGACTTTATTACCGGTCTTCCTAGATCCCCGTCTGGCAGAGATGCTATATGGGTTATAATGGATCAACTCACGAAGGTTACTCACTTTCTTTCTTTCAGAGTGGGCTATCTACAAAGCAACTAGCTGAGATATATATGAGGCAGATAGTCAGATTGTATCATATTCCAGTTAGCATAGTCTTTGATAGAGATTCGATATTCACATCTTCCTTTTCGTAGAGCCTAGAACAGAGTTTGGGTACTAGGTTGAAGTTTAGTCCAGCCTAGCATCCGCAGACGGATAGACAGTCAGAGCGTGTTATTCAGACTTTGGAGGATATGCTTCGAGATTATACACTTGACTTCGGTGGATCTTGGTAGGATTATTTGTATTTAGTAGAGTTCTCCTACAACAACAGTTTCCAAGCGAGCATTCAGATGGCACCCTTCGAGGCTTTGTATGGTAGAAGATGTAGATTACCGCTAGCTTGGGATGACATTGGAGAGAGATAGATGCTTGGTCTAGAGATAATTGCTCAGTTGGTTGGGGTGATCAGGCAGATCAGAGAGCATCTAAGAGTGGCTCAGGATTGCCAGCGTCATTGGATATATCAACATCATCGTCATCTTGAGTTTTCTATCGGTGACCATGTATTTCTGAGGATTTTGCCTACCCGTGGAGTAATTAGATTTAGAGTACGAGGATAGATTAGTCCCAGATATATAGGCCCGTTCGATATTCTTGAGGGAGTTGGAGACTATCTTATTGTATAGCTCTTCCACCGTCACTTCATGGGGTACATGACGTCTTTCACATATCTTAGTTGCGCAGGTATATTCTAGAGCCGAGCCATATTCTGGATCATTCTTAGTTGGTCGTTGGTACCGACCTACCATATAAGGAGAGGCCCATGTCTATTTTGGACCAGAGGGAGAAGGTTCTCAATACCGGACTCTCCAATTTGTTCGTGTTTATTGGGGGCACTACTCACTGGGCGAGTCGATGTGGGAGTGCAAGGACGATATGCGTACTCGTTATCTATTTGTCTTTGACTTGGGAGGTATACTTGTTCATATACCCATGTCCTATCTTAGCTTGTGCATGTGATTGATTATTAGCTTATCCGTTATGTCTGTTATTGTTTCCTTTCGTAATTTCTAGTTATTGCCCAAGAAATTTTATGCTCACCTGAGTATTCTGCTTGTTGTGGTTTGTGCTTGCTTTATTGGATTTTCTTTCTAGTTGATGTTAGACCCTTATGAAAATTCCGATGACAAGATTTTTCTAAGGAGGGGAGGGTTGTGAGACTAATCTCACAGTATTCATATTTTATACGGATACATTTTTATCTAAGATATTTATTATGTTTTATTTGGTTCTCGAGGCAGCTCAGAATTCTTAAAAATTAAAACTTTACTACCTGACCGGTATACCGGTGGTATATTCTAGTGTACCGAAGGTATACCGATCCTGAAGATATTTGTTTCACTTTTTGAGATTCCTATATATAGTACTTCTTTTTCTTTCTTTCTTTTTTCTCTCTCTCCTTCTCTTCTCTTCTTCAATTTCCTCTTTGGCTTGGAGCTTGGTTTTGAGACCTAGAGTGTGGTTTATGAACCCCTTCGAGGTGGTGGACTAGAAGACTTAGGCTGGGAGCTCGCTTTAGGCAAGTACACATTGTCAATTTTATGAACTTCTTTTACTTTCTATCATTTTCCATCTTGGAGCTTTGGTTGTTGCTTTTTTAGCTTATACTTGCCTTAATATAATTGTTCTTCTCGTGATTTATAGTCTTATGACTGTCTCGAATTTGAATTCTGGTAGAATCCTGTTCCGTCCCTTTTTGGTAACTTGGTAACGGAGACGCTACCAGAGTTGTGACTGTGAATTTTAGTCCATATTGTGATATGAGACTTATCCCTAGAGTTGATGTTCTGTTAGACTTGGTCTTGGTAATTTTTGGGGTTTAATTTGGGTCCCGGATATCAGTTCAGACTTTGGCCTATTTTCTCTCGGGAACCGGCATATCGGCGGTGTACTACATTGTACCGACAGTATACCGATCTTGTCGATATTGTTAGATATTTGTCTTGGCCGATATACTGACGGTGCACTGGGCTGTGTCGACGGTATACCGATTTATGGAACTTTGATTTTCAGTAGTTTTCTTGCCTACTTGGAATGGCATACCGACGATATACTCCAGTATACCGACAGTATACCAATTTGTTGGAATCTAGAACTTGATACGTTTTTGCTATCTCTTGACCGGTATACCGTCGGTGTACTGGACTGTACTGATGGTATACCAATCATGTTCTTTCTTTAGAAATTCTTGGTTTCTCGAGTTTTCGTTTACTTCATCTGGCTTTTGTTTGGACACGTGATTGACTTGACTTGTCAAGACATGAATTTACATGACTTTAGATGACTGGACTTGACTTGGCCTTACTTGGTTTCACCCGGCTTTGCCCGACTTCACGTGACATGATTGACTGGACTTGACTTGGCATGCCATTATATGGCTTCATCGGACATGGATTGACTTGGTTCCACTTGGATTGACATGGCTTCATACGGTAGTACATGGTTTCACTTGACTTACCTGGCTTCACTTAGTTACACATGGATTAGAAGTTGTCATGGCTTACATGAGTTCGTATGTGCAATATATACTAAAACTTGTCTATGTTACTAATAGAACTTAATTTGTTGCATCATGTCTAGGATAAATTATGCGAAATTCCACACCCGAATTCATACAAGAAAATGCTAAGGACTAAACAACTAGACTCACATAGTTCATAGCTAGGTATTTTCCTTGATTGAATGCAGTCTCGGTTACCCACAACAAATAAGTGAGTACATGGCTTCATCGAGTGGATTTACATGGTTTTAACGTGCGCGGTGGGTACCCAGGACAGACTGCAGGGGCATGCGATCAGAAGGAACTCTAGCATCGCATTGCATCATAAATATTAGTAATTAAGGATTGTGATAACCCTAGTTAGTTAAAGTATGAAGCCGTACTTATATGATTTACCGTGATAGATGAATGATGTATAGTCTAGGTCTTATGTGAGATCACCCCTATATTTTCAGCACTTGTTAATTACCTACTTTTAGTCTTTACTTTCAGTTTTTTTGTATTATTGTATTGCTGGTTTAAGTTCCTAGATTGGCTTCCTTTGTGGTACTTGTTTTTTTGGGGTTTGACCCACTGGTTTTGCATGGTCAGATCCAATAGCTGCACCAAAGAATCTTTCGTATCTTTCCGAGGATGGTGACTACCCGGAGCACCAAACCGCTTAAGTGGGTTTTCTTACTTCCCCGCTCAGTTGTACATTCTTCTTTTGTTGGCGTTTAGCCACCGAGCACGTATTTAGTTCGTATTTTGGATTGATCTATTAGCCTACACGCATTTGCATGATTGGCATACCCTAGGGTTGATCATGTATGATTTAGACTCTGGCTACTTTATTCATTTTGTGTTTACTAGCTTCATGATCATCTATATATTATAATTTGGAATGCTTTACTATTATAGTTCAGCTGATCTTATATCTTATTATTCTATCTGTTGTTTCTGTGATTGAGATATTTTGGCTTTTTGGACCTAGGCTTGATTGTTGGATTATAGTAGTGACCCCTCATGTCTTCAGTTTCACCGTATATGCAGAGTACCGGTGTGCTCTGATTATACGTAGCTGGACTTGTCAGTCCCGCTCTTCAGTATTCTAATTTTGGAGCGTGATAAGAATAGAAGAATCTGTCATCCCACCTGGCGTTCGATAGAACTCAGGGGTACACCATTTACACCATTTATACCAGAAGAAACATAAGTCCCATACGCTCACTAGTAGATTCTCTCCTCCCAATGTACTATTCGAACCATATACGTGGTGCAGACATAATGCAACAACGTCAATAAAATCTAGAAAACTAGCCCAAACACCAACTACTAGCACAAGATGCAAACTCACGTATCGATGAACAGTCAACACGCTAGTCCATGCACACCCTCACTCAATGAACGTGTTGAACACGTATCAGGTCAGAAGATACCAAGTACGTTCACAATATACCAGGTAAGTCGGCTACTCTAAGATGCATGCACACAACTAAACAAATAAAACTAGGCGTAATTTAAACTGAACAATATAATCACGCAAGGTGTACTTGCCTTCCAAGCTAAACTGTGAGCACAACAAGTCCGGTCCGGAGCTCTCCACAGAAATATCTTGAACACCTACTAATTAATTATTACACTAATTAGACTCTAGTATTCTAGTAAAATTAAGCTATTATCTAGTTATTAATTCTACATTGGGTTGCACATGCAAGTAGCTACACACCAGAATATTACTAGTCATCAAACATTGCCAAAACCATTTTTAAATCATTAATTATTAAAAACAATTAATTCTGTTATTTTATTAGAAAATAAGATTTTTAGTGATAGAGCCATCTCCTATAAATTTTTATGTGTCCAAAACCAAGTAGAAACCAAAACTAGGTTATAACGGTTTACCTACTAGTCACCAAAACTAATTTTTTTGACAAATAAAAAAAATGGAATAATACTAAAAAATTAAGAATTAAAAAATAATAATATAATTTTAAATGCTAAAATTATGGATTTTTGTTCGAGTTTTAAGTCTGAAATTGTCGGGGTCAAGTTTTGTCAAAACTCGGTCAACTTGTTACGTAAAATACATATAATTCTAATTTTTACAAATAGAAATAAAATATGAATATATATGAAAAAATCATAATTAAATATAATAAATCCTCCTTTTTTTATACAAAATTAAATAAGTTTTTACCATCTACAAGTTGATACTATTAGAGTTGGCAACAAGCTTTGCTAGCATGTATGTCAAGGGATAATACATGGGTGTTGTGACATCATAGACATCAAAATAATATTTATTTAATATAAATTTTATAATATATAATTTTTGGAAAATAGTAATTCATTGAGAAAAATTAGGTTTTTCTCTCTACGATTAAGTCCTAATAAGGTCCAAGAATTTCCAACATGCATACATCAAGACTAGGTCACAACTACACATAAACATGCTCAAAATTCTCATTTAATTTCCATTAATAATTCTGGCATTATTAATAAAAACTAAATTTAATCCATATTAATAACATCCTTATAAGTTCATTAACAAGATTTAAAGAAAGCTTTGAAGGAGATTTCACACATGCACAAAACTATTGTGTTGAACATCAAAACTAAGGTTCATGGGTTTGCATGGGTTCTTCAAGATAAAACAATAGAGTTTGATCATCAATACACACACACACACACACACACACACACACACACACACACACACACACATATATATATATATATATGTATATATATATATGTATATATATATATATACATATATATATATATATATATACATATATATATACATATATATATATATAAGATTGGAGGAAGAAGGAAAGAAGAATTAAAGAAAGAACTTACTAGAAGTAGAGGGAGGATGTACTTGGGTTTCTTGGATGGAGGAGGTGGCCTTGGGGTGGCTGACGTCGGCGTCGGGCTATGGGGGTCGGCGGCTAGAAGGAGATGGGGGTGGAGAAGAATTACTTTTATTAATAGAAGGGGGGGGGGGGGGGAGAATAGGCCTATGGGGGGTATACACGGGTATGGGGAGTATGAGGTAGGGTAGGAATATGATTAGTATTAGTTATTTTATAATTTGGTTGGTAGCAATATTTGGTCAATAACTATTCCTTTAGTATTAATAATTAAGATTTGATTTGATTCTAGAAGGAATAAGATAAGCGTAAATAATATGCAATCTTGCAAAAAGAAAAATTGCCTTGATTTGATTGGCATGGGGGTCTCATGGTGAGATTTGAATTATGGATTGCTAAAAGTAAAAGTTGGATTGTAAAATAACTATAAATAAATTATATATATATATATATAATCTCTAAATATTAAATACAAGAACTATGGTTGTTACAAAAGTGCCATACTAATATAGAATGGTCGAATTTGGTGTCACGCAAAAATCCTATGAGTAGTATTTTCAGTGTAGGCTACTTCCTACGGAGGGCGATGTGGATTTTGGAGTTGTCTAATGTCATTAATGTCCAAACTACGGTGAAGTATCCAAATGCATCAATTGGGTTTTTATTGAATTTAAAAATATCTAAAATAATGCAATAAATATAAATACACAAAATACCTATTTTTGGGTGAGGGGGTTTACATGAGGGTCTGGCGGATCCGTTCATATAAGACCTCAAGCGCCAGCTGATCATAAGAACTACAAAGGAGCGTAGTACTCCAAGTACCACAAAGGAAGCACGAAATGAAGAAACAAAACTAGATTTATATCATGAGATGCATGAGCCAATAATCAATGGCAGATATCCCATCCATGACATGATTTGGCACCCCTTCACCAAATAAGGACATGAAGTGCCCTATCATATCAAGATATAATACGTCCCTTGATTATGGTCAAGCTAAAATATTTTGCGTCATTGTTTCGGTCCACAGATTATCATAACCCAACAGCACAACCCAACAACCAAATAAGGACAAGAGTTAAACTATCAATGCACAACAGCCTATGTCCCTATCCCCTCAACAGAAGTCACAATACACAAGCAGAGATGCAATAAGGAGAAATAATATAGCTTTAGTCCATGGAGTATCGTAATACAATGACGTAACCCAACAACCAAACAAGGACATGGACTAGGATAGCCCACTTTCCTGTATAGGCACTTATACAAGCAAATTAGACAACCAATCGTATATTATGGCTTGATATGTGATCTCTGGGTTTTTCCAGTAATTTAATATATGAGTATCCTTAGATCGTGCCATAATCGAGCAGGGCTGGATGAACCAATGATATACAAGCAAGAATATATATAAATGATATACCAGTCCCTCGTAAGGGCCCTGAGCTAATTAATAATCAGTAACAGTTCTAGGCTTTCTATAGGAAAGATACTGGATCGGTGTTATAATTAAATCAGATACTGCACTCCACTAGTGCGGATGGTATACAGTTTCCTTGGTGGACAGCCTTTACTCCTACCTAATTTAGGGTGGTTCGACATGCACGATCTCGAGATACGATTTTCTTCTAATGCTCTGCAATTAAGTTTCCTAGTTAACCCTAGGTTTGTTAGAATCTTATGTCGTGGTTACATGAATATTCATTCTTAGATGTCTTACCTCAAGTACGGGCACTCTTGATACGAATCCATATTGTCACTCAAAAGTTAAATCTGGATTCACCCAACTGTGATGCAACAATCAATACTATCTAGCCAAGATTAAAGTTACTGTCCAACTACCAAATCTGTGCATGGAAATAATATATATATCAAGTAGCAGGAGTATGTGGCACGACAGCACACACACTATATATATATATATATATATATATATATATATATATATATATATATAAAGTAGAACTCTAGGTGCGATCAAGTGTATCTGCACGGATACAATAGTCAGGGCAGGAACAAGTTCTAGTATCTAGATCATGGACAAGTTATTATGTAGCATGTTATTCAGGACAAGATAGTCTATTACTAGTCACATCAATTTGTCACTTTATTATATCGATGAATGAGAATAAGAGTAGTGCAAAAATCCCTCGAGATCAAATCCACAACCCTTAAACCAAACAAGGACCGGGGTTGCAAAATGGTACCCGAGGTGAACTATGCCTCTTATTCTATCCAATGTATAATAAGGTAATCAAGAAAAGTTAATCTAATTAACAAGTAGAAATAGGGCTACATCTACAGGGATCAACGTGCATAGGAAACAATAGGCGCACAAAGCAAGTTGGCGCATAAAACACACAAAAGTAAGGTTGGCTCACAAACGACCAAAACTGGGTAATGGCACAAAAACGACAAAAACTAGGCAGTGGCGCACAAACGACTAAAAACAAGGTTGGCGCACAAACAATTAAAACTAGGCAGTGGCTCACAAACGACTAAAAGCAAGGTCGGCGTACAAAATAAGTAAAATTAGGCAGTGGTACGAAAGTGCGCAAGCTACAAAGAATAAAGCCCGATTTCTGGGGAAGTGCGCAAGCAAGTTAGCTACAAGAAAAAACACACAATTCGAGGTCAAAGCTCGACAATAAAAAAACTCATCAGTCGAGGAGCACACAAATCAATAACACAGAAATCGAGAAACCAACGAAAGCATCGTTCCACAGGAAACGAAGAGAAAAAGTGCTCGAGATACCAAAAGTAAGCAAAGTGCGACAGTTGATGAAACACAAAAAAGTGCGCTAGATGGTCAACTCGAAGAAAGTGCGTGGACTGACTGTGGTGCACTCTTTCTTGGTTTCTTAAGGAGAACTTTGATTTAATACGCACCAATGTGCGCCAACTGGGTATCCTCTCAAAAGTGTGCCACTGACTCAAGGAGTGTGGCTGGCATACTTTTTCTAGGATACTAAGTGCAATATGATTAGTACGTACGAGGAGTTAGAACATCACACCAATGCGCCCAAAGTAAAATATATGTATTTCTACGTCAAAGGAGTTCTCTTTCATACTCTTCACAGGACACTGTTCTTCTTCTCCAGTAAGCCATTTGGTACACGTATTATATCAAGTTGCAGCACTGAACTTAGTTGGACTAAAAAACAAGCACAACCAAAAGCAAATTTACGTAAAATATTATACTCTATACTATGAGCTAATTAATTTCATAAAATACAAAGTTTTTGGAGATCAATCTCCAAGAAAACAAAAGTGAATCAATAGACCCAAACTCTGGTCCATATAATTCCAACCAAGAAAATCAAGAAAGACAAGTATTAAAAATGAAGGGGTGCTCGGTCCCAACAACATAAACTAGAAATAAACATGCATTATTAAGAATTAAGAGTATGCATAAATCCATAATTCTTCTCTTGTGCAAGATGTACTTGCCTACAGAGGGAGAGAAGACCTCAGAGAGAAATGGAAAGAAAATAATGAGCAGAGAGAAAGAGAGAAATGATAATATATAGGTTTAGGTTTGAGATGTGGACCGTTGGATTACTCAAACATATCCAAGACACACATGCCACAAACCCAACCAAACCTACTCTTCTGCATAACTCACGGGTCTGGTCTAAACAAAGGATAGGCTAGCAACCAACATGCACAAAGACAAAATGCACCAAAGTGTGCCGGAAAGGGGGCTAACAACTCTATCTACCTTAAAAAAATTTTCCTCATAATTTAAACTTATGGCCAGCTAGATATATCAAGACAAGCTATAAACTAACTACAAGCAATCTACACATATAAATAAGCAAGTATAACAATACATATAAATGAGGAAAGCAGCATCATTTCACATGAGTTCTTGTCGATAACGGAATGAAAGATGCAAGACATATAAAGAAAATATACCTTATGAGTCGAATAGGTGCGGGTACCAAGATCGACTATCGTCCTCGCGCTTCCATGTCGACTCCACTAAAGAGTGGTGGCCCTAAGCAACACGAACAAGACGGATAGTCCGGTTCTTGAGTACCTTCTCACTCTGATCCAAAATGGACACATGTTGTTCCTCGTAAGTTAAGTCGGTACCAACGACTAACATAGAGTGATAAAAAATATGACTCAGGTCTGGGACATACCTACGCAACTGAGACACATAAAATACATCATGCACTTCACGAAGCGAAGGCGGAAGGGCAAGACGATAAGCAACATCCCCTACCCTCTCAAGAATATTGAACGATCCTACGTATCGCAGACTAAGTTTTCCGTAAACCTCGAATCTAATGACTCTACGGGTAGGCAAATCTGCAAAAATATAGTTACTAAATTTAGGAATTTCATGAACTAATTATTCGTAGAAGCCTTTTGGATCTTGTGATCATAAATAGTGTATATTTATCACAAATTAGTCATAACAAAAATAATATAAAATATAATAGTTTAATTGTGATATAAGACTTTTGATAACGAATGGGCCAACGTTTGATTTGTTGGATTATATTTTGTTTATGTTTGTGCGTTCAAAAGATGAGTGTTAATAGTTTAGTCTTACATAGGATAGTAATTGAATCATGAGGTATAGATAATTAAAATTGATTCAAGTCTTATATGAAATTATTTTTAAGACATATAAACACAGTTTAATATCGTACTTCGTGGACCAATTCTAGTATCTAGATCCCAATAGATAATTAGGCACGACGACTCACTATATATATATATAAAGTAGAACTCTAGGTGCGATCAAGTGTATCAACACGGATACAATAGTCAGGGCAGGAACAAGTTCTAGTATCTAGATCATGGACAAGTTATTATGTAGCAAGTTATTCAGGATAAGATAGTCTATTACTGGTCACATCAATTTGTCACTTTATTATATCGATGAATGAGAATAAGAGTAGTGCGAGAATCCCTCGAGATCAAATCTACAACCATTAAACCAAACAAGGACTGGGGTTGCAGAACGTTACCCGAGGTATACTATGCCTCTTATTCTATCTAATGTATAATAAGGTGATCAAGGAAAGTTAATCTAATTAACAAGTAAAATAACAAGTACAAAAAGGGCTACATCTACAGGAACGACCAAAACTGGGCAGTGGCTCACAAATAACAAGTATAAAAAGGTGCAAAAAGCAAGTTGGCGCACAAAACACACAAAAGTAAGGTTGGCGCACAAACGACCAAAACTGGGCAGTGGCACAAAAACGACAAAAACTAGGCAGTGGCGCAAAAACGACTAAAAACAAGGTTGGCGCACAAACAAGTAAAACTAGGCAGTGGCTCACAAATGACTAAAAGCAAGGTCGGCGTACAAACATGTAAAATTAGGCAGTGGTACGAAAGTGCGCGAGCTACAAAGAATAAAGCATAATTTTTGGGGAAGTGAGCGAGCAAGTTAGCAACAAAAGAAAACACACAATTCGAGGTCAAAGCTCGACAGTCAAAAAACTCATCAATCGAGGAGCACACAAATCCATAACACAAAAATCGAGGAACCAACCAAAGCATCGTCCCTCAGGAAACGAAGAGAAAAAGTAAGCGAGATACCAAACGTAAGCAAAGTGCGCCGGCTGATCAAACACAAAAAAAGTGCGCCAGATGGTCAACTCGAAGAAAGTGCGTGGACTGACTGTGGCGCACTTTTTCTTGGTTTCTCAGGGAGAACTTTGATTTAATACGCACCAATGTGCGCCAACTGATTTTTCTCTCAAAAGTGTGACACTGACTCAAGGAGTGTGACTGGCACGCTTTTTCTAGGATACTAAGTGTAGTATGATTAGTACGCAAGAGGAGTTGGAACATCACACCAATGCACCCAAAGTAAAATATATGTATTTCTACGTCAAAGGAGTTCTCTTTCATACTCTTCACAGGGCACTGTTCTTCTTCTCCATTAAGCCATTTGGTACACGTATTATATCAAGTTGCAGCACTGAACTTAGCTGGACTCAAAAACAAGCACAACCAAAAGCAAATTTACGTAAAATATTATACTCTACACTATGAGCTAATTAATTTTATAAAAGACAGTTTTTGGAGATCAATCTACAAGAAAATAAAAGTGAATCAATAGACCCAAACTCTGGTCCACATAATTCCAACCAAGAAAATCAAGAAAGACAAGTATTAAAAATGAAGGGGTGCTCGGTCCCAACAACATAATCTAGAAATAAACATGCATTATTAAGAATTAAGAGCATGCATAAATCCATGATTCTTCTCTTGTGCAAGATATACTTGCCTACAGAGAGAGAGAAGACCTTAGAGAGAAATGAAAAGAAAATAATGAGCAGAGAGAAATGAGAATATATAGGTTTAGGTTTGAGATGTGGACCATTGGATTACTCAAACATATCCAAGACACACATGCCACAAACCTAACCAAACCTACTCTTCTGCATAACTCACGGGTCCGGTCTAAACAAAGGACGGGCTAGCAACCAACATGCATAAAAACAAAATGCACCAAAGTGTGCCGGAAAGGGGGCTAACAACTCTATCCACCTTAAAAAAATTTCGTCCTCATAATTTAAACTTATGGCTAGCTAGAGATATCAAGACAAGCTATAAACTAACTACAAGTAATCTACACATATAAATAAGCAAGTATAACAATACATATAAATGAGGGAAGCAGCATCATTTCACATGATTTCTTGCCGATAACGAAATGAAAGATGCAAGGCATATGAAGAAAATATACCTTATGAGTCGAATAGGTGCGGGTACCAAGATCGAATATCGTCCTCGCGCTTCCACGTCGACTCCCCCAAAGAGTGGTGGCCCTAAGCAATACGAACAAGACGGATAGTCCGGTTCTTGAGTACCTTCTCACTCTGATCCAAAATGGACACAGGCTGTTCCTTGTAAGTTAAGTCGGTACCAACAACTAACTTAGAGTGATCAAAAACATGACTCAGGTCTGGGACATACCTACGCAACTGAGACACATGAAATACATCATGCACTTCACGAAGCGAAGGCGGAAGGGCAAGACGATAAACAACATCCCCTACCCTCTCAAGAATATTGAACGATCCTACGTATCGCAGACTAAGCTTTCCGTAAACCTCAAATCTAATGACTCTACGTGTAGGCAAAATCTGCAAAAATATACTTACTAAATTTAGGAATTTCATGAACTAATTATTCGTAGAAGCTTTTTGGATCTTGTGATCATAAATAGTGTATATTTTATCACAAATTAGTCATAACAAAAATAATGTAAAATATAATAGTTTAATTGTGATATAAGACTTTTGATAACGAATGGGCCAACGTTTGATTTGTTGGATTATATTTCGTTTATGTTTTTGCGTTCAAAAGATGATGACAATGGTGTTAATAATTTAGTCTCACATCGGATAGTAATTGAATCATGAGGTATAGATAATTAAAATTGATTCAAGTCTTATATGAAATTATTTTTAAGACATATAAACACAGTTTAATATCGTACTTCGTGGACCAATTCTAGTTCGAATCACACCATATTTCCAAAAAGATTTCAATGTAGGTAACCTTTGCACTCGAATCTTATAAATATGTAAGAGGGCGTGGCAGAATTGTGAAAGTATGTGATAATGACCATTTCAAAACTCTAATAAATTTGTATGTAATAGTGACCTATTCGTGTACGACCCGGTTCGCTAGTATATTGAGTTCTTCACTAAATTGTGAAACTGTTGGAGGCCCTATGGACACCGTCTCTGTAGGTAGGATGGGTTAAGGTTTTGGCTCGCCTAAAGGGTCATGCTTGTTGGCAATCGCAACCGGTGGACTATAGTTTAAAATTCATCAAAAACGAAAAGAAAAATTCTAAGTTGTTGGAGCAATTCTTGGATAGACATATTTTAATTGCTAGATATAATATCAAAATGCATCACAGTCAGATTCTGCAGAACTGCGTCATTACAGTTTTGAAACCACGTGTAACCCACCTCAAAATTTTGGTTTTCTGAATTAATTAGTGCTAATAAGGATTTGTATTAGTAATATTTAACTAATCACCGACTCTTAATTATTTATTATAAATACTATTTACTAATCTCTTATTGACTAATATTACCTATTTATCTCCATCAATAATTAAGTCATATTTTCCCCTAACTACATAAATTCTATATACTAAACAAAATAATAATTAACGTGTGGAAGCCCGCCATTTCTATTATTTTTTATTACCATGTTAGCTTAAACCATGATAATTTTTTATTACCATTATTTAGTATATAAACTAATTAACTTGTGCAAGCCCACCATTACTATTCTCTCTCCTCTCATCCACTAAAACACAACAGCCACCCCCTTTGTTTGCTTAAAACCATGCTTCTTTTCATATATGCCACAAACCCCCCCCCCCCCCCCCCCCCCACATCAAAAACCCAACTCCCAGTCTACAAACCAACATATCCCCATAACCAATTCCCCAAATTCTTCATATTTTTTATTTGGTTATAGTTAGATAATATTAGTTAGTTAAACAATTAATTAGAATTTTTTATTTATTTATTTTTAATTCCATGAGAATATATATATATATATATATATATATATATATATATATACTGTTTAAATATACTGTTTAAATGGTTCATTTTGAACAATTGGCAAGCCTCTTTATAAAAAGTAGAGATGAATGGCTATGCCTAAGGATAAACATGACAAAATCATTAATGATGCAAATATATAATAACACTTATTTAAGCTAATCTAAAATCGAAAAAACGAAATAGCAACTACAAACTGAAAATCTATACTATACTTTTATGTAGAAGTCTCATTACCAAAATATGATGAAATAGCGATATTTTTAGCGACGTCGTCAGTAAACGTCGCTAATGTTAAAGAATTTAACGACTCCATAAATAAATGTCGATGTACGTCGCTGTTTGCGACAAATAGTGACTAGTAGCGACTGTTCTTGCATTTTTTGAAAGAATAGTCGTTATATTTTTTTTTAACGTCGCTAAACGTCGCTTAAGTTTTTTATTTAGCGACGTTTGGCGACGTGTTTACAAACGATGTTAATTTTAATTAGCGAAATTTATAAATGTAGCAAGACGTCGCTAAAATTTTTTAATGGCGACATTTAGTGACGTCCAAGAAGTCGCTAATATTTTAATAATTATCGACGTTTAACGACTATCTAAATGTCGCTAATAGCGACGATTAGTGACGCCTGGATCCGACATCACTAATTTTTTTTTCATTATAACGATCCGGTTTTACTTTTCCCCCATTAACACTCGAAATTTTTCCAAAACCCAACCCCTCGCCGACGACCCTGCCAACCGTACTCCGCCGCCGACTGTGCTCCCTCTTCGACCCTGGGCAGCCCCTCCTCCTCCTCCTCTTCCTCTCTGGGCTCCTCCTCCTCAACCGAGCTCCTCCTCCTCCTCCTCCTCTCCGGCACCCCCTCCTCGGTCAACCCCCTCCTCTCCGGCCACCCACTTCTTAGGTAAACCCTAACCCTAACTGGGACACACACACACACACATACGCGAACACTAACACTAACCCTAACTCGGACACGCCGACACACTAATACACGCAAACACTAATCCTAATCCTAATACAGACACGGATACACACACACACTGTTTGTATCAATGACATGATACATATGATTAAATTGTAGGATACATAGATATGAAAGGTTAGAACACGGTATCGAGGATAAGGTTTTAAGCATTTTATCGGACATAAACACAGACATACATTGGTTATCAATCATGCATGGTTATAAGAATTGTTATTGTTTTAGACAATTACGTAGGAAGACTGAGTGACTTGATTATGTGTGGTTAAAGAAATTCCTACAATCATGTATCCTAGTTTAGAGCTATGCAAGGCGATCCAAAAAAAAGGGTCATAGTATGCATGTATATGATGTATGTGTGCTAAGGGGGAGTGTATCTCAATGCTGCAGCAAGGGGTGATAGGTGCATAGCAGTACACTACAATGCACTTGGGGAGGAGCTCGGGTGATATCAAGTTAGGTGTTGTGCAGTACACACTTGTGCACAATGCAGTGAGGGGGTGTGTGTATTAGTGAGTGTTAACTCTGTGTGTGTGATAGTTAAGTAGCAAATAATTTGAGTATGTATTTTAGTAAAGATATTGTATTTGGGCGCACACTTGACATTTATAATGTCAATATAAATAATATCTATCAGTGTAAATATCAAATTGGTAATACCTAGAGTGTCTATGTGCGAAGTATAAATGTCAAGTGTGGATATCCAGGATACAAGTATCTTTAAGTAAGTTGTCATGCCCCAGTACCGGAATACGAAGACGAACATGACCAACTACCCCATACAAGGTGTTATACGTCGTACGACGATCACGGCTGTATAAGACAAGGGGGTGCATGCTACAATCAAGTCTCCTATGGTCAAGAACTTCTATGTCTTATTCATTCAAACAAAAAATAGTAAGCAAAGAGCATATATGATAAAGCAATAAGGTGTCCCAATAGTTTCTCAAAATATTCTGGAGACCAGCTATGCAAAATAAGGAGCTAGAAGAGTAACAAAAGTATATGACAATAATCAGCTGGAGTCTGATTTAATACAATCATGTAAGAAAACTAATGTCCAAACGAGCCTGCTAACAAGTGCCGGTGGCTAAACGTCCAAAAAAAATAAATATTCAATGATGAACAGGGAAAAAGAAAACTCACTCGCTATCCCCTACGACCATATTCCTGGTACGCGCCATGAGTTGGGGGAAGGTATGCTGGATCCTTGGGTGCTGGCTCGAAACCTGGCTATGCAAAATCAGTGGAGTTAGCCCCAAATATCAAGTACCACAAAGGAAGCACTAAATAGAGAAACAAAAATCCAATAAAAATATATAATAGTACATGGGTTCATTGTCGTAACTTAGGTCCATGGCATATCCTAGCACAAAGGCCCAACCCTACAACCAAATAAGGATAAGGGTTGAACTATCACACTATGATAGTCTATTTTTCTAGGTTACTAGCCGAATAATACAATCACATGCAAGTCTATTTTCTTATATCAGTAAATTATTTGTACGGCGTGCTAATTGTAGAATCTGAGGTTATCTCAGAAATAATGCATATAGGAATTCTCAGATCACGCTAGTGCCGAACACGAGCTAACCGAACCAATAGATAAATAAAACAGGCACTTGCAGGATGCACCAGTCCCCCGTATGACCATTGCGCTAAAAATACAGTATTAGCGGTTCCAGTATTCCTATTATGAAACAATGGCTCGACATAATAATATGTCAGATACTACACTCCACTAAGGCTGCCACCCTCACTTTTCCAAATAAGGATAATTTAGTCAATTTGAATATAATTATTTTTGGAGATTAATATTTATTTATATTATGCTAATAATTAATATTTATGGTTGTACTATTTATTCATTAATTAGTGGACTAGCCTATTAGTTATACTTGACACTTGTGATCCAATTAGACTTGTCATGACAATTATTTGAGTCCAACATAAACCAAGCCCAATGGACCCATACCCACTAATTAATTAGGAGGATTAGACTAATTGGCATTAGTGTAGAAACTTTCCAAATTAGCCCTTCCCTAATCCTATACATAACTATCAAATAGGGGCATGTTTGACATTTGATGTGACTTAGAGAAGTGGGAATAGGACCCGACCACTATAGAGGGGCTCTCCCCTCTCTCTCCTCTTTATTTGTACTCTCAATTTTAGACCCCCAAATTCTTACATCCCCAATTCCTTTATCCCTCCATCAATCTCTCCCAATTCATTTGCATTTCCCTATCATTTTTATCACTCAAAGAGCATTGGAGCTTGGAGTTGAAAGGAGCACTATGAAGAGGAGCTTATGGTAAAAAGATCGTGTCCAGATCGTGTCCATTGAGCATTTTATTGGGAATCCATCTCCCAATAGGTACAATTCTGAATTCACCTTTATTATATGTTTCAAATCATGCATTTGACCATTAGGAACCTTCCCATAGCATAGAGATACCTATAGGAACAAGTTCTAGACTAATTGAATATGTATTATGAATTCTACATAGGTTTTTATGTGTATTTTGGGGGAATTACGGGATTAACATATCAAGTGTGTGTCTTAGGACTATTTAGTCTAATTAGACTTAGATCAGGGTTGTGGGACTAGGTACATGTCCACAAATGAGTACGTGTAGGCCGTATCATGGTATTTTATGATACAGAGTGATACGAAGCTCTATTTTGGGTATTTTATACAATTACTCCTCAATTCTCATTGTAGAGAGTTACTTTAGTTATATTATAATGCATTTGATATGTAGGGATGTGTATTGTAAAGTATTTAGGGTTTTGACATTTCAATAGGATGAGTATCAGGAATACTCTATTTGTGCACTATAGGTGTTTTCTTAAATTCTTCTCATGTATCATATAGATATTGTATAGGGTTATATATGTCTATATATAATTATTCATTCATTATTTATTGTCTTACATGTGTGTAGTGTATACATATATGTGAGAGTGTGTGTGTGATAGGTGTAACATGAGATTAGAGAGGGAAGTGGGGAGTGCACAGATGTGTCTGCGTGTGGGTGTAGTTGCAGCGGGAGTCGGGCAAATGTATGACATCAAAGGGGGGAAATTGTCATGGACTGCCTTAACAACAATAACAAATGATGTTGGGGTCAGGCTACATTCACAGGTAAGTAGCAATAGGTAGCTACTGTTGTATATTAGTTTTGATACACTAATGAGTATCAGAGGGTATACATCATTAGGTGTATCTGTAGTGACTTTATTTAAGTCATATTGTTAATACTTTTAGTAGTGTATGTTAGCTAGTTAGTAGTCAGTAAGTTAGTTAGGGCCAGGTTAGTAGTGTATCAGTGTTAAGTTAGTTATCAGTCAGTACTTATGGACATGTCTGTTAGTATAGGTTTTAAGTTAGATAGTAATGATAGGGTGCAGTTGTGAGCACCCTGATTTTTATATAGGGTTAGTTCGGTAATTAATAATCATTTTTTTATTTTAAATTTATTCAATAATTTAATTGAACTTTGGAAACCAACCACCATGGTTTTAAGATCTTGAGTGCAACACTAGCCTTTCTCTTCCAACCAACCTAGCATGCTCGACTTAGATGAGTCAAATTAGGCTTCTGCCATGACTGTCACTCACAAATTTGTAATCCCATACCTTATTTTGGTCGCACAACTTTCGTGACACAATTACGAGAAAACGATGATTAATGAACCCTTTTGTCGTGGCGTACGATTTTAATATGCCATCCCAACCCATTGCTTCCAACTAAATCGATACTATGAGCCTAACTGGTCATATTACGCGTATGACACTCGAGTTGCGTTATCCGAACCCCCTGCATGATCCCAATATAATATTAAGTAGAAAATATAATTTATGAATTTATTTAATTAATTTAATATTCATACATATTTACTAAATACCTTTTTAATTGATATAAATTTGGTTGTAAATTATTTGTTGGAGGAAATATAAATTTTCTAGAATTTTTTCCATGTGCCTAACTATTTTTGAGAATTTTCTAAATATATTTATGAATAAATAAAATAAAAGAAAAGAAAAGAAAAGAAATAAAATAAAACCCAAACCGCTAACCTAACCCAACCCGTGTAAGCTCCCCCGCCACGTTATATATATATATATATATATATATATATATATATATATATATATATATATATATATATATATGTAAAAACATACTAAACCCTAACCCAAAATTACACCATCTCCACCATCAACAATGCCGGACCCCGACCACCCACGGCGACCGCCCACAGCGCCGCCACGCTGAAGCAGCGCTGGAGAGCCGCCGCAGATTCGCCCCCGCACGGACGTGTATATATATATATATATATATATATATATATATATATATATATATATATATATATATATATATATATATATATATATATATATACTAAACCCTAACCCAAAATTACACCACCTCCACCATCACCCACGCCGGACCCCGACCACCCACGACGACCGCCCGCAGCGCCGCCACACCGAAGTAAGGTGGTCGGCGCCGCAACCCTAGAAGTCCTAATGTTCAATATTGGTTCTCCATTGGTCCCTCAATACTAGGGTCAAACATTATGGTAAGACTTCTAACTATCTCTAGTAGTGTCTATACTACTCTCAAGTCTTTTTAATACATCAAGGGGTAATGGTATACCAATCTAAAGATAAGGAATTTTAGGGTTCATTAGATATTCTAAACTTAATGGCGTGTCTATATTCTCGTCATATTCTTAATAGGTGTGCTACCCTAATTATCATCCTAATAACAGGGGTTCCTATATTCTAGCAGAAGTCTATACTCAAAGAACTATTAGGGAAGTACAGGAACCAAGCAGGATATAATTATTCAAATAGAACAAATAGAAGGAAGATGAATCATAGTCAATTGTGGATGAGATCCTATACTCTGGTCCTAGGTGCAGGCTTGTCCGGTACAGTAACGTAACCGAGACAATATACTCTCGACCTGCATGGGCCACCACAAAAACATGTAACGCCCCAGTCCCAAAATACGTAGGACTAGGAACACGTAAGCATGCCAGCCGCATGGATATGGCAACTCCAATATATGGAAACGAAAATCCACACGTACGCTGTAATATGAAAATCAATCCACAAGTGGTATAAACATATGTCACAAGTCATAGGGTACAATCTAAATCTCATCCACAGAAAATCAATATAAATGAATAACCAGCATCTATATAACTAGATCTCAACATAAGTAGTATCTAAAGATGATAGTTGGATGGAAACAAATCCACTACCAACTCGAATATAAGAGCAAATATAAAATAAGTACAAAACAATCAAATCCAATATAAGCATACCAGCTATCGATCACGGCTCGAAGAGAAGACATCCACGAAGCATATACAACCATCCAAATCTGGGCTCCTGCAAATACTCAAGAACAGGTACACCTGGCAGCGGACCAGGTCCTCAGAGGGACATAACAAGATACTTAAACACATGCCAATAAAGTACTGAAATAAATACCCAATGGGGTCGCCTAATCATCTAAGTGAATGCAGTTAAGAACAACTTTCCCCACAAGTGAGCTATCTGGCTGAAAATTGGGATTTGGCATGGTTCTCTATTGGAGATCCAGGGGCCTACAAAGGCACGATGACTTTCGAACGCCGGAGGCCCGCCTGATAATAATATAATATATAGTGGTCATCACCGCCCGTATCTCCAGCGGAGAATCCGGCCGCACAATAGAAAAAGTGCAAAGGAGCTCAAATGCGGTACTTGTTGTTCTTTCTACCCCATGCTCTAAGCATGTCACATCCATGACACAATAACACCTCTAATAACTGCCAAGTCTACTAGCATACAAAGTTTCTAATGGCAGTTATTCCTAACGCACGGCCCATACGTACAGGAGGCCAGACCTGTCATGCAGTCTGTGATCTACATAAGACTCACACTCGTGTAACAACTGTGTCACGGCCAATGAACCTAATGATGCTACATGATAATGGGGTAGTCTCATGAACAAGGTCAATGCAATAAATAAATAAAAATACATCGCGATGACACCGTCGCGCGTATTTTATATTACAGTTAAATATATGAGCTAAAGATAGAAAATAAAGATGCATGCAACATATAGAATATGAATAACAGTACAATGGCAAGGTATACTTGCCTGGCCAGAAGACTGCGATGTACCAATAACCTGCTCCAAAAGTCGCGTAGAATAAATCCAATATCCTATGTACATATAAATATAATACAATAAAATCATTAGTCATTACACTAGCACACACACAACAATATTTATACTGGACTCGGGGTACACTAGGGGTGGCACTAGTCATCTAACACGGTCAATCATGCGTTAGATTATGCGGGTGTTGGGTCTTTAAGTACTGTACACAATAAGTCAGTCAACTAACACGGTCTCGTCAGTACGTCGGTGTACGCCAGGCAGACACCAACATTGTTTCTTAGGGTCAATAGGGTCAAGGGCAAATACGGGGCAGTCCACGGTGTCCTAGGTCATACAGTCTGAATACACCTACTCCTAATTATTTATTAGCATATAATTAATTATAATATACACATATACCATATATATCCATTAATTATACGTATTCCAAGTTGAATAGTATGCACATACTAAATATATATAATTATATCAAACTAAATAATATATGCGTACGAGTACAAGTTCGTGTACGTAGTACTGGGTTCACCGACTAAGGGTCCGATATCAGCTAGCAGTCATAAGAAATACGTATGTCCTAATAACATATACTCAAACACACATACGAAATAAGAAGTAGGACAGGTTCGAACCTCGGTGTACGCGTACGGGATTGGCTGGACGTCGACGAAGAGAGGTGACGACGATGATGACGACTATACGACGATGATGGTGTGGACGATAATGTTGATGATGATAATGACTGGTGGGGTGACGATGAGGTGATGGTGATGAATTAAGACGAGGATGATGATGAGGACGATGGTGTGATGGTGAGGCTAATGATGAGATGACGACGATACGATGATGTTGATGGGTGATGGCGATGATTATGTTGATGCTCAAGGTAAAGATGATGGTGAGATGACGATGAAGTGATGCTGATGATTATGACGAGGACGATGATGATGGTGGACGAAGATAATAGTGATGACTGGGTTGATGATGTGGATGATGATGTGTAAGGTGGTGGTGATAGATAATATGGTGATAATGGTATCGATGTTACGACGATGATAATGACGTCGATGGCTACGATGATGGTAGGGGTGACGACGATGACAACGAGGATGAGATGGTGAGGAGATGGAAGGATGGTGGTAATGGTGATAAGATGGTGATGATGACCGGATTCCAGCCAGTAGGGGGGCTCTGGCCATAGCGAAAGGAGGGTCAGGGAGCAGGGACGACAAGGGGAAGCTCGGCCAGGGGAGGGGGTGGCAATGGTGGTGGTGATGACGGCTGTGGCTCGAGGGGAAGAGGAGTAAATTTAGGGAGAGATGATGGTGTAGCTGGTGGTGTTGCCCGGGTGTGCCGGTGGTGGGGAAGTCGACTTCAGGCGAGTCGAGGGGCAGCGGGGTTGCTGTCGACGGAAAGTCTAGGCGGAGGATAAAGAGATCGGGGTGGAGAAGTCTGGGGTGGCTCGATATGGAGGAGGAGATCGTTCAGGGAGGAAGGTACTGGGTGGCCGACACTGACAGGGAAGAGGAGGAGGAACTGGTGGTGTAGGTCGTCAATGGCGGGGCTGCCAGCGGCCGTGGCTGAGGGACGTCGGAGGGATGGCTGTACAGGCAGTGCACAGGAGGAAGAGGGTGGAGAAGGGCGTAGGGAGAGGGTTGTTCATCGATGTGTGGCGGACAGCGGGGTTAAGCCGGCCGGACTTGGCTGTTCCAGTCGGCGTCGATGGCAGTAGGGTCCTGGGGGTTAGGGGCGATGCAGATGAAGGAGGAGACGAGGTCGACGGGGTCCTTCGGTGGTGAAAAGGGGGGAGTCGGGTCTGCTGCACGGTCGGGGCGGTTGCTGCTCGACTCCGGTGAGTCGAATCGAGCAGGGAGGAGTTGTCGCCGAGGTGGAGGCTTCAGGCGACGGAGAAGGCTGGGGAAGGGTCGTATGATGGAGGAAAACGGGAAGGAGGGTCGGTTGGCCAGGCTAGGCGGAACTCCTGCGAGATCCCGACGATGAAGGGGTCGGTTGAGGGAGAAGAAGAAGATGCATAATACATAGGGTCGGCTGGGGGATTTTATTTTAGGTTTTGTAGTTTATAAAAAAGAAGAAAAGGGGAAGAAATGTTGTATTTATACACATAAGGACTTTTGGGTTTGACCTAGGTAATGTTGACTTTGGTCAACATCTTCTTGGGATGGGCCTTGGGCTCATATGAGGATGCTTGAGTTATAATTGCAGGATTTAAAATACAAGGATGGGGTTTAAAATAAGTGGGGGTGATGTGTGCGCGTTGCACATCCCAAAAATTATGGAAAAATCCACGTGAAGAGAAAATTGAGTTTCTTCACGCATTGTCCGATGGTGGGGACACCTCAATGCATTTTTGCGTAAAAGCCCCCTAACAATTGGAAAATTGCACAAAGGCAGAAATTGGATTTAATTAATTAAATTAAAACGCGCATGATGTTCTAGAATTAATTAGGAGTACATGGGATTAGATTTAGGCGGACACAAGTGTCAGGGCGTAGAGGAGATAGTGTAGAATATTAATAAAATTTGAGATGCACAAGACGGACAAGATTGTGTCTCCAATTCTGATTAAAACGCACAAGGGTATTGAGTTGAAATTTATTTATAATTAATAAATAACGTCCGCGTCGTTTATTGTGCGACTAAAATGTAGCACCAGAGAACATGATTATGGGTTACACAAAGGTCAGAAAGGTAAGCGGGCATGTCCAGGATAATATTGTAAAGTTTGTAGAAGGCAATAGCTAGTGAGGTGCTCCAATTATCGTAGCAACGGTAAGGTGTGCTACGTGTCATAACTATTTAGTAATTAAATTAAATACTGTGTTCTAGTTCTAATTGGTTCAATCTAGCCCTAATTTTACTATCTAAGCCAAGTAGCCCTAATTTTGTGTGAGGGAGTTTACAGTAAATAAGCAGTCATGCATCCAACAAGATGGACACATGATGTCAGTATGCGATAAGAGTTTAAAGCCGCATAACCCTCTCGGCCGCATAGAATTCTCAGCTGTATAACTCGTTGGCCGCATGAAGACTTCGTCTTCTCCAAACTGCAGGTTCGGCCATGGCAAAAAAGCTCAAAAAACTGAATCATGTTTTGTCCATAAAACTCTCTTTTAAAATCCAAATTGGGTAAACCAAAAGCCAAAATGCTCTAAATTGAAAGCTCTATAATGTAGCAAAAAATAGTTTTCTAAAATACATGTTTATTAGATCAAAACCAAGAAAAAATTCATAAAACCTATAAAAATCCTAAGTTTAGAAATATAGATCTATACTAATCCATCCATCAAAACAGAAAACTTCAAGTACTAAAAGTGCTAAGAAACACATAACAATTATTATAGTACAATAATATGGAGAGTTTTTTTATTTCTCATGCAAGGTGTACTTGTCTATAAAAATGGACAGAGAAAACTAAAGAAAGAGGAAGAAATGAAGAAGTGAAGAGAGAGAAATTTTTTTGGGTTATATATGGTAGGGTTGAGGGTTGAACCAAGGGTTCTCATGATATGAACCAACCCACAATGAGTAGGGTCAAACCAAAGAATGGGTCTAGTCTCCATACACATACAACCATGTAAAATAAAATATGTTCCAAATACGTATATCGGAAACGGGGAGTGACATAAGTGTTGGTATATGGTTATAAATTTTAGGGGCTATTTGGATGTAAGTTTTAAGTCAACATTATTTTATGTCTGTAGACGAGTATGTGTACAACATTATTTTGTGTCTGTAGACGAGTATGTGTACAACATTATTTTAGGGGCTGTTTGGTTAAACCAAACGGCATTACCGTGAATTCAAACTACTATATCTGGTCCGAAAAGCTATCTTCGGTATGTCTTTGCTCTTTACCTTCACCTGGTGATAGCCTGACCTCAAGTCTATCTTTGAAAATACCTTCGCTTCGCTCAACTGATCAAAAAGATCATCTATCCTTGGCAGCTGGTATTTGTTCTTGATAGTGAGGTTGTTCAGAGCTCTATAATCGATACACAAGCGTACCGTGCCATTCTTCTTCGGTACGAATGATACCGGAGATCCCCATGGTGATGAACTGGATCTAATAAAACCTTTGTCCTGCAGCTCCTCAACTTGCTTCTTCAGTTCTACCAACTCGTTGATGTTGACTCTATAGACATATTGCAAAATAGCTCTGCTCCTGGTATCAAGTCTTTAGAGAATTCAACATCTCTGTTTGGCGGCAAGCCTGGAAACTCATCTAAAAATACATCCAGGAACTCCGCAATCAGTGGATGTGGTAACTCCTCTTTTTCCCTCATAGATCCGTAAAAAGTGCCTCTGCTCTGCTCTGCTGCTCCTCTGGCTACCTCGGACTCTGGCTCTCCTAGCGGTCGAAATATTACTCTGCCTCCATGACAATCTATAGAAGCATGGTATTTACTCAACCAGTCCATTCCGAGTACAATATCGTATCTCGAAAGTGGCATAACGAGTAAATTCATGCTCAACTCTCAGCCTCCCAATGATACTCACCGATCCTTATAATAATCACGGACTAGGATAATGCCTCCTCCAGTCATGATCTTGCAAGTCCTATCTAATGGTTCTAGTTTTAATTGATGCTTAAGGGCATAAGATATAGATATGAAACTATGGGAAGCGCCAAAATCAAATAATGCAAGTGCTGGAATAGAATCGAGAGAAACTGAACCTGAAATCACGTCTCCAGCTGGCTCGGCCTCCTCGTAATGCAGTATGGGTAATCGTGGATAGACTCACCAAGTCCGCATACTTTTTACCCTTCAGAGTTGGGCAATCCACAGAGGTCTTAGCAGACATATACATGGGACATATTATGCGACTGCACGGAATGCCAGTTAGTATCGTGTCTGACAGGGATACCAGGTTCACATCTTACTTTTGGCGGAGTATGCAAGAGAGTCTCGATACTCGCCTAAAGTTTAGCACAGCGTATCATCCACAAACAGATGGCCAGTCGGAGCGCACCATCCATACATTGGAAGATATGTTATGAGCTTGCATGCTTGACTTCGGAGGATCATGGGAGGACCATTTGTATTTGGTTGAGTTTTTTTACAATAATAGCTATCAAGCGAGCATTCAGACAGCTTCCTATGAAGCGTTGTATGGAAGGAAATGCCGTTCCCCAATATGTTAGAGTGATATAGGCGAGAGACAGATCCTTGGGCCAGAGTTGGTTGTTCGTACAGTAGAGAAGGTGAAAAAGATCCAAGGACACCTACGAGCAGCACAGGACAGGCAGAAACATTGGGCGAATGCACATCAACGACCCTTAGAGTTCCAGGTTGGAGAACCCATATTTCTAAAGATCTCACCTACTCGAGGGACTATCAGATTCGGAGGCAGAGGAAAGTTGAGTCCGAGGTACATCGGACCATTCGATGTGTTAGAACGCGTCGGAGAGGTTGCTTACAGGTTAGCCATGCCGCAGACTTTAGAAGGAGTCCATGACGTCTTCCATGTATCTCAGCTGAGAAGGTACATACCAGATCCGAGCCATGTACTTGACCATTCAGAGATCACAGTCGGCCCGAGTTTATCATACCAAGAGGAGCCTGTGGAGATCCTGGACAGGAGCGAGAAGGTACTGCGAGGTCAGACTATTCCCCTAGTCCGCGTCGCATGAAGACATCATGCACCAGGCGAGTCGACCTGGGAACGCGAGGAGGATATTAGACAGCGCTATCCCCACCTCTTGGAAGGACTAGGTACGTATTATTATTTTAAATTCAGTCAGTAATTCTTACCATGCGTATATTTTAATTTAGAGGACGAAATGCTCTAAGGAGGGTAGATTGTAAACCCCCTCGACTAGTTTAGAGTTAAATTGAATTAAAACCGGAGACTAGGATTAATTTGAATTTAATTAGAATTATGTGAGACAATTTTATGTACCCCTCTAACCATGGTGTAACCTTAGCTACGCCATGTTCGTTAATTTTTGCCTTGCGTATTTAATTATTAACCTAATTAATTTTTGGAGACCAATTTCACCCTAAACAGAACTTAACCAAGCCACATGCACTCTCTCACATGGACCAGCCCTACCCCAGCAAGGTCCAGACAGGCCCAAGCCTAGAGGCTAGCCCATCAAATCCCCCTTATAAATACACATACTATCTATCATTAAAAACCCTAAAAATTACTATTCATCCCCCATCCCCAAACCCTAGCCGACCCCTCTTTCACCTGAGCTACCGCTCCCTCTACCTCCGACCAGCCACCTCGCCGTCGGCACTGCCCTCTACGCCGGACCGTACTGCCCACCGCCAACCGCCACGGTCAGCCGACAGCACCACCACCTTCAACCATCCCTTCCGCCATTAACCTAAACTCCATCACCCCGACCCCCATAGCTGCTGCCACGAGCGCCCCCACCGCCGCAATCACCGCCCACCACCACTTCCTGGCCTACCTGACCTTCCCCCGTGACCAGTCAGCCACCCCCACGCAGTTCTCAGTCGTCCCCGCCGTTGCAGATCATCGTTGTCGCTGCTGCGACTACTGCAGTGCTGCCGCTACCGCTGGTGTCTTACCGCCGGCCGATGCTGGAGCCCACCACTCACCGGAGGATGACTCGTCAGCAAGAAGACCCTCGTCCTGTCAACTAGGTAAACACCTAACTCTACCCTCCTTGTATCGTATCCACATATGATCGTTGTGTCGTCGTGTGGAGACTTGTAGTGATGGACACAAACGCAGTTAACCCTAACTAGGTATATGATGGTATGTTGATTAGCAAGATTTAGAATTTTTTTAATGACTAAACCATTTCCTTAATCATAAGACCTGTTGTTAGAAACATAAAATTCATCAATAAAACCTGGACATCGACAAGTATGCTTAATATGGATGATAAGGACCATAAATCATACTAAACATAATTAGTTGGTGACTTATGACCTTAGTATTTTTACTGTCACGGGATATACGGTGACTGAAGACAGGGCACGTGTGTATCTTAGCTACATGCACCACGACTCTGTATTCGACCGACGTGATCCTTGCGTTAGTACCGAAGAGAAACTTAGTGTATATATTACTTAGTGTATGATGATGGATTCTATATTATATTGGTGTGTTTAGGATCATTGGATCAGCCAGGAGACACCGCAGGAGCAGGATATTGGCATTCACAGCTTGAGGACTCAGGCAAGATACCTTGCCATATTTACTGTCAAATTTAAATTATGTATATGTTATATGATTCTTGTTGCTTTATTTTATATGACTGTGCGCGTCCGAGATTGACTCGGGTGCAGTCGACAGATACGTCGATGATTAGTATACTTGACCTAGTCATTAGCAGACTCACCCCATTTGAGGATACTTTGATATCTTCCGAGACCTGACACTCTTACACGTTTCACTGTGACATATTCATATTGGGATGCGGGTCCGCGTACTCGACTAGCTATCGATGCGTGTGACATGCATCACGGTTAGTACGTAACTCAGGGTTATTTATATTCATAGAGACTGGCATTTAGATACGTGGTATGCACGTCGAGTATTCGATTTGTATATCTACATTGGACGAGGAGGACAACTAGTAGGCGTATGGGATACCCCCATTGGAATCAGTAGTATCCAGAGGAACCACGGATCCAATGACTCCCATTATACAGATTCCACGTTCTTCAGAGCGATATGGACGTTATATTTTATGCAGATTCCACGTTTTTCGGAGTGATATGGACGTTATATATACTATACAGCTGGCTATTGCTACGTGACCTGGTCTCGTATATTTTGGGACTGGGGCATGACACGCGGGTTACCATCAGCTCAAGGTCAAGCCGGACGATGTGCTAAAGTCAGCCTTTCGTCCACGCTACGGCTACTATGAGTTTTTGGTAATGCCATTCAGACTGACCAATTCCCCAACCGCCTTTATGGACTTAATAAATCATTTATTTCAGCCTTATCTAGACAAGTTTATAGTAGTGTTAATTGATGATATCTTGGTGTACTCGAAGAATAGTGAGGAACATATAGAGCACTTGTGGACCGTGCTACAGACTCATTGGTACAATAAGCTATACGTAAAACTGAGTAAGTGCGAATTCTGGCCGAGCAATGTATCTTTTCTCGGGCACATCATTTCTGCGGGAGGCATTTCAGTCGATCCAAAGAAAGTTGATGCCATCGTCGAGTGGAAGCGGCCAGCATCCGTCAGTGAGATTCGAAGCTTCCTCGGGCTAGCTGTCACTACCACATTTTAGGAAAAAGGGTATTTTAGTCTTTTCCTATTTAATTAAATATTGTGCATTGTAAATAATTATTTGTTGTATTATTTAATTATTGTTAGATGTTAATTAATTATTTTGGACTTATTTTAGTGGACCCAACTAGTTTAGTTTGGACCCATGGACCAGCATGAATTAAATAGTTATACTTGGCACATTTAGAAAGCCCATGGTTAAGGAGATGGATTAAATTAATTAAATGATTAGACTAGAAGCTTCCTTCCTTAATTATTTCTTCATGAGAGGTCCCAAGGGGTACATTGGACATTTTACAATTTCTTGGGGAAGGAGGCATGGCCGGCCTATATTAGAGGGGGGAATTTCTCTCTCCTCTCATTCTCATTTCCAAATCTAGATCTAGAATTTCTCACTCCCAAATTTCCTCCATTCCCATTCCAATTCTCCACCAAATTTATTCCAAATTCTTCCCAATTCACCATTAGCAAGTTTAGAAGTAAGGATCTAGAAGGAGGAAGCAAGGATCTACAAAGAGGAGCAAGGATCTACAATTTGGAAGCAAGTTTATCTCAATTGGAGGTTTCATTGGGAATCCATCTCCCAATAGGTATAATTCAGTTTTTCCTATTAAAATAGCTTCTAAATCTGAGATTTAATCATGTAAAATCAACCTATATGTATGTACTACCCATAGGACTTTGTTTTGTGTTCATAGGAGACCCATGGAGAAAGTTATGTTACTTTTTGTGTCAATTTTGATGGAATTCCGAATTTATATTTTGTTGTGTGTGTCAATTGATCCTATAGATCAATTGGGCATATGCTTATGTGTTTGGGGCTTGTGTCGTGTCCATATTTGGTACTTATGGTTCGTATCCCAACTATTTGGTGATACGTGTCATTTTGGGGGTTTCCCTCCGACACGGGACTTTGTACATGTCATATTTTGACACGGACACATAGATCTACTTTTGATACTTTGATTTATTCATAAATATTATTTGTGACTTGTTTGTGTCCTTCGGGGTGCAATTGGTTGTGTATTGGACTAGTGTCACATGCGTATCCTAGATCTAGTGGGATACGGTGTGATACTCTCCAATTTGGTTTGTTTATGTGTAGATCTAATTAATTATGCTTTAAATTCTTCATTTATAACTAGTAAATATATATAGATATTATATATTTATTTTAGTGTATTTATTATGGTATTTATTGTAGCATAGATCTATATATTTCTATGTGTTCTAATGTGATGTATAAATATATATATGTAGCTTTCTTGCATGCAATTATATATGTACTTATGTTAATAAATAATTTATACATAAAGGTTTTGTAAAATATATTTATGTGTTTAAATGTGTAATTATATTATTTATAATTATTATATAATTATTTATATTAATGAATGTATTTTTGTGTGTGCTTCTAGCCATATAAAATACGTACATTAATATGTGCATATGTTGGTATTTAATTGTGTAAGTTATATGTGTATATATATATAAGTATATAGTTATTAAATTGTTTTATATATATATATATGTATTTTGATTTATATATTGTATATTTATATATATATATATATATATATATATATATATATATATATTTCTGTTTGGTGAAAGTGGTTTTAATGACAGTTGAAAACTGTCATTATTCTGTTATGTTACAGCAGCCGCTGTAGCTATTAATGACAGTCCTGTCATTAATAGCAGTGACGGGATTACACAGCGTTTTGCGACAGTTTTCTGCGACAGTTTTAAACTGTCAGCAATCCAGTCGGCAGTAGGATTATTATTCAGCTTTTCTGCGACGGTTTTTCAGTGACAGTCAAGACTGTCACTATAAGACTGTTTTAATTAAATTATATTTTTTAGCTTACTGTTTTCAGTAACGATTTGGCAGAATTAATTTATATATTATATATTATTATTGTATATATATATATGTATATATATATATGTGCTTTTGTGAGGTATAATACTAGTAGTAATATATTATTTTATTTGTATAAATCTTGGTTTGTATATACATTATATTAGAGTGTATATTATTAGTATACTTTGTGGGGGTACCAATGGGGATCAAACCTTGATTCATAATTATTGTATTTTCTATTCTATATTATTTATATAGATGTCTTGTGAGGTTGACCTTGGTTTGACCATGTTTGACTTTAGTTGACTTTAGATTTGACCATAGTTGACTTTTAACTTAGAATTGATTTATTGACCTAGAAGTTGACTAGTTTGACTTGTTCTCTTTCCGGGACCTTGTATTAATGTGGTATTCCATATCTAGGTCTTCGAGGCACCGAGTCAGACATCTGTGAGACTGTTATTTGGACTTCAGGCGAGTACATTCTCTGATAGTTTCTCATTTATGATATCCTCTATGTTCACTGTATCTAGTGTAGATATCCATGTTCTCTCAACACTATGGTTACACGGATTGGTATATCCAGATCTCGTCATGAGATGTTATTCCTTGGTATATGGTATATATGGTGCAAGTATTGTTTCATTGGTTATATTGTACATGTACAGACACCGATTCTCGAGGAGACTAGCTATCTTCTTGGGGAATCTAGTGCCATAGCATACCATGGTTGGATCTATTATACCAGTCGGGGGTGGGGAGTATTAGTATAGATATGTGATCAAATCCCTATTGAATAAATTACTGGTAAGCGAATAGTGTTGATCATGCACCGCACGTATCATTAGCCAGGCCGCATTGCATCTTGCCCAAGCCGATCACATGTTAAGCTAGTACTCACACACTTAGTCATTAGTATTATTGTTTCATTGGCATATTGTTCCTTATTGTAATTATTTCCAGTATTTCCTTATTATCTATATATCTCTCCTATCTATTGTGCATCTTGTTTATCCATAGCTATTTACTGTTACATATTTTTTATCATTAATTAGAACAGCTGTTAGAGATGTACTCTGCTCCTTTCCTGACTGGATATATTTTTCCAGATGACACTGAGGAGTACCCTACCTATTATGGACCCCAGGATATTGTGGGTTTAGATTCTGAGACCCTGGCTCAAGAGGGACTTATCCCAACTGAGACAGTTGACCCTGGAGTTGTAGCTTTGTAGTATAGTAGTATTCTTTTGTACTGGATTTGTCTCCAGCTTATTTTGTTACTCTTCAGACTCATTGATGTATTATTTTAAACTCATGAGTTGTATGGTGACTATTCTATTCTTTATATGATTCGTGCTCATTTCTATCTTAGTTCTGTGATTGAGTATTCTATCATTATTGGTGGTTCATTACATTAGATAGACTATCTAGACAGCGTTCTACCGTCGATTCTGCGACGTAGGCTGGGCGTTGTTTCAGACTAGTACCCTTACACCGGGTACGGGTCGTGACACGTTTTTGGTGGTGGCCCATGCAGGTTTAGCTTCACAAAGTATATGATGTCGTGGTAGTGCGATAACTTAGTTGTACTACTGCGAGCCTGCGATAGGATATAGGAAATAGGCTGAGATACTCAATCACATCTAGGAAAATTCTTTTGATTCAACTATCTCCTTTGACATTGATACTTGATCCCTTAAACTGTCCTTTCCTTGATGTCTTACATCTTGTGCCATATTGATTCTTTCTTTCGTTTTGTCTCAGGATGCCGCCTAAGACTAGATCACAGCAGGGGAGAGCAGCTTCTGAGAGGTCTGCGACATCCCGAGGGCCTGCACCAGTCACTTCTCCGGTGATTGGAGTGTCAGCTGCTTTTGGAGGTCCACCACCTACTTAGAGGGCTGTGCCAGCTGTATCTGAGGGGCTTCCACCTCCACCTCCTGTGCCAGCAGAGGCGTCACAGATGTTTACACTATTTTATGAGATGCTCGAGGCACAGAGGGCTCAGTCAGAGGCATATCAGAGGCAGACCGACGTTCTACGGCAGGGCATCGAGAGTGCTCATCAGCTTGCTCGTGCTGTAGTTGAGAAAGGAGTTCCGATCCAACAGCAGGTTGTTCCTCAAGTTGCTCAGCTTTGGCCAGGCAACATTCAAGACTTCAAGAAACTGGAGCCTAGGGTTTTCAAAGGGACGAAGGGCATCGTCTATGCAGATGATTGGTGTCACGACCCGCACCCGGCATAGGGGCACGAGAGTGTGGGTACGTCCAGCCTACGCCGCAGCATCGGCGGTCGAACGCTGTCTAGGTCAAGTACTATATAAACAATCTCACGCTAGTATCCAACTCCATAAGGAGACGTGGATATCATAAAATAAATCTAGAAATACTCAATCACAACTACAGCACGATAGGAAAATGAAGAAATAAAATAATATAACACAAGTCTAATGACACAATAATCATACCTGCAATTAGTAACATCCAATCCCCCAAGTGTGAGAAACAAGTCCACTAAGGTCACAGTCTGGAAAAATATTTTCCAGTCAGGAAGGAGCAAAGTACATCTCTAAATAGCAGTTCTATATAAATGACATAAACTATGTAGCAGTTCTAGATGGAAATATACCAGATGCATATATAGGTACGAGAAATGTACAATGAAAGAAATACAGGAAAATACTGTAAGTAACTGCAGGAGAAGAAATAATATGTCCATGAGCAAGAACCTATGACTAAGTGTATGAGTACTAGCTTTAATATGTGATCGGCTTGGGAACTTGATCAGGCTGGTTACATGTGATTAGCTATGATTCATGAAGGTCAGGCTAACCGTTGGTTAGCTATGATGCATGTATAGGTCAGGCTAATCACATATAACAGCTATGAAGCATGGAGATGGTCAGGCCACACCCGACGTGAGATGTGGGGTGAGCTATGATGCATGTAGAGTTGGGTATGATCACATATCTATACTAAAATACTCCCCACCCCCGACTAGTATAGTAGATCCAATCATGGTACGCTATGGCACGGGATTCCCTAGGGAGGTAGCAAATCTCCCCGGGAATCAGTGTCTGTACATGCACAAGATAACAAGGAAAACAAGTCTTGTACAAGCTACACCATGAATAAAGAATAACATCTCATGACGAGATCCGTGTATACCAATCCGTGTAACCAGCGTGTCAAGAGCATGGATATTTACACTAGATACAGTGAACATAGGAGATATCATAAATTAGAAACTAATCAGAGAATGTACTTGCCTTAGGTCCTTAGATGGTAAAACCAATGTCCTGTCCCAGAGTATCGTCTGGAGGAACCCACAGTCCTAAAAATATATCAAATACAACATTTGCATCAGGCGCTACACTAACACATCACAATTCATGAACTCAGGGGCTCTGCCAGGTATGGCACTAGTCAACTAGGGCCATCTAGTAGGGATACGTATATAATACACATTTACACTCAGAGTATATACCAATAAAATGTATATAATATATATAAGTGTCTCTTAGTAATTGTACAAAATACGTATTTGTGTATATACACTAATAGATGTATACAAATATATTTTTATACCAAAATACATATTTGTATATATATATCAATCAAATATTTATATATATATATATAAATAATCAAAGAATGTATATAATTCCACACTTCTCAAGGTGATCCCAAATGAAGTAGCAGTTAGTTCCAAAGGGGTCCGGAGCAGTCCAAATAGCTAGAAACTATATAAAGAAGTCCACGATCGGAGTCCGGCACGAAAACCGAGGTAAGGATACCGTGTCCTCAATACATAGAGAAACCTACCGGGGTTTAGCTAAGGTTAAGATTTATAAGTTAGCTAATAAGAGAAAATGGTCGATTGTTCGTAATCAAGTTAACACCTTAATTTAATGAAAACTATTTCGAAATTATTTTGAACAATAATTACAAATAAAAGTTTATTTATAAAAATCTAGAATTTGTGTAAAAGCCATCATATATTTATATATCTATAGTAATATTGGTCACCAGCCCAATTAAACAAATTGATCTTATTTTTTTATTATTGAAACTATATTTTTAATTAATAATATAAACCCCAAAAATTATTATATTTTTGCATAATCAAAAACCCCCTTTTAATTACATATTAATATAACCAAATCCCTATATATAATACATAACTAAATTTTACACATAATAATTAGCTAAATTCATTCATTAAAAACAATAAAACTAATTATATTTTATTTAGTAAACTAATTAGAAATTAACTAAACTAATTAATTAATAAATTAATTAACTGATTAAGAATTAATTAACTGATTATAAATTAATTAATTGATTAACAAATTAATTAACTAATCTAATTATATAATTAACTAATCTAATTATATAATTAACTAATTAAATTCTAATCCACTCAGTTCTGAATCAAAAGAAAAGAGAAAGAGGGAAAGAGAAGTCGGCTCACAAGGGTTTCCTCCGGTGTCGGCGCGGGGGGTCTCGCCGGGGTCGGGCCGGCAGGGCGTCGGCGGATCTGTTCGGGTCGGTGGTCGACGCTCGAGAGCGGCGGCGTCGGCTCTGGATCTGAGGCAGCGGCGGTCAGCCCGACGACGATGAGGGGATCCGCGGCGGCGGCGGTCGACGGCTCGACGGAGGCGGCCACGGCTCGACGGCTCTGAGGCGGATCCGAGGCGGATCTGTTAGACGATGCGGCGGCTGTCGAACTCGGCGGTGGTCGGTTCGAGGTTCCAGATGGTGGTTGCAGGCGGCGGATCGAGATGGCCAGAACGGTGGTCGAAATCTAGGTTAGGGTTTTGGGTTCTGTGTGTCGGGGTCGTGTCCGAGGCTGGATACGACGGTGATGTACTGCACAGTGGGGGACGTGTCCGGGTCTGTCGGACACAGGGTTGGTGTTGCTGTGGTGGAGGTGGATGTGTCCGGGTGTGTCGGACACGGAAATCTGATTGTAATATTATAAATCTGGACACAGGAAATAAATGGATACGGTAGGACACCCGGGGTCGGACCCGAGGCCAACACGGCTGACACGGTAAAGCTGGACACACGGACACGAGCACACAAAATGGTAATGGCTTGTTGGCTTTGTGGGGATTTGTGAGGGCTAGCTAGGGTTTCTTGGGAATGGTGATGAGAGACTTAAATAGGGAGAAAGGGTGTGTGGGATAAAGGGTGAGGATTGGCCCAATAATGGATGGCCCAGATAGGTACGAATAAGTTCTTCATGTGAGAATGAGGGTGTGTTGGCTAGTTAATAGGAAATGGCAACTTGTAAAATTTAAAAAGAAAAGATTATAATTTCAGAAAATATTTTAGGAAAGCTATGTAATTTATTTATTTACTATTCCATATGGATATGAAAATTTTATTATGAAACAACTAGTCCTTCAATACTTTTAATAAACAATAATTTTACGATTTCAAGCCAATAAATATTCGAAGCTATAGTATTATATTTACATCATTATTTATCTATTTATTTTATAAAAATTCGATATTTTAGGAAAAATGATTTTTATAAAAGATTTTAAATCACCTTCTACAATCAAACATTGTTCAAAAATCAAATATAAATTTCAAGGAGAAAATATTTTATAAACTTGATATTTTAAAATAAATTAAAAATCTAATTATTTCAGAAATTTGGAAATCGGAGGTTACAAGTCTACCCACCTTAGAAAATTTTGTCCTCAAAATTTAGGATCCTCAGTAATTACATTTACTCATTATATTATTTCTATCAAGATTTAAAATTTCAAACCAAATAATCATGAAGTACTCCCATATTTTTTTTTTCACAACCTTTCAAAATTCTATAACATCATATTCCTGAAAATCTTCAAAAATCAAATCCCCTTTTTGTCATAATCTCCTCCAAAAATTTTAAGTTCATATCTAAGTATTCCAGGATTTTAATATCCAATCCTCCAATTGGAAACCAATCAATGCATATTTATAAAACAAAAAATCTGTATCCCAAAATTTAAATTTTAAACACTAATCCATCAATCATCTTACTCCTCTAACTCAAATTTAGTTGATGTTTATTCAAATCTAAATCCTCATCCCGAGAATTGAATTTGACACTATTCTATTAACGATATATATATATATATTTTTTTTTTCCTCAAATACTCAACGATGCGATACTTTCAGAATCTTCAATGCAACATTCATAATATAAACTATAAATTTCTATCTTGCAATCAAATAGAAAAATGATAATCTCTCAAATTTTCTCAAATTTTAATAATCACTTTCATCATATCAAGACCTTCCTAAAATTAATAAATCCTTAATTTTGCCCTGTGAATTTCTTAATTCTCCATTTAAGTTAATGTTTGTCCTCGAATTTCAATCATACCTCAATTTTCATAAAATCAATGATCCATCCACTCTGTTATAACAACCCCTAAATTCTTTATTTAAATTAATGCTCATCCACAATTTAATCATCTTGTCTATTTTGTCAGTCATAACCTTGTCATAGATCTTTGCTATGGTCAAAATCCTAATGATCATGGTTTAAGAAAATTCTACCTACAGCCATGCAATTTAAGAAAAATATTTAGGTCATGTATCTTTTGTCATGATATTTCAGTCTCTGTTAAGGTGTACTACCAATTTTATTCTAACAAGAAATCTTGCATACGAACTATAGTACTAGGAAAATCAATCAATCGAAAGACGGAAAAGGAACATTAGGAAGGAAGAAGAAGGATCCTGCTAACATATTACTTGTAGTATCTACTATCTCTAACAAACACTTAACTCTAGCACATTCACTAACTAATTCATATTCATGTACACTGGTACCCATATCAACTAATCATTAATCCACAAAATCCATGAATATCCGTATTGCACACACCTGTTTATTAATGCTAAAATTTGATGCCGAGAATCTCTAATATAACCATGATTCAATAATACATCCAAGTTGATACCTCTATCTCTTTAGTACCATACCCTCTGTCAGTTCCCGTTCCTACTACAATTGTTCATACTAGTCGTTCTTATCACTCAAATACACACCAAGTGTAACACATCATACTAAATATTGTTTTCCCCCTAATACAACTCTAGATGGACACCCAAGTCTGTTTTCAGTGCCATCTCAATCATGCCCAAGTCAGTAGATTCTTACATATGTATATCATCTACTCATATACTAATATTCATATTTCTCATCTACCATAAAATTAATCCTCAAAATAATCGTCAAGGTTTAACTTCTCGAATAACTTTAATATAAAATACATATACTTCCTTAATAGTCAAACACTCAATATCGAAATCAATTTAATCGCTCCTAAAATCTTTATAGCCTTGACCATGTTTATTGAATCAAAATTTGAACCCTCAAAAACTTAATAACATAAATCTCAACTCCTTAATAATTCTGAAAATTTAAAATTCATTTCCACTCTTTAATTTATAACTCCACAAAGGTACACATCAGCGCTCACGGTCTTTGATACTAAAGGTGCACGCAATGCATCTAGTGTCCATAATTTTGTACTAAAATTATACTGCCTGAATCACTTGTACTATTACCTCCAATGATCAAAGTTATCATCACCTGTATTTTCCTTCCATGATTTTCAATCTATATTAACTGGTATATCATCCGATTATCATCACGCAGAGTGCTTACTGTTTTGAGCGTCATTCTCGACAAATCCTTGATATAGAATCATTAGTACCCTTGGTATGATATCGCGAGCTTCATTATTGGATCATCTCCTCAAACTTATTAGAACTCATGATTAGTTGTACCTTTTACAACACTCATATTTCTTATTTTGATGGGCATGTATATGGTTCTCATCTTGATGGTTGTATAGGTATTTTCCTTTAATCCTTTAAAGCCTATTAAACTAATCCGTGATACGCTTCACCATCTTCATTACCTATTCCGATATTTCTCTACTCATGATACCTCATTAACTTTATGCGTATATATTTCCTTATCCTTAACACTTCCGATATCAATCATCAAATTGAACATCATGCTCCATTAATTCTTAAATAATTTCTTGATACCTAATTGTTTACATAGATCACTCAAGTGCATAATCAAGATTATCCCGGACGGGTAATTGCCTCTGATACTAACTCTGAGAACTATCACTGATACTCTATACTCTCCTTCCACTTATAGTACTATAATGACACTTATCCTAGAACCATTGGTACAAGGTACTATGCTAAGGGCTAACTCTAGATTAAAGTCCACTGCTCACATGTCCAACTAGGAAACACTTATAACTGACTAACAACACTCAACCAATACTAACACTCAAGACACAGCCATAATTACAAGTCACTAATTATCATACTTTAATAAGGAATCCTCAAGGAAAAATAAGCTCAAAAGGAACTGGATCAAGGACGGAAGGTATCTTTACTGCTAGTAAAAAAAAGAAGCGATGGAACAAAGTCCTGGAATAACATAAATAGGTAAGTCTTGAGATGATACTTTAAGAACCAATTTAAGATACAACCTGATAATCATACACGTCTGTCAGAAATCATGACACACAGAATCCTCGCCACGCCAGTAAGCATAGATGCGATAAATGACAGGTTCCGTAACTAAAGTATGCAACCCTATAATCACGTCATCTAGAATCTTCGCCACGCCAACCGGTATGGCTGCGAGAAATTCTAAATTTCATAACTAAAGTATGTACATCCAAGTCAGGTTCCTACGTTCTCGTCACGATAGCTAATATGGCTGCGATAAACTCTAGGTTCCATAATCAAAGTAGACGTTTTACCTTTCTCACTGTCCTCATCAACATATGTCATCAGATGATATCGTAAATTTTAGCCCGTAAAATTCATCTCGATATGAAATCAATTCAACAACGATACCAAGAATTAAATTTAACAACTGGTCAACAAGAATCAAACTCAACAATGATACCAAGATTTAAATTTTAATAATTGATCAATAATAATCAAATTCAATATCAATGAGTAAGGACGGACGGAACAAAATGAAAGATTCAAAATTAGAAGTTTTAATAAGATTCTCACGGGGTCGTCCCAGGAATCTCTCAAGAATTTGTGATTGAGTATCCTCTCTCATCCTAGTATCCTATGTCCTATATTCAATAGCAGGTACGCAGTAGTACAACTATGATGTCACACTACTACGATATTGCACAACTAGCGAAGTCTGACCTGCATGGGCCACCACTAAAAACGTATCACGATCCACACCCGGCATAGGGGCACGAGAGCGTGGGTACGTCCAGCCTACGCCGCAGCATCGGCGGTAGAACGCTGTCTAGGTCAAGTACTATCTAAACAATCTCACGCTGGTATCCAACTCCATAAGGAGACGTGGATATCATAAAATAAATCTAGAAATACTCAATCACAACTACAGTACGATAGGAAAATGAAGAAATAAAAGAATACAACACAAGTCTAATGACACAATAATCATACCTGCAATCAGTAACATCCAATCCCCCAAGTGTGAGAAACAAGTCCACTAAGGTCACAGTCTGGAAAAATATTGTTCAGTCAGGAAGGAGCAAAGTACATCTCTAAATAGCAGTTCTATATAAATGACATAAACTATGTAGCAGTTCTAGATGGAAATATACCAGATGCATGTATAGGTACGAGAAATGTACAATGAAAGAAATACTGGAAAATACTGTAAGTAACTGCAGGAGAAGAAACAATATGTCCATGAGCAAGAACCTATGACTAAGTGTATGAGTACTAGCTTTAACATGTGATCGGCTTGGGAACTTGATCAGGCTGGTTACATGTGATTAGCTATGATTCATGAAGGTCAGGCTAACCGTTGGTTAGCTATGATGCATGTATAGGTCAGGCTAATCACACGTAACAGCTATGAAGCATGGAGATGGTCAGGCCGCACCCGACGTGAGATGTGGGGTAAGCTATGATGCATGTAGAGTTGGGTATGATCACATATCTATACTAAAATACTCTCCACCCCCGACTGGTATAGTAGATCCAATCATGGTACGCTATGGCACGGGATTCCCTAGGGAGGTAGCAAATCTCCCCGGAAATCAGTGTCTGTACATGCACAAGATAACAAGGAAGTGAATAAGGAATAACATCTCATGACGAGATCCGTGTATAGCAATCCGTGTAACCAGCGTATCAAGAGCATGGATATTTATACTAGATACAGTGAACATAGGAGATATCATAAATTAGAAACTAATCAGAGAATGTACTTGCCTTAGGTCCTTAGCTGGTAAAACCAATGTCCTGTTCCAGAGTATCGTCTGGAGGAACCCACAGTCCTAAAAATATATCAAATACAACATTTGCATCAGGCGCTACACTAACACATCATAATTCATGAACTCAGGGGCTCTGCCAGGTATGGCACTAGTCAACTAGGGCCATCTAGTAGGGATACGTATATAATACACATTTACACTCAGAGTATTTACCAATAAAACGTATATAATATATATAAGTGTCTCTTAGTAATTGTACAAAATACGTATTTGTGTTTATACACTAATAGATGTATACAAATATATTTTTATACCAAAATACATATTTGTATATATATATCAATCAAATATTTATATATATATATATAAATAATCAAAGAATGTATATAATGCCACACTTCTCAAGGTGATCCCAAATGAAGTAGCAGTTAGTTCCAAAGGGGTCCGGAGCAGTCCAAATAGCTAGAAACTATATAAAGAAGTCCACGATCGGAGTCCGACACGAAAACCGAGGTAAGGATACCGTGTCCTCAATACATAGAGAAACCTACCGGGGTTTAGCTAAGGTTAAGATTTATAAGTTAGCTAATAAGAGAAAATGGTCGATTGTTCGTAATCAAGTTAACACCTTAATTTAATGAAAACCATTTCGAAATTATTTTGAACAATAATTACAAATAAAAGTTTATTTATAAAAATCTAGAATTTGTGTAAAAGCCATCATATATTTATATATCTATAGTAAAATTGGTCACCAGCCCAATTAAACAAATTGATCTTATTTTTTTATTATTGAAACTATATTTTTAATTAATAATATAAACCCCAAAAATTATTATATTTTTGCATAATCAAAAACCCCCTTTTAATTACATATTAATATAACCAAATCCCTATATATAATACATAACTAAATTTTACACATAATAATTAGCTAAATTCATTCATTAAAAACAATAAAACTAATTATATTTTATTTAGTAAACTAATTAGAAATTAACTAAACTAATTAATTAATAAATTAATTAACTGATTAAGAATTAATTAACTGATTATAAATTAATTAACTGATTAACAAATTAATTAACTAATCTAATTATATAATTAACTAATCTAATTATATAATTAACTAATTAAATTCTAATCCACTCAGTTCTGAATCAAAAGAAAAGAGAAAGAGGGAAAGAGAAGTCGGCTCACAAGGGTTTCCTCCGGCGTCGGCGCGGGGGGTCTCGCCGGGGTCGGGCCGGCAGGGTGTCGGCGGATCTGTTCGGGTCGGTGGTCGACGCTCGAGAGCGGCGGCGTCGGCTCTGGATCTGAGGCAGCGGCGGTCAGCCCGACGACGATGAGGGGATCCGCGGCGGCGGCGGTCGACGGCTCGACGGAGGCTGCCACGGCTCGACGGCTCTGAGGCGGATCCGAGGCGGATCTGTTCGACGACGCGGCGGCTGTCGAACTCGGCGGTGGTCGGTTCGAGGTTCCAGATGGTGGTTGCAGGCGGCGGATCGAGATGGCCAGAACGGTGGTCGAAATCTAGGTTAGGGTTTTGGGTTCTGTGTGTCAGGGTCGTGTCCGAGGCTGGACACGACGGTGATGTACTGCACAGTGGGGGACGTATCCGGGTCTGTCGGACACAGGGTTGGTGTTGCTGTGGTGGAGGTGGATGTGTTCGAGTGTGTCGGACACGGAAATCTGATTGTAATATTATAAATCTGGACACAGGAAATGAATGGATACGGTAGGACACCCGGGGTCGGACCCGAGGCCAACACGGCTGACACGGTAAAGCTGGACACACGGACACGAGCACACAAAATGGTGATGGCTTGTTGGCTTTGTGGGGATTTGTGAGGGCTAGCTAGGGTTTCTTGGGAATGGTGATGAGAGACTTAAATAGGGAGAAAGGGTGTGTGGGATAAAGGGTGAGGATTGGCCCAATAATGGATGGCCCAGATAGGTACGAATAAGTTCTTCATGTGAGAATGAGGGTGTGTTGGCTAGTTAATAGGAAATGGCAACTTGTAAAATTTAAAAAGAAAAGATTATAATTTCAGAAAATATTTTAGGAAAGCTATGTAATTTATTTATTTACTATTCCATATGGATATAAAAATTTTATTATGAAACAACTAGTCCTTCAATACTTTTATTAAACAATAATTTTACGATTTCAAGCCAATAAATATTCGAAGCTATAGTATTATATTTACATCATTATTTATCTATTTATTTTATAAGAATTCGACATTTTATGAAAAATGATTTTTATAAAAGATTTTAAATCACCTTCTACAATCAAACATTGTTCAAAAATCAAATATAAATTTCAAGGAAAAAATATTTTATAAACTTGATATTTTAAAATAAATTAAAAATCTAATTATTTCGAAAATTTGGAAATCGGAGGTTACAAGTCTACCCACCTTAGAAAATTTTGTCCTCGAAATTTAGGATCCTCAGTAATTACATTTACTCATTATATTATTTCTATCAAGATTTAAAATTTCAAACCAAATAATCATGAAGTACTCCCATATTATTTTTTTTTCACAACCTTTCAAAATTCTATAACATCATATTCCTGAAAATCTTCAAAAATCAAATCCCCTTTTTGTCATAATCTCCACCAAAAATTTTAAGTTCATATCTAAGTATTCCAGGATTTTAATATCCAATCCTCCAATTGGAATCCAATCAATGCATATTTATAAAACAAAAAATCTGTATCCCAAAATTTAAATTTTAAACACTAATCCATCAATCATCTTACTCCTCTAACTCAAATTCAGTTGATGCTTATTCAAATCTAAATCCTCATCCCGAGAATTGAATTTGACACTATTCCATTAACGATATATATATATATATATATTTTTTTTTTCCTCAAATACTCAACGATGCGATACTTTCTGAATCTTCAATGCAACATTCATAATATAAACTATAAATTTCTATCTTGCAATCAAATAGAAAAATGATAATCTCTCAAATTTTCTTAAATTTTAATAATCACTTTCATCATATCAAGACCTTCCTAAAATTAATAAATCCTTAATTTTGCCCTGTGAATTTCTTAATTCTCCATTTAAGTTAATGTTTGTCCTCGAATTTCAATCATACCTCAATTTTCATAAAATCAATGATCCATCCACTCTGTTATAACAACCCCTAAATTCTTTATTTAAATTAATGCTCATCCACAATTTAATTATCTTGTCTATTTTGTCAGTCATAACCTTGTCATAGATCTTTGCTATGGTCAAAATCCTAATGATCATGGTTTAAGAAAATTCTACCTACAGCCATGCAATTTAAGAAAAATATTTAGGTCATGTATCTTTTGTCATGATATTTCAGTCTCTGTTAAGGTGTACTACCAATTTTATTCTAACAAGAAATTATTCATACGAACTATAGTACTAGGAAAATCAATCAATCGAAAGACGGAAAAGGAATATTAGGAAGGAAGAAGAAGGATCCTGCTAACATATTACTTGTAGTATCTACTATCTCTAACAAACACTTAACTCTAGCACATTCACTAACTAATTCATATTCATGTACACTGGTACCCATATCAACTAATCATTAATCCACAAAATCCATGAATATCCGTATTGCACACACCTGTTTATTAATGCTAAAATCTGATGCCGAGAATCTCTAATATAACCATGATTCAATAATGCATCCAAGTTGATACCTCTATCTCTTTAGTACCATACCCTCTGTCAGTTCCCGTTCCTACTACAATTGTTAATACTAGTCGTTCTTATCACTCAAATACACACCAAGTGTAACACATCATACTAAATATTGTTTTCCCCCTAATACAACTCTAGATGGACACCCAAGTCTGTTTTCAGTGCCATCTCAATCATGCCCAAGTCAGTAGATTCTTACATATGTATATCATCTACTCATATACTAATATTTATATTTCTCATCTACCATAAAATTAATCCTCAAAATAATCGTCAAGGTTTAACTTCTCGAATAACTTTAATATAAAATACATATACTTCCTTAATAGTCAAACACTCAATATCGAAATCAATTTAATCGCTCCTAAAATCTTTATAGCCTTGACCATGTTTATTGAATCAAAATTTGAACCCTCAAAAACTTAATAACATAAATCTCAACTCCTTAATAATTCTAAAAATTTAAAATTCATTTCCACTCTTTAATTTATAACTCCACAAAGGTACACATCAGCGCTCACGGTCTTTGATACTCAAGGTGCACGCAATGCATCTAGTGTCTATAATTTTGTACTAAAATTGTACTGCCTGAATCACTTGTACTATTACCTCCGATGATCAAAGTTATCATCACCTATATTTTTCTTCCATGATTTTTAATCTATATTAACTGGTATATCATCCGATTATCATCACGCAGAGTGCTTACTGTTTTGAGCGTCATTCTCGACAAATCCTTGATATAGAATCATTAGTACCCTTGGTATGATATCGCGAGCTTCATTATTGGATCATCTCCTCAAACTTATTAGAACTCATGATTAGTTGTACCTTTTACAACACTCATATTTCTTATTTTTATGGGCATGTATATGGTTCTCATCTTGATGGTTGTATAGGTATTTTCCTTTAATCCTTTAAAGCCTATTAAACTAATCCGTGATACGCTTCACCATCTTCATTACCTATTCCGATATTTCTCTACTCATGATACCTCATTAACTTTATGCGTATATATTTCCTTACCCTTAACACTTCCGATATCAATCATCAAATTGAACATCATGCTCCATTAATTCTTAAACAATTTCTTGATACCTAATTGTTTACATAGATCACTCAAGTGCATAATCAAGATTATCCAGGACGGGTAATTGGCTCTGATACTAACTCTGAGAACTATCACTGATACTCTATACTCTCCTTCCACTTATAGTACTATAATGACCCTTATCCTAGAACCATTAGTACAAGGTACTATGCTAAGGGCTAACTCTAGATTAAAGTCCACTGCTCACATGTCCAACTAGGAAACACTTATAACTGACTAACAACACTCAACCAATACTAACACTCAAGACACAGCCATAATTATAAGTCACTAATTATCATACTTTAATAAGGAATCCTCAAGGAAAAATAAGCTCAAAAGGAACTGGATCAAGGACGGAAGGTATCTTTACTGATAGTAAAGAAAAGAAGCGATGGAACAAAGTCCTGGAATAACATAAATAGGTAAGTCTTGAGATGATACTTTAAGAACCAATTTAAGATACAACCTGATAATCATACACGTCTGTCAGAAATCATGACACACAGAATCCTCGCCATGCCAGTAAGCATAGATGCAATAAACGACAGGTTCCGTAACTAAAGTATGCAACCCTATAATCACGTCATCTAGAATCTTCGCCACGCCAACCGGTATGGCTGTGAGAAATTCTAAATTTTATAACTAAAGTATGTACATCCAAGTCAGGTTCCTACGTTCTCGTCACGACAGCTAATATGGCTGCGATAAACTCTAGGTTCCATAATCAAAGTAGACATTTTACCTTTTTCACTGTCCTCATCAACATATGTCATCAGATGATACCGTAAATTTTAGCCCGTAAAATTCATCTCGATATGAAATCAATTCAACAACGATACCAAGAATTAAATTTAACAACTGGTCAACAAGAATCAAACTCAACAATGATACCAAGATTCAAATTTTAATAATTGATCAATAATAATCAAATTCAATATCAATGAGTAAGGACGGACGGAACAAAACGAAAGATTCAAAATTAGAAGTTATAATAAGATTCTCAAGGGGTCGTCCCAGGAATCTCTCAAGAATTTGTGATTAAATATCCTCTCTCATCCTAGTATCCTATGTCCTATATTCAATAGCAGGTACGTAGTAGTACAACTATGATGTCGCACTACTACGACATTGCACAACTAGCGAAGTCTGACCTGCATGGGCCACCACTAAAAATGTGTCACGACCCGCACCCGGTATAGGGGCACGAGAGCGTGGGTACGTCCAGCCTAAGCCGCAGCATCGGCGGTAGAACACTGTCTAGGTCAAGTACTATCTAAACAATCTCATGCTAGTATTCAACTCCATAAGGAGACATGGATATCATAAAATAAATCTAGAAATACTCAATCACAACTACAGCACGATAGGAAAATGAAGAAATAAAAGAATACAACACAAGTCTAATGACACAATAATCATACCTGCAATCAGTAACATCCAATCCCCCAAGTGTGAGAAACAAGTCCACTAAGGTCACAGTCTGGAAAAATATTTTCCAGTCAGGAAGGAGCAAAGTACATCTCTAAATAGCAGTTCTATATAAATGACATAAACTATGTAGCAGTTCTAGATGGAAATATACCAGATGCATGTATAGGTACGAGAAATGTACAATGAAAGAAATACTGGAAAATACTGTAAGTAACTGCAGGAGAAGAAACAATATGTCCATGAGCAAGAACCTATGACTAAGTGTATGAGTACTAGCTTTAACATGTGATCGGCTTGGGAACTTGATCAGGCTGGTTACATATGATTAGCTATGATTCATGAAGGTCAGGCTAACCGTTGGTTAGCTATGATGCATGTAGAGGTCAGGCTAATCACACGTAACAGCTATGAAGCATGGAGATGGTCAGGCCGCACCCGACGTGAGATGTGGGGTGAAAATGGAGGTTACAATTTAGGATTTCAAGCCAATAAATATTCGAAGCTATAGTATTATATTTACATCATTATTTATCTATTTATTTTATAAGAATTCGACATTTTAGGAAAAATGATTTTTATAAAAGATTTTAAATCACCTTCTACAATCAAACATTGTTCAAAAATCAAATATAAATTTCAAGGAGAAAATATTTTATAAACTTGATATTTTAAAATAAATTAAAAATCTAATTATTTCAGAAATTTGGAAATCGGAGGTTACAATTGGCTCGAGGACATTGAGCGTCTTATGAGGGTGTCCCATCTTTCTGAAGATCTGAAGGTTGAGGCAGTAGGACTTCAACTGTTCGACGTCGCTCGCACTTGGCTCAGGAATGAGCCGGTTCTAGTTGACGCAGGACAATCTTGGGAGGTATTCAAGGACCTTTTCAAGAAGAAGTTTTTTGCTCAGATAGACAGGCTTGACTTGGGGAGACAATTTGAGAGTCTCATTCAGGGGAGCATGTCTGTGGAGGAATACGCTGTAGAGTTCGGTAGGTTGAGCCGATTTGCAGAGTACTTGGTGAGGGAACCGGAGGTTCGAGCTATTCATTTCCGAGATGGTCTAAACTGGGAGGTAAAGATTCTCATTCCGTCTTTTTATGAGACATACTCGGAGATACTTGCGGAGGCACGCAAGGTTGAGCGGGATCTGGGTTTGAAGACCAAGAGAGACCGTGATTCTTTTCTGGGGGCCAACGGCAGTGCAGTATCTGCCAAACGTCCTCATTTCCAGTCCAGACCTTTCTAGCAGCCACAGCAGAACCAGACTCCAGCTAGAGCGCCTTTTCACCAGGCACCTCAGCAGCAGAGACAGTTACAGCAAGCTCCATGCAACTTCTGCAAGAAGCCTGGCCACATCTGGGAAGTTTGCAGGAGGAGACTAGGAGTTTGTTTGTATTGTGGTACTGAAGGGCATCAATCGAGGGAGTGTCCTCGTCGTGTAGTTCAAGGAGCAGCTCCAGCTCCGAGGACACAGACGAGACCACCTGCAGCACAGCCGAGGGGACCGCTTCCGACACAGCAGCAGCATTTTGTCCAGCATCAACAGCAGGGAGGTGCTCGACAGGGACGAGCGTTTGCTATGACCGTCGAAGAGGAGGAACCCACCGGAGATGTCATCGCAGGTTCTATTCTTCTTGATTCCATTTCAGCTTTAGCTTTGTTTGATAGTGGTACTTCCCATAGTTTTGTATCTGTTTTTTTTGCTCTAAAGCATGGTTTGGTAGCTTAGTCTTTGCTTAGGACTTGCAAGATCATGACCGGGGGAGGCATTATCCTGGTTAATGATATTTGCAAGGATCGGAGTGTTACTCTGGGAGGCCGGGAGTTGAGTGCGTGTCTACTTGTAATGCCACTTCCGAGCTACGATATTATACTCGGGATGGATTGGTTGAGTAGGCACCGTGCTAGCATAGACTGTAGAGGAGGTAGAGTTTTGTTTGGTCCGCCAGGAGAGCCAGAGTTCGAGTTTGCTAGAGGAGCTGTGGAGCAGGGGGAAGGCATTATTTGTGAAGATATGGTGGAAGAAAAGGAGTTGGCGCATCCGTTGATAGCAAAATTTTTGGATGTGTTTCCTGAGGAATTGCCAGGATTGCCGCCAGATCGAGATGTTAAATTTTCTATAGACTTGGTGCCAGGTGCAGAACCAATTTCACAACATGTCTATAGAGTAAACAACAGCGAGCTGGTCGAGTTGAAGAAGCAGGTGGACGAATTACAGGATAAGGGGTTTATCAGATCGAGTTCTTCACCATGGGGAGCCCCGGTATTGTTTGTACCGAAGAAGGATGGATCGGTGCGTATGTGCATTGATTACAGGGCTTTAAATAATCTCACTATCAAGAATAAGTATCCTTTGCCACAGATTGATGATCTGTTTGATCAGTTGAGTGGTGCGAAGGTATTTTCTAAGATAGATTTGAGATCAGGCTACCATCAAGTGAAGGTGAAGCCGGAGGACATACCGAAGACTGCTTTTAGAACTCGGTATGGTCAGTACAAGTTTATGGTGATGCCGTTTGGTTTGACTAATGTACCGACGGTATTTATGAACTTGATGAACAAGGTGTTCCACCAGTACCTTGACAAGTTCGTGGTGGTGTTCATCGACGACATACTCATATACTCGAGGACACCGGAGGAGCATGAGGAGCATTTGAGGATTGTGTTGGATGTGTTAAGGAAGGAGAAGTTGTATAGGAAGTTGTCCAAGTGTGAGTTTTTCTTGGACAAGGTGGAGTTCTTGGCGCATGTTGTGACTGGTGATGGTATTTCAGTGGATCCGAAGAAGATTTCAGCAGTGGAATCTTGGAAGACCCCAAGTTCGGTAGCAGAGATCAGGAGTTTCTTGGGATTGGCAGGCTATTACAGAAGGTTTGTACAAGATTTTTCGAGGATTGTCGAGCCGATAACCAGACTCACAAGGAAGGATATGGAGTTTGTTTGGACGGAGGATTGCCAGGTTGTTTTTGAGGAGTTGAAGAAGAGGTTGACGTCTGCTCCTATTTTGACGTTGCCATCAGGGTCTGGAGGTTTCACTATTTATAGTGATGCATCGGAGAAGGGTTTAGGTTGTGTTCTTCAGCAGCATGAAAAAGTGATTGCCTATGCATCCAGGCAATTGCGTCCTCATGAAAAGAACTATCCTACCCATAATTTGGAGTTGGCAGCTGTCATATTCGCCCTGAAGTTGTGGAAACATTATTTGTACGGAGAGCGTATGGAGATCTTCACAGACCATAAAAGCTTGAAGTACGTTTTCACGCAAAAGGAGTTGAACATGAGACAGCGTCGGTGGTTGGAACTAATGAAGGATTTTGATATCACTTTACAATATCTTCCTGGAAAAGCAAATATAGTGGCCGATGCTTTGAGCAGGTATCCGGTAGCTATGTTCTTGACGCAGGATCGATATTTATTGGAGGACTTGAAGAGCTTGGGCATTGAGGTGATTGTTCCTGGTGGTGCTATACAAATATGGGGATTGCAGATACACTCAGATTTGATGGACAAGATCAAGGTAGCACAGTATGATGTCGTATCTTTGAGGAGTATCAGAGCTCAGGTTAGAGCAAGATTGGAGGATAATTTTACTATTGCAGAGGATGGATCTTTGAGGCATGGAGTTAGATTGTTTGTGCCTAGTGGAGAGTTGCGTGAGGAGGTATTACAGGAAGTGCATCGCTCTCAGTATTCCATACATCCAGGTGCTAACAAGATGTATCGGGATATGCGAGAGAGTGTGTAGTGGTATGGCATGAAGAGGGAAGTGGCACAGTTTGTATCCAGATGCTTAGTGTGCCAACAGGTGAAAGCCGAGAGGCAGAGGCCAGGAGGTTTACTTCAGCCATTACCCATTCCAGAGTGGATGTGGGAACACATTACTATGGATTTTGTGTCCGGACTTCCACGATCTCCAGGAGGGAAAGACGCGATTTGGGTCATTGTTGATAGATTGACCAAGTCGGCCCACTTTTTGCCTTTCAAGGTGGGTTTGTCTACGGAGAAGCTGGCAGAGATGTATGTGAGGCAGATTGTTAGGATACATGGAGTTCCCATCAACATAGTCTCAGATCGAGATAGTCATTTCACTTCTCATTTCTGGAGGAGTTTGCAGGAGAGTTTGGGCACTCAGCTCAAGTTCATTACTGCATATCATCCCCAGACAGATGAGCAGTCAGAGAGGACTATCCAGACTCTCGAGGATATGTTGCGCACTTGTGTACTAGATTTCGGGGGTTCTTGGGAGGACCATCTCTATTTGGTAGAGTTTGCTTACAACAACAGTTACCAGGCCATTATAGAGATGTCACCTTTTGAAGCTCTATATGGTCGGAGGTGTCGTACTCCTTTGTCTTGGGACGATGTTGGAGAGAAAGTTTTGCTTGGGCCAGAGATGTTTGTGGATGCAGCAGAGAAGGTTCAATTGATCAGAGACAGACTTCGAGTGGCGCAGGACAGACAGCGGCATTGGGCCGATAGCCATCGGAGACCTTTGGAGTTCGAGGTATAGTTTAGATTTTGTTTGTGCTTGTTCTTGTTTATTATAGATTAAGTTCTTAAGATGGTATTTTGTTCTAGGTGGGTGGTTTGGTGTTTCTGAGGATTTCTCCGACACGAGGCACGATTCGCTTCGGTGGAGGCGGAAAGCTTAGTCCGCGATTCATCGGACCTTTCACTATTCTAGAGAGGGTCGATGCAGTTGCTTATAGACTAGACTTGCCACCTGTATTGGAGGGAGTGCATAACGTATTTCATGTGTCACAGTTGAGATGATACGTAGAAGATCCTAGTCATGTATTGGATCACTCAGAGATAGAGGTGGGCCCTACTCTTAGCTATCTAGAGCAGCCAGTTGAGATTCTGGATCGGAGAAAGAAGGTGCTGAGGAACCAGACTATTCCTTTGGTGCGCGTTGCATGGAGGCATCACTCTCCGAGGGAGTCTACCTGGGAAAGAGAGGATGACATGCGAGAGCGTTATCCATATTTGTTTGTACCTTGAGGTATGTTCTGTTCATTGTTATGTTTTGTTCATTAGTTAGTTGTGATTCTTTAGTTCTGTTCTGTGATTTTTTGGGGGGTAGTTTTCGTCTTTGAATTTCGAGGACGAAATTATTTTAAGGAGGGTAGACTTGTCACTACCACATTTTAGGAAAAAGGGTATTTTAGTCTTTTCCTATTTAATTAAATATTGTGCATTATAAATAATTATTTGTTATATTATTTAATTATTGTTAGATGTTAATTAATTATTTTGGACTTATTTTAGTGGACCCAACTAGTTTATTTTGGACCCATGGACCAACATGAATTAAATAGTTAGACTTGGCCCATTTAGAAAGCCCATGGTTAAGGAGATGGATTAAATTAATTAAATGATTAGACTAGAAGCTTCCTTCCTTAATTATTTCTTCATGAGAGGCCCCAAGGGGTACATTGGACATTTTACAATTTTTTGGGGAAGGGGGCATGGCCGGCCTATATTAGAGGGGGGGATTTCTCTCTCCTCTCATTCTCATTTCCAAATCTAGATCTAGAATTTCCCACTCCCAAATTCTCTCCATTTCCATTCCAATTCTCCACCAAATTTATTCCAAATTCTTCCCAATTCATCATTAGAAAGTTGAGAAGCAAGGATCTAGAAGGAGGAAGCAAGGATCTACAAAGAGGAGCAAGGATCTACAATTTGGAAGCAAGTTCATCTCAATTGGAGGTTTCATAGGGAATCCATCTCCCAATAGGTATAATTCAGTTTTTTCCATTAAAATAGCTTCTAAATCTGAGATTTAATCATGTAAAATCAACCTATATGTATGTACTACCCATAGGACTTTGTTTTGTGTTCATAGGAGACCCATGGAGAAAGTTATGGTACTTTTTATGTCAATTTTGATGGAATTCCGAATTTATATTTTGTTGTATGTGTCAATTGATCCTATAGATCAATTGGGCATGTGCTTATGTGTTTGGGGCTTGTGTAGTGTCCATATTTGGTACTTGTGGTTCGTATCCCAACTATTTGGTGATACATGTCATTTTGGGGGTTTCCCTCCGACACGGGGCTTTGTACATATCGTATTTTGACACTGACACATAGATCTACTTTTGACACTTTGATTTATTCATAAATATTATTTGTGACTTATTTGTGTCCTTCGGGGTGTAATTGATTGTGTGTTGTACTCGTGTCACATGCGTATCCTAGATCTAGTGGGATACGGTGTGATACTCTCCAATTTGGTGTGTTTATGTATAGATCTAATTAATTATGCTTTAAATTCTTCATTTATAACTAGTAAATATATATAGATATTATATATTTATTTTAGTGTATTTATTATGGTATTTATTGTAGCATAGATCTATATATTTTTATGTGTTCTAATGTGATGTATAAATATATATATGTAGCTTTCTTACATGCAATTATATATGTACTTATGTTAATAAATAATTTATACATTAAGGTTTTATAAAATATATTTATGTGTTTAAATGTGTAATTATATTATTTATAATTATTATATAATTATTTATATTAATGAATATATTTTTATGTGTGCTTCTAGCTATGTAAAATACGTACATTAATATGTGCATATGTTGGTATTTAATTGTGTAAGTTATATGTGTATATATATATAAGTATATAGTTATTAAATTGTTTTATATATATATATATTTTGATTTATATATTGTATATTTATATTTATATATATATATATATATATATATATATATATATATATATATATATATATATATATATTTCTGTTTGGTGACAGTGGTTTTAATGACAGTTGAAAACTGTCATTATTCTGTTCTGTTACAGCAGCCGTTGTAGCTATTAATGACAGTCCTGTCATTAATAGCAGCGGACGGGATTACACAGTATTTTGCGACAGTTTTTTGCGACAGTTTTAAACTGTCAGCAATCCAGTCGACAGTAGGATTATTATTCAGCTTTTCTGTGACGGTTTTTCAGTGACAGTCAAGACTGTCACTATAAGCATGTTTTAATTAAATTGTATTTTTTAGCTCACTGTTTTCAGTGACGATTTGGCAGAATTAATTTATATAATATATATTATTATTGTATATATATATGTATATATATATGTGCTTTTGTGAGGTATAATACTAGTAGTAATATATTATTTTATTTGTATAAATCTTGGTTTGTATATACATTATATTAGAGTGTATATTATTAGTATACTTTGTGGGGGTACCAATGGGGATCAAACCTTGATTCCTAATTGTTGTATTTTCTATTCTATATTATTTATATAGATGTCTTGTGAGGTTGACCTTGGTTTGACCATGTTTGACTTTAGTTGACTTTAGAGTTGACCATAGTTGACTTTTAACTTAGAATTGATTTATTGACCTTGAAGTTGACTAGTTTGACTTGTTCTCTTTCCGGGACCTTGTATTAATGTGGTATTCCATATCTAGGTCTTCGAGGCACCGAGTCAGACATCTGTGAGACTGTTATTTGGACTTTAGGCGAGTACATTCTTTGATAGTTTCTTATTTATGATATCCTCTATGTTTACTGTATCTAGTGTAGATATCCATGTTCTCTCGACACTATGGTTACACGGATTGGTATATCCAGATCTCGTCATGAGATGTTATTCCTTGGTATATAGTGTATATGGTGCAAGTGTTGTTTCATTGGTTATATTGTACATGTACAGACACCGATTCTCGGGGAGACTAGCTATCTTCTTGGGGAATCTAGTGCCATAGCATACCGTGGTTGGATCTATTATACCAGTCGGGGATGGGGAGTATTAGTATAGATATGTGATCAAATCCCTATTAAATAAAGTACTGGTAAGCGAATAGTGTTGATCATGCACCACACATATGATTAGCCAGGCCGCATTGCATCTTGCCCAAGCCTGTCACATGTTAAGCTAGTACTCACACACTTAGTCATTAGTATTATTGTTTCATTGGCATATTGTTCCTTATTGTAATTATTTCCAGTATTTCCTTATTGTCTATATATCTCTCCTGTCTATTGTGCATCTTGTTTATCTATAGCTATTTACTGTTACATAGTTTTTATCATTAATTAGAACTGCTGTTAGAGATGTACTCTGCTCCTTTCCTGACTGGATATATTTTTCCAGATGACACTGAGGAGTACCCTACCTATTATGGACCCCAGGATGTTGTGGGTTTAGATTCTGAGACCCTGGCTCAAGAGGGACTTATCCCAACTGAGACAGTTGACCCTAGAGTTGTAGCTTTGTAGTATGGTAGTATTCTTTTGTACTGGATTTTTCTCCAGCTTATTTTGATACTCTTCAGACTCATTGATGTATTATTTTAAACTCATGAGTTGTATGGTGACTATTCTATTCTTTATCTGATTCGTACTCATTTATATCTTAGTTCTGTGATTGAGTATTCTATCATTATTGGTGGTTCATTATATTAGATAGACTATCTAGACAGCGTTCTACCGCCGATCCTGCGGCGTAGGCTGGGCGTTGTTTCCGACTAGTACCTTTACACCGGGTGTGGGTCGTGACACTAGCAGGCTACTACAGGCGTTTTGTGAAAGACTTTTCCAAGTTTGCTTCACCTCTGACTTACCTCACATAGAATGGAGTTGCATTCGAGTGGTCCGCCGACTGCAAAGCTTTATTTGAAGAGTTAAAGCAACGCCTCACCTCTGCCCCACTACTTGTACTCCTAGACGAGACCTCAAAATTCCAAATATTCAACGATATGTCAGGGCAGGGCTTGGGGTGTGTACTTATGCAGCAGGATAGAGTGATAGCCTACGCATCCAGACAACTGAAAAAGCACGAGAAAAATTACCCTATACATGACCTGGAACTAGCGGCAATTGTGTTCGTGCTAAAATTATGGAGATACTGTCACGCCCCAGTCCCAAAATACCGTGGGACCAGACGCGTGGCAACGGCCAGCAGTACGCACCGATGGACCAACTCAATATAATGGATCCATCAGGGCATACTTAAGCTGTAAAACAAGTCTACGACAATCATGGCACAACTAATCTCATCCACACAAGATATAAAACATGATCCACAGAATAAATAAGGAATGTAAATCATCAGCAAATCTCACAAAGTACTTCGGGGAACAACCCGATAAATATCTAGTACAATGGTTCAACAGACCAGAATATAAAAGACTGAAATAAATAAATGAAAGCTGAGCATGAACATGGATGCTCAAGAGAAGTCTTCAGCTAAGACCTCATCCTCAGATGGTGGTACGACTCCTGGATCAGCTCCTGCTCCAGTCCCGTAGATCTCGGGATAAACCACGTCTGTAAAATCTGGGGAACAAAATCCGGATCCAGGTCCTCAGGGGACATAGCAAGGTACAAGAAAGAACATGCCAATAAATACAGATAAGCAGTGCAGCAAATATATAACTAAATGAACAATGGGTAAGTATGTAACCATCTAAGTGTCAATGCAAGTGAGAGCATCACTAGTCTCAGGCTGAGCCACTACAAGCTCTGTGTCGGGGAGCCGGTAGCGGTAATAACCGGTAGTGGGTCAGGCTCTGCTACGAGAACCTGCGACCTCTCAATAATAGAAGATATACATAAATACAGCCTGTAGCCTGTGTGTCTCTCCCCACCCAATGTAACCACGCGTATCATGACCACAACGTCTCATGCCCATGTCAAGCGCGATCATAGCTAAATGCAACCAGTCATAAGTATCTAATAATATAATGTCCATGTCCTGTATCCTATACAGAATCACCACGAATATCTCGGGAAAATCCTGTCTCATGAATAGTGTCAAGTGTCCTGGGTCATATGGTACTTGATAAGACAAGTACGAGAATATAAAGTGTCACGGATGTCCATCTCTAGATGACCGTACCCAACACTGCGTACAGTGTCGGCACCCGACTGATAATCGGACGCTAAGTACGTCACACGGTCCTAGGTTAAGCATGCACAGCAATATATATATAGCAAGGAAAATAAATAACTAAGCTGCATAGATTGGCAAGGTACACTTGCCTGATGTCCGAATATCAACAACTGTCCTGGTATCTGTGGATCCGGTAGGAACTACTCCAAAAGCTGTAATAAATATCACCAACAGTCTCAGAAGATGTCAAGTAGCTGGAAATGCCTGTCCTTACGTCCAATTTGGACACAGGGGCAAAAAGGTCATTTTCGGGCCAAAGCGGGTTCCATATGTGGGCCCACTTTGCACCGAAAAGCGGGTCAGGGTCAAAGGTCTCCAAATTCCGCAAACTCAGTGTCTACAAGTCAGGAACGATGATACGAACCCAACGGAACTTCCAGAATTGGATTCCGATGAGCCGGTCACAAAATCACCCGTCAAGTGGAGCCGGTGGGGCCCACGATACGTGATTTTGTCAACGTCCTCAGAATCGAACCAAACTTGGCTCACAGGACCAGCGTATTACTACGGATCCGATGGCGCAAGTTTCGTCTCGATCCGACGTGTGTACACGAAGTTACAGCGTGTTCCAGAATCGACGGATACGGGTGTCGTCAGCGGATACGCGTTGATTCCGGGGTGCACGCACCTCCGAATCGACTTCTGCGAAAACCCACACGACCGTATCAACGTCGCGCACAGTTTGGTAAAGACCGCGTGCGACCAAGTCGTCCCGATTGGCGGGGCGGACTCAGTTCCGGGGTGAAACAGGGCGTTGTTTTTTCCTGTTTTGGATCGCGGTGTACGATCACTACAAGACGCGATGCACCGAGCGAGTTGCACGGGCACCGAGAGGGTTATACAGTCTACGCATAGCAACTGACGGAATCGAAATTGGAGTTGCGGGGCGGAAGAAATCAGTACCTGAACAGGGCTTCGCGACTGCTGAATTCCAAGTGTCCACGCGTCAATTCCGTGTCCTGGTTCAGAATTCCCGTGTCCGTGTCTGCTGCTACTCTAGGGTTCTGATTGAGACAGAGGCGGGGGCTTCGCCGGAGGGATCCGGGCTCTGGGTCGGCGAGGTCGGGCTAGGGCGGCGTCGCCGGAGGCGATGGGGAGGCAGAGGTTCCGGCTGAGGGCGCTGGACAGCCGACGACGGGGAAAAACGCGGCCGGTGGGGGCTGCGCTGCACAGCAGAACGGTCGGGGGGGGAAACACAGGCCGGCGGCCGCTGTGCTGCCCGCGGGATGGTTGGGGGAGGAGAGTACGGGCCGGTGGTGCGGTGGTTCCGTCGGGGTCGATCAGAGGGGGATGAGGCGGAGGAGTATGGCGGGTTGGGGTGTTCGACGCTGGAGCCGAGGGGGTCCTGGGGAAGTCGGGCGGGACTCGCGGCGTGGGCGGCGAGTCGTGAGGTCGGGCGGTGGATAGACTGGAGGTAGGTAGGGGTCGACGGCGATGGGGATGAGCGGCTAGGGTTCAGATGGCTTAGCACGGAAAACGAGGAGGGTCTTATAGGCTGCTACAGTGCTGGCGGCCGCCTAGGGTTTACAGCGGGTCGGGTTGGTTCGAATTTGGGTCTGGTTCACAATCCAATTAGCTAAAGGTCCTCGATTCGTTGCTCCGGAGTCCAATAAATTCACCGAAAAATGCCATGCGTCCGGTTCTCCATTATACACAATAAATTTTTACTTCCAGAATATTTTGACTCCATTAAGCCACACTTAAAATTATTTAACCCACAATTACCTTTGCTATAAATTCCAGAAGAACACCAAAAATACGGGAAAAAATTGTATAAATCTTATTTCTGAAATTTAGGGTGTTTACAATCTTCCCTCCTTAAAAGGATTGCGTCCTCGCAATCAAGAATGAGCTACTAAAGAAAAGTCATGGAAGTACAAGGTTGCTTAATTTGCAACTGCCTCCTCAAACAAGTGGGGGTATCGCTGACGCATACTATCTTCTCGTTCCCAAGTCGATTCGCCTGGTGAATGATGTTTCCATGCTACTCGGACCAGTCTGATTGTCTGTCCCCGCAATGTCTTCTCACTGACGTCGAGGATGCCAACTGGTTGTTCCTCATATCTCAAGCTCGGGCCTACTGCGATCTCTGAATGATCGACTACGTGACTTGGGTCGGTCACGTATCTTCGCAACTGTGAGACGTGGAATACGTCATGCACTCCCTCTAAGGATGGAGGTAATGCAAGGCGATAAGCCACCTCACCAACGCGCTCTAGAATGTCAAATGGCCCAATATACCTTGGGCTCAGCTTGCCTCTGCTCCCGAATCTGATAGTACCACGAGTGGGCGAAATCCTCAAGAACACGTGATCTCCTTCCTTGAACTCTAGGGGACGTCTGTGTGTATCTGCCCAATGCTTCTGTCTGTCCTGAGCTGCTCGTAGATGATTCTGTATCTGCTTTACCTTCTCCACCGTCTGCGTTACCAATTCTGGACCTAGTATCTGACGTTCACCAACGTCACTCCAACACACTGGTGATCTGCACTTCCTTCCGTAAAAAGCTTCAAATGGCGCCATCTGGATGCTGGCCTGATAACTGTTATTGTAGGAGAACTCTACTAAGTGCAAATGATCCTCCCACGATCCTCTGAAATCGAGCATACATGATCTCAACATGTCCTCTAAGATCTGAATGGTGCGCTCCGATTGTCCATCTGTCTGCGGGTGGTATGCCGTGCTGAACTTGAGTCTGGTGCCCAGACTCTCTTGCATGCTTCTCCAGAAATGAGATGTAAATCTCGAATCTCGATCCGATACAATACTAACAGGTACTCCATGTAATTTGACGATTTGTCGCATATACATGTCAGCTAGTACCTCTGTGGACTGTCCAACTCTAAATGGCAAGAAGTGTGCCGATTTAGTGAGTCGATCCACGATCACCCAAACTGCATCTCTTCCGCTGGGGCTCTTCGGAAATCCTGTGACAAAGTCCATCGTGATATGCTCCCACTTCCATTCCGGTATCGGGAGCGGTTGTAACATACCTGCAGTCCTCTGATGCTCGGCCTTTACTTGCTGGCAGACTAAGCATTTGGCCACAAATCTTGCGATCTCTCTCTTCATTCCATGCCACCAGTAATACTGTCTCAAGTCCCGATACATCTTGGTTCCTCCTGGGTGAACAGAGTACATAGAGCTATGCGCTTCAGTCATTAACTCTTGTCTCAATTCTCCATTTGGAACATACAGGCGGTTTCCAAACCTCAATGTCCCGTCCTCATGAATGCGAAGTCCTGTCTGAATACCTGCTTCTGTCCTTTCTTTGAGTCTTCGGAATCTAGCATCGGTGGGCAATGCTTCTTTGATCTTCTCCACGAGTGATGACTGAATCTCAAGGTTAGCCATCAAGCCATTCTGTCCCGGTACGATAACCTCTATCTGTAGCTCTTGTAAATCCTTCAATAACTCGGGCTGCATTGTCAAGAAATAAGCCGTAGGCTTTCTGCTGAGTGCATCTGCAACAACATTCGCCTTTCCCGGATGATACTGCAGATCGATGTCAAAATCCACCATCAGTTCCAGCCAGCGTCTCTGTCTCATGTTAAGCTCCTTCTGAGTATACACATACTTCAGACTCTTGTGATCAGTAAAGATTTCTACCCTCTCTCCATAAAGGTAGTGCCTCCATATCTTCAATGCAAATATCACTGCTGCTAGCTCCAGATCGTGCGTGGGGTAGTTCTTCTCGTGGTCCTTCAACTGTCTCGACGCGTAAGCAATGACTTTGCCATGTTGCATCAAAACACATCCTAGTCCACTGCCTGATGCATCACTGTAAACAACAAAACCTCCTGACCCTGAAGGAAGAGTCAAGACAGGTGCTGTTGTTAACCTTCTCTTTAGTTCTTCAAAAGCCTTCTGGCAGTCTTCTGTCCATATAAATTCCTGGTCCTTTCGTGTCAGCTTCGTCATTGGTTCTGCAATCCTTGAGAAATTTTCTACGAACCTTCGGTAATATCCCGCAAGTCCTAGAAAACTTCTCACCTCTGCTACTGATGTAGGTGTAGGCCAAGTCTCTATCGCCGCAACTTTCTCTGGATCCACTGAAAGTCCTTCTCCTGATATGATGTGTCCCAAGAAAGGCACTTTGTCCATACAGAACTCACACTTACTGAGCTTGGCATATAACTTCTCCTGTCTCAATGTCTCTAACACGATTCTGAGATGCTCCTCGTGCTCTTCAGGGCTCTTGGAATATATGAGAATGTCATCAATGAACACCACTACAAATTTATCCAAGAATTGATGAAAGACTCTGTTCATCAAACTCATAAACACTGCTGGCGCATTGGTTAAACCAAACGGCATTACCAAGAACTCATAATGCCCATACTTCGTCCTGAAAGCTGTCTTCGGGATGTCTTCCTTCCTTACCTTGATCTGATGATAGCCGGATCTAAGGTCAATCTTCGAGAATACCCTTGCACCACTCAATTGATCGAATAGATCATCAATGCGTGGTAAGGGATACCTGTTCTTGATGGTGACAGCATTCAGTGCCCTGTAATCAATGCACAACCGTACTGTTCCATCCTTCTTCGGCACAAATAAGATGGGCGCTCCCCAAGGTGAAACACTGGGGCGAATGAAACCCTTCTCCAAAAGATCATCTACCTGTTCCTTCAACTCCACTAACTCCTTAGGTGCTAGCCGATAAACTGATGAAGTGATTGGCTCAGCTCCTGGAGTTAAGTCTATTGTGAATTCTATTTCCCGATCAGGCGGTAAACCTGGAAGATCATCAGGAAATACATCCTCAAACTCTGATATGACTCTTGGGTAACCTGTCTCCTCTTCTACAGATAATACCCTAAGAGTAGGCTGAACTCCTTGCTCTACTGCTCCGCGGAGAAACTCAAATTCTGGGTGTCCAGGCGGTCTAAATACAACCCGCCCAAGTCGGCAATCAAGAGTCGCATGGTACTGACTTAACCAGTCCATACCAAGTACGACGTCATGATCCGGCATGGAGAATATCAGAAATTGAGCTCGCATTTCTCGGCCACAAACTACTACAGAACATGATCTACAGACATCACTAACCGGAATAATACCGCCTCCCGTAAGAATCCTCTTCATCTTCGGAAGGGGTGCGGTAGCTACTCTATGGGTGGCTACAAAGCTAGCTGCTATAAATGAATGCGATGCTCCAGAATCAAATAATGCTACTGCAGGTAATGAAGCTACTAAAATAGTACCTGCGATGACTTCGCCTGCTGTAGCCTCCTCCTCAACAGCTAATGGGAAAGCCTGTGCCCGTCCCTGAGCTGGACCTCTCTGCTGCTGCTGAGCCTGCTGAAATAAGGCTGCCTGTGGTGCCAGTGGTGGTCTCTGCTGATTCCCTCCTGGGGCTGGTGGTCTGACCCCACCAACTCCTGTCTGCTGGCCTCCTGCTGCTGGATAAGCTGGTCGTGGTGCAGGTAATGCTAGTCTTGGTGCTCCGTCCCGGCGCTCAGTACAGTCCCTGGAAAAGTGCTGGTTGGATCCGCAGCTCAAACATAGTCCCAATTTACGCCGGCATTCCTTCTCAATGTGTCCTACCTTGCCGCAGTGGTGACAAGTAGGAAGAGGTCTGTCTCTATGTGCTGCTCTATCTGGCATACCCCTCTGGATTCGCTTTGCTGAATCCCCATGTGCTGGCCTGGATTGTGCTGATGTGATAGGCCTCTTCAAATTAGATTCCCTCCTGGTGACGCGCTCCAAGCGTCGGGCTGCTGCAAGGACATCGGTGTAAGAGGTAGGTGCTACCGTTCCAATCACTTTCTGAAGTTCGAACTTCAAGCCGTCAAAGAACTTCTCTGCTTTTTCTTCCTCTGTTGAAATCAGTGTTGGGGCAAAGCGGCTCAGGCGAATAAATTCCGCATTGTATTCCTCTACTGACATGCTGCCTTGGATAAGGCGGTTGAACCTGTCTCTGAGCTCTGTCCGTGCAATGGCTGGAATGTACATCTCTTGGAAGAGTCTGGAGAACTCTTCCCAGGTGACTCGGTCCTGTCCAAGCCTCCTTTCTTCTGCTAACCACCAGTGATGCGCATTATCAGTCAACTGCATTCTGACTGCAGTCATCCACTTCTCTCTTGGAAGTTCAGCGGCTTCCAACTGATGCTGAATGTTGGTGAGCCACTCATGAACTTCCGTTGGCCCTTCTTTACCGGAAAACGTGCGAGGCTTGAGATGACGGAAATCGGTGATAGATCCCGTCGATGTTCTCCTCGCTGCCGGATTTGCCTGCTCCATTGCGGATACCAGGCTGGTCCTCAGATACTCGGCCTCCTGCCGATGAGCCTCTTGCTGAACTTGCTGCTGTGCTTGCATCATAGCATACATCATCTGGAACATTTGTTGTCCGTCCATGGCTTGTCCTGACGGGAATACTGGCATCTGGGGAGTGAACTGAGGTGGTGGTGGAATATCATCTCTCCGGAACCTTGGATTAGGCTGCCCGGTTTGATCACTCTGCGATGCTCGTCCACCATCCCCTGGTGTCACTTCATCTCCATAAGTAACCACAGCGTCGTGTGGTGTCTCCAAAGGAAAATCATCTCTGTTCCCGGAATCCATTGCTCTGCAATCAAAAGATAAACTATGAGAACGCTCAGAGGAATCAATACAGGATGCAGTTCAAGTAACAAATTTCGAGATCGATATAGAGTTCAACAACTGGTTAAATAATGGATGAGATCCTATAGTTTATACTATCCTTAGGGCAGGCTGGTCCGGTCCCTAAGTTGAAACCGAACTATTTAGTCGTAGACCTGCATGGGCCACCACAAAAACCATGTCACGCCCCAGTCCCAAAATACCGTGGGACCAGACGCGTGGCAACGGCCAGCAGTACGCACCGATGGACCAACTCAATATAATGGATCCATCAGGGCATACTTAAGCTGTAAAACAAGTCTACGACAATCATGGCACAACTAATCTCATCCACACAAGATATAAAACATGATCCACAGAATAAATAAGGAATGTAAATCATCAGCAAATCTCACAAAGTACTTCGGGGAACAACCCGATAAATATCTAGTACAATGGTTCAACAGACCAGAATATAAAAGACTGAAATAAATAAATGAAAGCTGAGCATGAACATGGATGCTCAAGAGAAGTCTTCAGCTAAGACCTCATCCTCAGATGGTGGTACGACTCCTGGATCAGCTCCTGCTCCAGTCCCGTAGATCTCGGGATAAACCACGTCTGTAAAATCTGGGGAACAAAATCCGGATCCAGGTCCTCAGGGGACATAGCAAGGTACAAGAAAGAACATGCCAATAAATACAGATAAGCAGTGCAGCAAATATATAACTAAATGAACAATGGGTAAGTATGTAACCATCTAAGTGTCAATGCAAGTGAGAGCATCACTAGTCTCAGGCTGAGCCACTACAAGCTCTGTGTCGGGGAGCCGGTAGCGGTAATAACCGGTAGTGGGTCAGGCTCTGCTACGAGAACCTGCGACCTCTCAATAATAGAAGATATACATAAATACAGCCTGTAGCCTGTGTGTCTCTCCCCACCCAATGTAACCACGCGTATCATGACCACAACGTCTCATGCCCATGTCAAGCGCGATCATAGCTAAATGCAACCAGTCATAAGTATCTAATAATATAATGTCCATGTCCTGTATCCTATACAGAATCACCACGAATATCTCGGGAAAATCCTGTCTCATGAATAGTGTCAAGTGTCCTGGGTCATATGGTACTTGATAAGACAAGTACGAGAATATAAAGTGTCACGGATGTCCATCTCTAGATGACCGTACCCAACACTGCGTACAGTGTCGGCACCCGACTGATAATCGGACGCTAAGTACGTCACACGGTCCTAGGTTAAGCATGCACAGCAATATATATATAGCAAGGAAAATAAATAACTAAGCTGCATAGATTGGCAAGGTACACTTGCCTGATGTCCGAATATCAACAACTGTCCTGGTATCTGTGGATCCGGTAGGAACTACTCCAAAAGCTGTAATAAATATCACCAACAGTCTCAGAAGATGTCAAGTAGCTGGAAATGCCTGTCCTTACGTCCAATTTGGACACAGGGGCAAAAAGGTCATTTTCGGGCCAAAGCGGGTTCCATATGTGGGCCCACTTTGCACCGAAAAGCGGGTCAGGGTCAAAGGTCTCCAAATTCCGCAAACTCAGTGTCTACAAGTCAGGAACGATGATACGAACCCAACGGAACTTCCAGAATTGGATTCCGATGAGCCGGTCACAAAATCACCCGTCAAGTGGAGCCGGTGGGGCCCACGATACGTGATTTTGTCAACGTCCTCAGAATCGAACCAAACTTGGCTCACAGGACCAGCGTATTACTACGGATCCGATGGCGCAAGTTTCGTCTCGATCCGACGTGTGTACACGAAGTTACAGCGTGTTCCAGAATCGACGGATACGGGGTGTCGTCAGCGGATACGCGTTGATTCCGGGGTGCACGCACCTCCGAATCGACTTCTGCGAAAACCCACACGACCGTATCAACGTCGCGCACAGTTTGGTAAAGACCGCGTGCGACCAAGTCGTCCCGATTGGCGGGGCGGACTCAGTTCCGGGGTGAAACAGGGCGTTGTTTTTTCCTGTTTTGGATCGCGGTGTACGATCACTACAAGACGCGATGCACCGAGCGAGTTGCACGGGCACCGAGAGGGTTATACAGTCTACGCATAGCAACTGACGGAATCGAAATTGGAGTTGCGGGGCGGAAGAAATCAGTACCTGAACAGGGCTTCGCGACTGCTGAATTCCAAGTGTCCACGCGTCAATTCCGTGTCCTGGTTCAGAATTCCCGTGTCCGTGTCTGCTGCTACTCTAGGGTTCTGATTGAGACAGAGGCGGGGGCTTCGCCGGAGGGATCCGGGCTCTGGGTCGGCGAGGTCGGGCTAGGGCGGCGTCGCCGGAGGCGATGGGGAGGCAGAGGTTCCGGCTGAGGGCGCTGGACAGCCGACGACGGGGAAAAACGCGGCCGGTGGGGGCTGCGCTGCACAGCAGAACGGTCGGGGGGGGAAACACAGGCCGGCGGCCGCTGTGCTGCCCGCGGGATGGTTGGGGGAGGAGAGTACGGGCCGGTGGTGCGGTGGTTCCGTCGGGGTCGATCAGAGGGGGATGAGGCGGAGGAGTATGGCGGGTTGGGGTGTTCGACGCTGGAGCCGAGGGGGTCCTGGGGAAGTCGGGCGGGACTCGCGGCGTGGGCGGCGAGTCGTGAGGTCGGGCGGTGGATAGACTGGAGGTAGGTAGGGGTCGACGGCGATGGGGATGAGCGGCTAGGGTTCAGATGGCTTAGCACGGAAAACGAGGAGGGTCTTATAGGCTGCTACAGTGCTGGCGGCCGCCTAGGGTTTACAGCGGGTCGGGTTGGTTCGAATTTGGGTCTGGTTCACAATCCAATTAGCTAAAGGTCCTCGATTCGTTGCTCCGGAGTCCAATAAATTCACCGAAAAATGCCATGCGTCCGGTTCTCCATTATACACAATAAATTTTTACTTCCAGAATATTTTGACTCCATTAAGCCACACTTAAAATTATTTAACCCACAATTACCTTTGCTATAAATTCCAGAAGAACACCAAAAATACGGGAAAAAAATTGTATAAATCTTATTTCTGAAATTTAGGGTGTTTACAGATACTACCTCTATGGAGTGGCTTACCAAATTTATACTGATCACAAAAGCTGGAAGTACCTGTTCACCCAAACGGACCTTAACCTACTACAGCGGCGTTGGCTAGAATTGATCAAAGACTATGACTTGATGATCGACTATACACCTGGTAAAGGAAATATTATGGCAGATGCGTTGAGTCTAGTGTTTACTGGATCCCTGTCCTTAGATCGCAGGTTACAAAGGAACTTTGAGGAAATGGGAATTAAACTCTGAATTCGATACCGCGGTGTGCAAGTTGCTCAAATGTGATTCGTACCCAACCTGTTAGAGAGAGTCACATCTACTCAGATGGATGACCCATTCCTGAGGAAAATGCACGAGAAAGTTTAGCGAGAAAGGAGAAGGACTTGGCAGTAGATGAGAATGGATTATTGTGAGTGAAGGGAAGGCTATGCATCCCCAATGATGCAGAACTCAGGAGGAGATCCTTGCGGAAGCTCACTATATAGCCTACATAGTCCATCCCGGAAGCACGAAGATGTATAAAGACCTTCATACTATTTTCTAGTAGCACGGCATAAAGAGAGATGTGGCGCTCTTCGTGTCATAATGCATAACCTGTCAGAGGGTGAAATAGAACATAAGAAATCGGGCAGAGAGATACAAAATCTTTCTATTTTGGAATAAAAATGGGAGCACATAAGCATGTATTTCATTATTGGCTTGACAAAGACGCAACGGAGGAACGACGCAGTCTCGGTCATCGTCGACTAGTTAACCAAGTCAGCGCACTTTATTGCCATTAAAGTTACTTGGATCATCGATCGCCTCGCCCAAACCTACCTTGATGAGATAGTTCGGCTATACGGAGTGCCAGTTTCTCTAGTGTCAGATCGGGACAGACGATTCCTATCATATTTCTGGAAAATACTTCAGTCAGTGATGGGGACAAAGTTAAAGTTTAGCTCAGCCTACCATCCTCAAACCGATGGCCAAACAGAGGGTGAATCAGGTATTCGAAGATATACTGTATCTCTGTACAATTGATTCAAAGTCAAGTTGGGACGTCCACCTACTATTAGCCGAATTTGCATATAACAACAGTTATCAGTCCATCATCTAAATAGCTCCGTACGAGGATCTGTATGGGTGTAAGTGTAGGTCACTGATCTGTTGGGATGAACTTGGGGAGCGTTAAATTCTTGGGCCGGAACTAGTTGAACAAATATTCTAAAATGTTCGGTTGTTCTGAGAGCGACTAAAAGTAGCACAAAGCCGAGAGAAGAGCTATGCCGACATTCGTCGTCGACCCCTTTAATTTTTTGAAGGTGATCATGTATTTTTGAGGGTCTCACCCATGCGTGGAGTTATAAGATTCAGAGTAAAGTAAATGTTAAGTCCGAGATTCGTTGGCCCGTTCGAAGTCCTCAAGCGAGTTGCTCTCGTTGCCTATCAAATTGTATTGCCATCAGCCCTGTCAGGCATGCATGATATTTTTTATGTATCACAGCTTAGAAAGTACGTGCATGATCGGAACCATGTGGTAGATTTTGGTCAGCTGGATCTGCAGGCAGACTTGTCGTACGCCAAAGAAACCGTTTAGATCTTAGATAAAAAAGAGAACCAGTTACAAAATCGTGCAGTCTCGCTTGTGCGTGTTCTTTGGCAAAACTACGCAGTCGAGAAATCGATCTGGGAACTCAAATTGGACATAAAGGAAAATATTCTCTTATTATTTCTTAGGGGTAGGTTTTGTTCCTAAGTTTCGAGGACAAAACTTTTTGTTAGTTGGTTAAGATATAGTGCCCCGTTTTCCCTATTCGGGGAGCGCGGCTAAGAAATACTTGGTATCGTTCGATCGAAACAGATTGAATCAAGATATTTTCTTCATTATGGATTGGTTCCTTCAGAATTTGGTCCCATATTCAAAGGATCGTGCCTCAATAAAGGACTCGACGGCAGTGTCAAGAGGGGCCTTTCCGTTGTGCTGGTTTCTTTGCTCATTTTCGATGCCGCTTGGTTGCCTTCTCGTTGGTTGTGTGACTTGCATTTTCTTGAACGATTTTGATGGATTTTATTGTCTTCGTTCTTTAGATTTCATATTTTATATCGAACCCTTGGAGACTAAAGAAGAAGATATTGATCATTTGTTGGTGCGTGCAGGTGATCGTATAGGCGACGCACAAGCGGAGTCTTGAAGATCTCCCATTTCTCTCTCTCGATTCACCAACTCATGAGTGGCTTTACTTTTGATTAGTGCCATTCTTCCAAGTCTTCATTCCTAATAATTTGACTTGTTTGTGCATTCTGATTAACGATACCAAAAGAATAAAAATGATTCAAGATGAAAGAAGAAGTAGACTTGAAAACACTTAATGCTTGTCACTTAAATTCCTATACGATCATATTGTTGCGTGCTTGTCCGCTTTACATGTATCAAATTTGTGTTTAATTGTATTTAGAACTTATTCATCTATAACTGTTCAATGGGTAGTACATAGCTTGTGATTTGATCATATCAGCTAGTAGACTATGCCATCTCACTGTGCTAAAGTAGTTATATTCATGTTGATGTCCTAAAATGCTTCGTATGTTAACTTAGTGTTTAGATTGTCAATGGTTATGGATGACTTATGAACAAGGTATATGGTTCCTGCGAATGGTCGTCAGGGCACCATGGCTGATTCATCACAGGCGAAACAATAATTAGTCGTGCTAGCAAGTTAGCACGGGTGAGGCGGGGGTTTGTAGTGAGGCTCGCTACCTGCGCTGCAAGCATCGCCGTCTACCCATAGTATAGTCCATGATGATGAGTCAAGATAGTGATCCTTATGTATATTTAAACTGTACAAACTAACTATGTCTTCATGACAGGGAAGGTCATAGTAAGTTCTGTACAGGTGGTTCAGATGGTGCAGGTAAAATTCCCCGAACGGTGGCACATTTTGTTATGTCATTCCATTCTATCTTATATATAAAGAATTGAACTAAGGCAAGATAGAAAGATCACATAATAATAATTTTGTAAGTTCACATGAATACGATGTCGATTTGGTATGTTGGATTAGCTCGCTGTCACCGGTAATTTTCAATGTACTGACCCTCGTTGCAACAAGTTCTCTGAGCCAAGGCAACGCGGCGAGGAGCTAAAGCTTCCCCCAACCTTTCACTGATCTTGTGCGCTCATGTTTGTGAATTTTGAAGCCCAAGTACATAATTTGAAGGAGCTCGCATATACCTTTTGAAAGCTCCTAGGCAATGGTGCTAACATGCACCCTTGTTCTTTTGAAATATTAGTAAGGGATGTAATGTATGGATAAGCTATCTTATTTTGCGTCCAAGTTGTAAGCCCATGCGGTATCAGATGTTCATTATCAATAAAGGAAACTTTTTTATATCTCAATGTGTGATATCTCATTTGCATATTCTATTGCATATGTTCTAAAGTATATCATTATGCCTAGGCCTTCTGCGCGCGTGCCTTACGCGTGCATGGCATCATTCCTGGGGGACAATGATCGATTTAGCAAAAATTGGGGCATGATATTACGAAAGATTATGGAGTTGACTGCTAAGATCGTGTTATTCAGGTGTGATTGGTTTGATCCGATCCAAGATTAAGGTTGGAAAATAGACAAGCATGGTCTTTGGATATAAACTATCGACCTCGATATCAAGGCTATGAACCATTTGTCCTATCAAGTTAGGCTCAGCTCGTGTACTTCACAACTTATCCTCAACGGGAATCAACGAGGTTGGACTGGTAAGAAATATACAAGACCAAAGCTCATAATATTTTTGATTTTGACGAAATAGCTTATTAGGAGGATGAGCTACCTCTTGTAAATAATATTATAGATGTAGACTTAATGAAAGTTCCCTATTACATGTCTAATCATTTAGAAGAGGTAGAATTATCCAAAAAGGAAGGCGAAGTAGATGAAAGTTAAGATGATGAGGAAGAGGAAGGGGTGGACGAGAAAAATAAAGAAGATAAATTTTCAGAAGAGGATTAAAAATAAAATAAAATCTATTTAGTCTTCTGACATACTCGAATTTGTCTCTGATAGACTTATCGTTGTATTATCTTTCTGGATTGGACTTCTTAGATGTATTATCTTTCTGGATTAGACTTATGGTTATTATCTAAACTTGTTTACAACTTGAGAAATTGGATTTCCTTCTCTATATATCATATTGTGCTTATCTTACTTAGCAGTTGATTTAGTATTATTTTGTGATGTTATTGTATTTTAGATGTAGAATATAAAATTTATTTAGTGACATGTACTTGTGGCTATGTACTATATTTTTCTTCTTCTTTTTATTTTATTTACATGTACTGTATTTAAACGGTTTTCTTTTAACTTTTATTTTGTTTATCATAAGTCAGGTATGACAGGATAACGCAGATGTTCTATCAGTCTAGAGGTAGAGCATCTAGACGATATGCTACTCCGACTGGCAGTTCTTCTTCGGGACATGGTACTGGGTCCGAACCCTCGTCTCCCATTACTCTAGTCTTTTGATCACTATCTCCTCCAGGCAGTACTCTTGGGACAAGCAGTTCCAGGCCTGAGAGTACTCCTACGTCCACCGTTCCTTCTGCTGACGGTACCATGGGGACCGAGGAGCAGATGGACAAGGCCCAGTCGACTGCGCCTTCATCTTAACACATATTTCAGAGCGATCCTCTGTGTGCTCCTCCGGACGAGATGAGGAAAGAGATTTGGACCGATGGGCCTACAAAGTAAGTTAGTTAGTTTTTATTTTTTTATGCATATATAAATATATATTTACTTTTTTTAATATAATTATCTATATATAGATATTGTCCCTCGTCGGTACTGAGATCATTGGAGAATTTTTTGAGATACAACTATGGTGGCCCTTGGATCAACTACTCGGATGCCCCAGATGAGAGAAAGGCATTCTGGTTTGCATACTTCAAGGTAAAAGTATATTTGGTTTTAATATCAATCATCTAATTTGGTCTTCTTATATATTTTTTACATTACATATTAGTGAAAACTTATTTCTATCCGCCAAACAGGGCTGAGGTGATCAAGCAACACTTTCCTGCCGTCGCCGCCAAACTTATCCGTGATGCGATCTGTGACCAGAATAATCGTGATCGTTTGGGACAACCAATCCAAGGTTGGATCACGCATGAGAAGTGGACTGCGATGACGATTATATTTAACGATCCTAGGTACAAGAAAAAGTCGAAGAAGACGAAAGCGACCAGGAAGAAGGTAGAAAAGTGGTGTGGTGGGTCGATTCCGATGATGGAACATTTCATCGCATGATATGTATTTAATTATATACATAGTATTTTAATCAAAGTAGGATAAAATATTTAATTTTAGTAACAGACACTGTATTTTTTAACAGGTCCAGAGGGGTGAGAACACTAACATGGTGACAGTCTTCCTCACCACCCATCGGAAGAGTGGACAGCTCATCGATGAGAGGGCCACGCAGAGCTACATAAGTATTAATTTATGTTTTATTAATTTTAATATAACTTAGAAAATATACAAATAAATATTTATGTATTTAGTAATAAGTACCTTAGATATATATTAATAATTATGCATGACGAGTGGATATTAAGTAGTACGCTTATCGAGAGATACATAATTTTTAGGATGAGTATCTTTGGTTCCGTGAGCGGTCGACCCAGCCTACACAGGGAGAGGCCGGTAGTTCCTCGCAGCCCCCTACCTACCTAGCTCCGTCGGTTGATTAGCTGTAGACGACCGTTGTTGGTGGTCTGCAGAGGGGTACGTACTGCGGTACGGGATCCTACGCTGCCTATATTACGTCGCACTTCTCTAGGACACCCACTTCCAGTGTGCATACCACACATCCCTCCCAGTAGACGGTGCGAGGCCAGCAGGAGAGGGTTGACCATCAAATTATGTCTCTGCGTGACGAGTTGATGCAGAGGATTACGTCGCATCCTATACCGCAGATGGACGATGCAATGATCGTCGTATATTTTGATTCGCTTGAGCGTAACATCACGGAGGAGAGAAATCTGGATACGTCGACAGAGCGCAACGTGATGGCGCTACAGAGGTCGTATGTAGCCATGGGCGATGCACTGGCGAGGCTACATACGTTACAGGTTCAAATGAGCCAGTAAGTGGAGCAGAGTACTGTGAGGATGTTATCTGCCATGGATACTTGCAACGCTCGACTTACAACGTTGGATCAGATATGTCCTCCTTGTCCGCCGACATCGACATCTACATTAACTACACATACTCCTCCATTGGGTGCCATGGTGGTTTCACCGGAGCAGTGTGCCACGCTGATATTCTAGATTTGTGGCGATGCGCCTTCTCCTCCTCCTGGTCAGCAGTAGTTGTTCTTGGACAATCTTATCTCCTAGGCTCACCGCGGTGCTCCTCCTCCTCCGGATCAGCAATAGTCATAGTTAGGATAATTTATTTGTTTTCAGACTTTTGGCCCATGATATTGTGTCATTTATGTATTGATATAGTATTTCAAACTTTATTTGTTCACATCCAGTACCAGTTATGATGCTTACTGGATATTTTTTTCAGATTTAGTTTGTATGATGCTTGTGAATTTGCTGGATATTTATTTTCATACTTTATTTATTGACAATGTGTCTATTTCTTTTAATTTTACTTTATTATTTATATTAAAAGCATGAGAATTTTCTTGTGTTGAGTGTTCCACCGAAGCGGTCGGCGAACCCAGAAAATTCAACGGAGGGTTGCTTTGGGTCTGTTTATTTTTATGAACTTTGATATTGCAGGGAAATATAACAAACTGCAAGCATACATTTATTCCAAGTTTTTTAAATTTTGTTTTTATAATTTAGCGATGTTAACCATATTTTTATACGTAGCTAAATACGTCGCTAACTGCATCAAAATGTCGCTAAACGTTACTAAATTGCTGACATGGCAGTATTTACCATGTCAGTAGAATGTCGCTAAATGTGTTACAAAATATTGCTAATTGAAAAAATATTAGCGATATTTAGCGACACACAACACATCGCTAATATATCTATGTTGCGTCACTAAACGTCGCTAATATAAAAAATATTAGCCACACAAATACATCGCTAAAAATATCGCTATGGCGGTATTTTACGATATTTTTCCTATCATCGACTAGCTTAAATGTGACTTCAATAAAACGTCGCTAATTACGTCGCTAAATTTTTTAGCCGACATTTTCATACCATTTAGCGACGTTTCCAGACGTCGCTAATTTGACTTATTCTGGTAGTGTCTGGTCCTCCATCACATAGGGTACGGGCATTGCAACAATTTAGGTTTTCAACAATGTCCCCACGACCATGACCTCAAGGTGTTAAATGGGACGGGCAGCCCAAAATCTATCCCCAACCTGGCCAGGCACATAGCAGACCCGGGTTTGGACGAGGTTTGGATTGAGGGCCCGATAGCTCATCCCGGTCAACAAACTGTACCAAACTGTATTTTCAAGTTTGACCCAGTCAACCCGGACTAGACCAGCCTAATCGTTGACTGGGTAAGGCCCGGTAGTGACCCGGTCCCTCCCTACCACCCCCACCCCCACCTCGCCATCCATATATATATATATACTTTGGGGATAATTTACCAGAATACCTCCTAATATAAATGTTATTTATAATATTAGAGGGGTATTTAGGTAACTTACCCCTCCCAATATCCATATTAGCATAAGGAGGTAATTTACCAAAATACCTTGAATATATAATCTTTTTGACCATTTTAAGGGTGTTTTGGTAAAAATGACCAAAATTCTTTTATAACTGTTGGTCCAAATTGCCAACGATGTTTTTGATAAACAACTAAACCATGGTCTGAAATGACTCAATACAGCACAAAATGAAGACCACCACATGAAGATAATATTGCTACATGCTCAAAGGACAAAGGATGCTAAAGTTGGTTATGCTACGTGCTCCCATGACAAAGGATGCTAAAGTTGGTTCATGTCTTTATTTCTTTATTATGTATTTTGAATTTTATTGTGTCTAAGATTCATCTACATCGAGTCACATTGATAATTAGAAAGCTCAAAACATATCCAAACCTAATCTAGTTCCACTAGACCTAAATCCAGGTTTTTAAACCAAAAACATGTTTGCCAAAACGCATAGAACTCACCCAGAATTCTCTTCTAAAATTCCAGAACCAAACTGGCCTATACAGACCAAACTCGGGCCGAGTTCTGCCCTGGCCAAAATTTGGTCGAACTCGCTCCATGCAGACCTAGTTTTCACAGTTCATGCATTTGACTCTTTCTTTCTCGAGAATATGGAGCAAATGTTCAAATTTTTGAATGTTATAGAGACCGAACTCTACCTGAACTCGATCTCCTGTATCCAGAACCATATTATATAAATAGCTGTGTATTTTTACCTATTTTCTACCAAATTATTCACATGCAAACCTATAAAATTCTGAGATCTAAACCTTCCTACTCCCAAGAACAACTCCCAAAACCTTCTAAGTGTCAAGTGCGATCTGAATTTGAAGTCTAGGAAGAGTTGTAAAAGCTTGGATCTCCAGATTCATTTTCCATTTTGTTGTTGAAGTTGATGTGCCCTTCGGATCAAAGAACATGGTTGTAAGAAGTCAACGAGCACTTCGGATCAAAGCTCATGGTGTATGGTATATTCAAATAGTGGATTTATACCGGACGAGAGTTTTCGGGACTGGATTGCGCGTCTTCTACGAAGGATACCAGTATACATCATAGTGTTTGAGTTTGTGACTTCATATACTCTGAATATTTTCTTATAATTACTTATTAATTTTTGTTGTTGGTAATTAGCATTAATTTTATTGCTTTTATTGCTTCACCCTATTTTCCCCCCTCTAGGGTTGTCTATAATTAGTATCAGAGCAAGGGCTCTTGAACAAGATTAACATCCTTGAGTTGATCTATGACAACTATCAAATCCATCTGCACCAACAATAGTGAAGGCCAATCCACAAATAGGTCACCCCTAATTGATGGTTCCAACTAAACGTATTGGAAAACACGCATAAGCTTCTATCTTAAGTCACTAGATTTTGATTTATTGTCTATTGTTATTGATGGCTACAAAAAACCTGCAAAAATTATTATAGAATGCACTCTTATTGAAAACCAAATGACAAATACACAAAACTTGAGAATAAATAATCTATCTTGATGCTAAAGCTATAAATGTATTATTTTGTGCAATAAACAACTGAATTTAACGTAGTATCTACATTTACCACTTCAAATGATATTTGGAAACTTCTTCAGGTAACTCATGAAAGAATTTCACAAGTGATCTATATGCTAGCTCTAAAAAGTAGAAATTAGATTGGAAAAAAAGGTAATATAACCTATGACTCAATCAAGCACAAGTCACATAGCTCAGCACAAAGTCACATGTCAGCACCCTTTCCCGGCATACTTTGGCGCATATTCTCCTTGGCGCACCTTGGCGCCAAATGGTTGCTAGCCCGATCATTGTTTAGACCGGACCCGAGAGTTATGAAAAGTGTGGGTTTGGTTGGGTTGGTGGCATGCGTGGCTTAGATGGATTTGAGTTATCCAATGGTCCACATCTCTAACCTAAAACTATATATTTCTATCTCTCTCTCTTCTCATTATCTTTTCTTTCCATTTCTCTCCTTTAGGATTTCTCTTCCTCCGTAGGCAAGTACATCTTGCACAAGAAGAAGAACCATGGATTTATTTATGCTTTAGTTCTTAATGATTTTAGTTTATTTTTAGCTCATATTGTTGGGACTGAGCACCCCTTCATCTTTAATATTTGTTGTTCTTGATTTTCTTGGTTGGAATTGCATGGATCTGAGTTTAGGTTTATGGGTTCACTTTTATTTTTCTGGGATTTGATCTCCCAAAATTTATTTCATAAAACTAATTATCTTATAGTATAGAGAACCATATTTTATGTAACTTTGCTTTTGGCCGTGCCTGTTTCGAGTTTGGCTTGTTCAGTGCTGAAACTTGATTCAATACCTATAGCAAAATGTATGACTGGAGAAGAAGAAAAGTGCCCTATGAAGAGTATGCAAGGTGACCCCTTTGGCGTAGAAATATATATGTTTTATTTTGGGCGCATTGGTGTGTTGTCCCAATTTTTTGTGCGTACTAATCATACTGTATTTAGTCTCCTAGCAAAAGTACGTCAGTCACACTCCTTAAGTCAGTGGCGCACCTCTGAGAGAAAAACTCACTTGGCGTACTTTAAGTGTATTTAATCAAGTTCTTCTTGGAAAATATAGAGAAAGTGCACCATAATCAGTGAGTGCACTTTCCTAGCGTTTGGCAATCTGACGCACTTTTTCTATGTTTAGTCAGCGACACTTTTCTTACGTTGGCCTGCTCGTGCACTTTCATCCCTCTTTGTTTCCTTAAGGACGAAGGTTTTTTGGTTTCTCGATTTGTGTATATTTGATTTGTCTACTCCTCGACCGACGTGTTTCTCGACTGTCGATTGACCTCAGATTGTAGGTTTTATCTTTTAGCTAGCTTGCTCGCGCACTTTCTTTGAAAGCACGCCTTATTCTTGCCCGCACACTTTTGTTTAGTGCGTCGTGTTGGTTAACTTGACAAAGTGCGCTATCCACTTTGTAGCTCGCGCACTTTCTTGCAAAAGTGTGCCAACCTTGTTTCAGTAAGTTTGTGAGCCAACCTTATTTCAGTGAGTTTGTGCACCAGACCTTCGTGCGTATAATTCAATGCGCATATTATCCTTAGTGACCCCATGCGCGCACGTAGTATTTTTTATTATGTGTTATCTTATCCTTTTTGGAATGTTCTTATCATCCTCTATGTGGTTGATCCTGGTATTGCTTGTGTTATGATTCTAAGGAAGAATGGACTTAGAAACCCGACATCATGTTAGATATGATCATGTGCTAAGATTGGCTTCATATATGGCATTAATATGTATTGGCCTTGAGAATTTCTCGGTGCACCAGACTAAGTGAATAGTGACTAATTATAGAAGCATAAAAAATATGCATCCATGATTTTAACAGCCATGCATCGCCAAAAAGAAGGCTCTAATTTGGCTAAAGAGTCACCCTGCGGCCCAATAAGGCTACATCCATGCGTCCCAATCAGCCGAAACAGCTTTGGTCGCAGATGGAACTGACATGGCATCTCTAACACATAATCTTGAAAAAAAGGATTGCCTCAAAAGACGTGAACCTACTAAATAACATAAGTCTCATGTCGGAACTTCAATTTTTGTCTTTTCATCGGGTGTGCAGCACCATGTGTACAGCACAAACAAGGACTCCATGCGTCTCTGGCCCAATGTGTTCCAGACTCTATGCGTCCTAGGTTTCATGCAGACCAAGAATCACTAGCAGATGTGTCCCAAATCCATGCGTCCCTGGCTTATGCATCCCAGGTTCCCTGTGTTCCATGCGTCTCTGGTCCCATGTATCCCAGAATCCATGCATCCAATACAATTTTGGACACAAGTTTTTAGACTCCATGAAGACCAAGTCCAGCCGATACAACTGAAGTTTCCCTCTCCAAACAAAGTGTGGGCCATGTATCATAATTGACCAAGTCACGCACACAAAGGATGAAAATTGCCCAGATCTTCAACAATAACAAATCTCAACAGAATGTCCACGTGGCAACTCATCCTGGACTCAACCCATACTACGCGACTATAGTGGCAATAGCATTATGTTGAAGGATTCTCCTGCGATAACCAAACAAGGGCATATGTGGAACCTATAATCCATCAATATAATGTCTATAAATAGGAGCAACTTGAACGTCCCAAAGGTTGACTTTTTCTGCTTCAGAGAGTTACCATACCCTCCTAGAGATCTGTGTACATGCACCCAAGCTCAAGAAAGAGAGAGAGAGAGAGAGAGTGAGGGAGAGAGAGAGAGAGATAAGAGAAGAAAGGACCCCTTACTCTCGCGTCGGATCATCAACGAAGTAAAGGAGCCGCCATAGAGCTCTTTGTCTATCGTCACGCCCCAGAATCAAAAATTTGTACTTAGATTATCTGTCTAGGACCTCTCTGTACTTTCTTCTGTTTGTTATTAAAGCAATCAATTTTAATGGTGAACAATGTGGCAACTCTACTGGGGACCTCCTTCTCTTCTGATGAGAAGGACGTGAAATAATTCGACGTAGCCAAGCTCGGGTTAACTCGAAGAATGTTAGTGGTTCGCTTCGACCAATCGGCTTTTGAGGATATGCCCTCCGGGGACAGCGCGAGTTATTCTCTGAGGCAAGCAAAGCCCAAGAAGACCCGCAAAAAATGGGTAGCAAAGGCCGCTGTGCCTCCCCCAACTATGGAGCATGTGCTCCCCGTCTCTCTCTATATCGCAGGAACCACGCATACGGCGTCCACTGCTCATGCGGCAGCTCCTTCCAACTAGAAGGGTGCTCAGCGCCTGAGGGTCCATAGGATGTGGGTAGCAAAGGCCGTTGCACCTTACCCAACTGTGGAGCATATACTCCCTATCTCTCTCTCTGATACTGAAGACACACAATATGCGTCCTCTCAGGCTGTCCCTGCTCATTCGACCTTCTTACCTAAAAAGGAGAATGCTCAACACCCGAACTATGGCAGAGTAAAAGAATACGATTTCAAGAGTTTGGGGGTTGATGCACAGCCCATGCGACAACAAAAATGATGCGAAGAAGAAAGCAGTTTGCGGTTTCCAACTCAGTCGCATATATTTTTGACACTCCCAGAAGCCCCGTCTTCGACAAAATCTCATCCGACCATGCTTCCATGTGCCGCATTAAGGAAAACCAGAGCTTGTACTCTTCATACTATGCGCCTACGTGTGCGAAGTCAAAAATATTTGGGGTAATGCGGGCTCATCAGGCTCAAGAAACTGTCTGCTCAGCTAAACATCAGTAGACATCGCTAACCTTTATGCGGTCCCCTGGTTGAAAGCTATAAAAAACCAGCCCGTTCGTCCAGCCCGTAGCGACAAATAGACATGACCCATGTCAAAAGTCTTCTACTAACGATATGGGGAAAGTTCTTATATGAACCCCGGGTCAGGGAGCAAAGACAACACTCATGCAGCCTGCTTACGAAAAAGGTGCAAAGGTGGATCAACCCTCATTTGACTTGCACAATATGATTCACAAGGGCAAGACGAGGAAGACAACCATGACACGTGAAGTGTCTTCCCCAAGATATCACTGTACCAAAATCATTATCAACTACTACAGCTACAAAGTGGTAGTACCCATAAGTGGCAGTACCCACAAGCAGGAAGTCGGTATTCCAACGACTCCATCTGAAGGTACCTCTCCAGCAATAATTCGAAGATCAGGTGCAAACACCCGAAGAGGATGAGATACCATTTGCCTTATGTTATTATGCTCAAAAAGACCCTTCCACCTTGGGAGGGAGAAGTCCATCACCTCCAGTCCGTCAATCTCAACCAGCGCATTGAGAAGGCGATTACCAGGAAGTCCCGCAGCGGGATCTACGGAAGGTAATTTCCAAGGTACACTCTCAAAAAAAAACTATCACCCGCTGGAGGTAGTTCTTCCATAGGACCCCTGAGGGTTACACGAGCTGGGGGTAGTACTTCCCCGGACCTATACAATAACCCGATATTTCAAAAAGGCGGTGATGCCCAGGAAACAAACTCCGATGTCCCTAGGGTCGCCCTCATCAAGTTGACGTAGCCTTCTGCAATGGGGTTAGTATTGCCTCCAAATCCGAGGAAGAGGCGACGCTACCTGAGGACTTCTTCCAATAAGAATCGAAGACAGAAAGCATGACGTCTACTACCCCATCCATCTCTCTCCATAAGAGGACTGCATATATGGAAGGGGATGATCAAGAAGACCCCACCGACCGACAATACCTCAAGACTCTCGAATCCATGATGCAGACGGTGAGCTCATAGATGCAAGCCCTGACCCAGGAAATACTGGAGATTAAAGCGAACATGGCTTCCCAACTAGCAAGGGCTTCTGGACAAGCAAGCTTGGACCCTGGGACCAAAGCGGACTCTGACGCAACCGCTCTGCCTGGTTCATCTGCCCCTTGTGTGGCAGACGAAGCCAAAGAAGCAATGAAGGAAATCCGGGAACTCCATCATAGAATCTCGCTAGGAATATCAACACTAGCCTCTCCATCATAGAATCTCGCTAGGAATAAGCTTTTTAGAACTTTGTATATTATGATATAATTGTTAGGTAGATTCTAGAACCATTAAAATGCTACTCTTTGCAGTATCCTAATAAATATCTTAGAGAATATTATTTCTAGGCGTATGGAATATCATCGAACTGAAGTAATATAGCTATTCCCTAGGTTATAAATGTCCATCGAAGGGCTGTAAAGATTGAGGTTTGACGTTAGGGAGGAAAATCACTTCGTCCCATTTCAGAGGGTATGGTAGTGATACCCCCAGCTTTAGGTGAATATCCCTATTTTCCATGGAGGCAACTCGAGCTCCGAGTGCACAAATTTTTTTAGTATCAACTAGTTGTGCTGTGCCAATTGGTTACATAATAGTATGTTGAGCACTAATTGGTTGAGGTTCAAATATTTGATGTACTCTATAACCAAGCTTTATAGTAGAGTTTTGATTATCTTCCACCTCCGGGGGTGGTTGTACTCAGGGTGTCGGTATGGTTCTAGCATTTGCAACTAGGATCTATTGCATGGTCTGCAATATCATATGCATACCCAAACTGTAGCTTTAAGGATGTCAAGGCATTGATCAATGAGGGCAACACTGGTCCCTTCAAGTTTATTACTAGTGGAATATACATTGACTTCCCTGTTGTCAAAGGAAGGGATAATGAACTGATTTGTGTCTTCTGAATTTATACTTTCTGCACGGATTCCTGAGATATGCTATCCCTAGGAAAAATTATGATGCTATCTAATTCATCCTCTGAGTGATAACTACCTCCAGCTTGTAAGGCTTCGCCTTCATGCAAAGACCTGCTCGTAGAACGAGTATTCTGATATACCCTTTTGTTAGAATCAACTAGCTGATTGATTCTTGGTCTTCCCCTACCACGAGAGGAATACGATGGAATTAACCTCTTGGAGATATGATAGATGTAGTGGAAGGAGCATTCTATCTCTGGTTATGTCCCCCACGAGGAGATCTCTATGCCATATATACATAAGAAACGAGTGAGTTTTCATTGTCTTGATTATTTCTTCGACTTCTGAAATGCTATCCAGTTGGCGAAGTGTAGAACAGTCGGTTGAACACAAACAATTTTTGTGATGATTTAACTACTTTTGAACACCATTAGTTGATTACAATGTTATGGCAATAATATTTGCAAGGTAGTACCATTACTACAGTAGAAGATTCCCCTTATTTATGTTTTTGGTTAAGTACATCACGTAAATCAAGAGAAGGAAAAGAAAACAAACTGGGTCTTTGTGCACATATTTTATCCGTATGAGAGTCTAGTTTAGAAGCTGTATTTTTCTATATGAAGAGTCTTTTTTCTGCAGTCTGTATAGCCTTCTATTTTTTATGCGGAGAAATCGCATTAGCAATTTTTGCAATATTTTTCTTGGGTATGGAGAAACATAGTTGTATGCTTGAATTTACAGAGTTTGAACTTTTGTTCTCTTTTGTGCGCGCAAATTTGAACATTGAGATACATAGTCTATGCCTCTGTGGAGTGGCAAGATGGAAATTTGATGAGAAATATTTCCAACTCCATAATCTGTTTGTGGAGTTGGAATTTGATTTCGCCTACAACCGTTGTAGGTGATAGAATCTACACAGATTCTTCCTTCTACCACCATTGGTTAGAAAGGATAAGTCCTTCTTTGAAATATTTTGCACAATTTGTCGAGTGTGCAGAATCTGATTTGGATGTTATAAACAATATTCTTGGCATCATAGAAAAATTCCTCTGTCAAGATTATTCTGACTTATACCAAGCTTGTTGTTGCGGGAGCATCACAATGTCTTTCCCTTGGCGGGCACACTGGTATGGCTAAGGATATTGTCTACAGAGTTATGGACTGGAATCATCAAAGTAAAGCCGTCAACGAGTTATTCCTTAGTGTCATAGACTATCGCGTTCTTCCCTTTGTCATTAGTGACGTTGGGGGTAGGAGAATCGAGGATTTGATAACCAATCCTTGCGAGTCTTCTTCGGCTTTGTGATTGGTGAAGGGCTTGAGTATCCCTCTAAAATTATGTCTTCATAAATTTTTGCTCGAATTCGATGACCAAAGTCTTCTACATTGTTTCTCATCTATATTACATCAGGGTGAGGCCTACCTTCTCATCGGTGAAGAATGAAGGCAACTCTAGAGGGGGTGAATAGGGTGTGTGTTACAATTACCCAATTAAAATTAAGGCTAATTACCAACTAATAATTTAAAAGCAATATAGAAAGTATATGGAAGGTATATAAGGTTTAGAAAGCACAAACGCTAACACCATGATGTATACGAGTTTCCGTCATGGAGAACTAATCTACTCCCGAAAACTCTTGCTCGAAGTTAAATCCATTATTATCACAAAGAGCGTACAAACAAGGTTTGATCTGAAGCGCTTGCAGACTTCTTACAACTACGTGTTTTGATCTGAAGAGCACGTCGACATCAAACTTGAAAAGCGAACTAAATTTTCAAGCTTTTTATAACTCAAACAACTTCTAATCAAAATCGAACTGGCACATAGAAGACTTGGGAGTTGTAATCTCGAGGATGGAGAAGGTTTAGGCTCAGAATATATATCAGGATATAGAAGAGAAGATGAGAATTGCTTGAAGAAAATAACATAGAATTCATGGATATTTATAAGTTTTTGTAGACTGAGTTCAGGCATAGTTCGGTCCCTAAACATTGAAAAATCCGAACGTTGTAGCCAGGTCTTCAGGAAGATTTAGTCAAATTAGGAAATTAGATTTCACCTTGACCGAGTTTGGTCTGAGTTTATTCCAAGCTATATTGTTTAGTTTTTAGAATGTTGTGTGCAGGTTTGGATTAGGTTTTGAACTAATTTTATGTTGGCTTATTTGAGTGGACATTTGGTTAGATTGAACTGGTTTGGGTAAGCTTATTTAAGTGGACTTGAGTGCATCTAGTTGCCAAGTGTGACTCTACTAACAATAGTCCTAGACTCAAATAAAGTGTAAAATTACATAAGAAATAGAAAATAACCAGACGTAATCTTTTCAACATTCTTCTTGTATTCCGATAGCAGTGATGTAGCATGATGATCTTCAGTTGTACTGTATTACGGCATATCGAATTATGATTTAGTTGATTATCGAAATTAGGTTGACCCTGTCCAGAAGGGGCAATAATCTCCCATATTTTAATAATTGGCAAATCGTGATGATACGACAATATCGAATAGAAGTAGCGATAGCTCCCCCATAATATGTGCTAAAAGTTTATAATATTTGAAGTATCATCCTTGTTCATCCAGCAACTTGAAGTATCAGTGTGTTCTCCCCATTTATCATTTCATCGAAATGGATAGCTCCTCCATAATAGGTGAAGCAACATAGCACAATGAAATAGAAAAGTAAAGCAACATACATACAAGGCATAATATAACAGTCCAACATCAAAACATAGAGCTAAATAACCATTGATTCCATTGCAAATTAAGTAGAATCCAAACACAAAGTAGATAATAAAAAGGTATAGTTTGTCACACATAGGACAACTAAGAAATAAAGTAGTACATGACATAATCCTAACTAATATTATAATAATATCTAAAGCAAAGTAACCTAAGCTAGAACATCATCAACATCCATCTCTAATAAAGTCTGAACATCATAAGCAGTAAAATAAATACTGAACGTTACCACTCTCAGCCGATTGATTGGGGTTATAGTAAGCAGTAGCAGGGTCAAAGTATCTCTGAACGAAGGGTTAGTTGCTGCAATATCTAGAGCGAAAAGGATCATGAGCTACCAAAAAAGTTCGGCTAGATGCTGAGATAAACTATACTGAATGTTTGCTAGTGTATTGGATATAGCATGGTAATGGAGAGTAGTGTCGTAGTCTTATACATGGTAACGATCATCTTTAAATCAAAAATGATCACGAAGCATATCCTGCATAGAATCTAGGGTAGCAAGAGGGGCAACTGGTGTAGGAGGTATGTAAACCCCCTCGACCAAATTTAGGGTTATTTAGTTTAGATTGAGAGACTATAATTAATTTGGATACAATTAGAATTAATGTGCAATAATTATGTGACTTAATACACCTTACCGTTGCTTCGATGTTTGGAGCGCTACACTAGTAGTTACATTCCAACAAACTTCATACACATTTCCTAGACTTGCCAGACTACCCACCTGACCCATGTGTAACTTTTAAATACTCAATATTGTGCTTCATTTTAGCTGCACAATATTCGTCACAAACGTCCATGTATTATTCCATAAAGGCTGATTTCTCATAATTGCCCATTCCAATTGAAATTGGAGGCACAACCTTAACCCAATTCTATAAAACCCAAATTATGGCATTTACCTATTCTGAGCCTACTATGCCCATGATACTGGTGTCCCACCCAATTTTTATTCCATGTATTCTCAATTGACAAAAGAACCCCGTGTGCAACTGTTTTTAATTAAATTAAATTAGGGACAAATCTCACCCAAAGCTAGACCCAACCAAGCCTATGAACACCCTACACTCTTTCATGTAGACAAGCCCCCACCCCAAGATCCCTGACTAGTCCAAACTTCGAGGTCAGCCCATAATTCCCTCTCCTATATAAATACACATTTTCTCTACTTGAAAACCCTAGAATCATAAACACCACCACCACCTCCACACCTAGCCGAACTCCCTTTATCAAACCCGAGCACCCCTTGCCCCTTCCCCGACCGGACATCCACCACCACCTCAAGCCACCACCACCACGGACTCCCTCTTCCGCTTGCACAGCCCGCCTGACCTCCGTATAATCACTATCCCCTTCACCATCATCAACATCTTCATCAAACTCAACACCTTGCCGAGCCCGACTGCTCCCAACTCTGACCACCGCCTCCAGCACCGCCTTCCCCACGACCCTGACCACTTTCCCCTACCACCAGCAACCGTCCCAGCCCACTGCCACCACTGCCAGGTTGCTACTACCGTTGTTGCACCTGCTGTAGTTAATAATAGGACTTGTTAATAAGAATGTTGATTTCACCTAAAAACCTAGACATCAACAAGTATGCTTAACATGGGAAATAAGGACATGTAATCGTACAACACATAGTAGTTTCGTAAATCCATCACTTCGGTAATTTATTTTTGTGAGGTATACGGTGACTGAGGACAGGGCACGCGTGCATCTTAGCTACGTGCACATGCAACTCTATAGTCGACCTGCCATGACCCTTGCATTGGTATCTAAGAGCAGCGTCGTAATTTTGTATATATTACTTTAGTGTATGATGCTAGAATTTGCTATATAATATTGTATGTTTAGGGTCACTGGACCAGCCAGGAAATACTGCAGGAGCAGGCTATTGGTATTCACAACTTGAGGACCCAGGCAAGATACCTTGCCATATTTACTGTTTAATTTAAAAAATGCAAATGTTGTATGATATCTTGTTGCTTTCTTTTATACAATTGTGTGCGTCCGAGTTTGACTCGGGTGCAGTCGACAGATGCGTCGATGAGTAGTGTACTTGACCTAGTCACTAGTAGACCCACCCCATTGGGAGGATACTCTGATATCTTCCGCGACCTGACACTCTTACACGTTTTACAGTGACAAATTCATGTTGGGATGCGGGTTCGCATACTCGACTAGCTATCGGTGCGTGTGACATGCATCACGGTTAGTACGTAATTTAGGATTTTATGATTAGTAGAGACTTGGCATATAGATACATGGTATTCACGTCGTATATTAGATGTTTATAGCTACATTGGGAGGGGAGGACAACTAGTAGGCATATGGGATACACACATTGGAATCCATAGTATCCGGAGGAGCCACGGATCCAATAATTTCATTTATTCAGATGCTTCGTTCTTCAGAGCGATATGGACGATATACTATTCAGATGCCACGTTCTTCAGAGTGATATGGATAATATACTATTCAGATGCTACGTTCTTCGGAGCAATATGGATGTTATACTATGCAGATGCCACTCTCTTCGGAGTGTGGATGTTATATGCCTATGCCTACCCATACGTACCAAAGTTGTTCTCATATTGCATTCACTTAGATGGTTAGCACACCCTTTATTTTATTTTATTCAATATTTATATATGGCATGCTTCTATGTATCTTGTTACGTCCCTCTGAGGACCTGGTTCCTTTCCATATTTGGATGAGGCATATTATCCCACAGTATACGGACCCAGACAAGAGACGAGGTACGCAACTACGGAGGAGCTAGAGGTGTTACCATTAAAGTTTTCGTGATCAGTTGGTAGGCCTTTTGCCTAGGATTGGAGCATCATTATCTAGTCAGCCGATGCCCTAGTCATTACTCTTTTTATCTACTATTTCATCACTTTTATTTCGTCCTAGTAGTAGGCTTGTTCCCACCAGACACTTTGGGTTTGTACTATGATATTCAGACTGATATTTATTTTCCGTATTTATTTTAGTATTTCTTGGTTATATTTGTGGATGAGATTAGATTACCTGTTGTTGTTGATATTGGACTTTTTAGTGATTTAGGACAGCGTAGCACTCTTTGTTAGGATCCATTAAATTGGGATATCCTCGAAGATGTGTCAGCTGGCTATTGACACGTGGCCTGGTCCCGTGTACTTTTATGACTGGGGCGTGACATTATTTTAGTGGTGGCCCATACAGGTCGATCTTATCGTTTGTGGTATGGTAACATGCCCAACGAGCCTGCAAAAGGATAGAAATTACTTGGTCTCATCCACTTTGATTACGTCTTTGAACTTCCTTCGTATTACTTCTAAATATCTGTATCCTGTTTGTTTGATTTCGTACTGTTTTAAAAATAAAGTCCTAACTCTTGCAGCAAGATGAACTTGCGTAGTGGACGAGGAGCACCAAGTGCCGTGGTGCCAGCCGACACCACCCAGAGAGAGGAGATACCCAGGGACTACCTGGAGAGAAACTACCACTACCGGCCCCGCTGATACATTGGCCCGAGACTTCTCAAGGTGATCCTATACAGTAGCACGAAGGACAGACTTCCCAGACGATCTCCACGCAGCATTTTGAGGGCCAGACTTCGGGAGCTACACCGATGACAAAAATCAAGAGGCCGACATCAGAGGAGACACCTACCGCACAGCCAGAGGTCTTATTACCACCATATCCACCCCAAATGCCACCATTAGATGGACAGCCACAGATGCTTCAGTTTTTCCAAACTATGATGCAAGCACAGTGGCATCAGACCGAGATATTGAGACAAAGTTTGATGGCAGTTCTAGAGAGGACACCTGCCCCAGCACCCGTACTGACACCTCCACCAGATCAGATAGGTGGTACAGTACGATGGTTTCGCCAGATGGGTCCAGATACTTTTTCGGGCAACGAGACTGTAGAGGAGATCTCCGATTTGGTCGCCAACACGGAGATGCTACTAGAGGCTTCACAACTACATCCAGACCTTTGGATGATCGCAGTGAGGGACTAACTAAAAGGCAACGCCCATCACTGGTGGGATTCTATTGAGCACAGTATAGGCAAGACCCAGACATGGGAACAGTTCTTTGAGTACTTCAATGCGAAGTATTTCCCGGCTACAGTTAGAAATGCCCTATACTCCCAATTCCTACATCTAGAATAAAGGAATATTACTGTAGACGCATACGACGCAAAATTTAGCCATCTTAGCCTATTTGGTGCCGTCTTGATACCCAACGACCTAGAAAAGGCCTAGAGATTCTATCATGGCCTCACTTTCGAGCTACAGAGGTATACCACCACCCATGCGAGGATTTCTTATGAGGAGTTTCTTTCAGAGGCGAGGATCCAGGAGGCCATCGGCAGAGGAGCAAGACGTTCCAGCACAACCACACCATCCAGAGCCCAGCCCGGAGGAGAAGGACCGATCCGTCGTCCCGGAGCACAGACACAGCAGAGGACGGCACCATACCAACAAAGAGAGCTTCCGACTTGCTACCACTGTGGTAAGAGAGAACATTTCGAGAAGGACTGCCAAAAGAGACAGAAGACATGCATGATTTATGGAACAAACCAACACCAAGCCCGATATTGCCCACAACGTAGAGACGCAGCACCACAGACAGGACAAAGGCCAGCAGCACCAGTTTCGAGGATACTACCTCCGCTAGGAGGCCAACGTCCACCAGCACCCAGAGGATTTCAGAGAGGACCACCCTTGGTCCAACAGCAGGCACAGTTTGATCGAGCCAGATAGCAGACTGGAGGACAGAGGCACGGACAGGCCTTTGCACTAGCAGCTACTGAGGAGAAAATAGAAGGGGAAGCTATCACAGGTACTATTTTAGTTGCATCATTACCTGTAACTGAATTGTTTGATTTTGGAGCTACACTATCGTTCATATCTAGTAGATTCGTAGCAATGCATAGAGTAGCTACTTCTCCATTACCTAAGAGTTGGAAGATTTTTACCAGAGGAGGCATCATGCCGGTTACCAGCACTATTAGAACGTGCTCAGTAGTCGTATGTGGTAGAGAGATGAGAGCGCGATTCTTGGTATTATCCATGCTATACTTTGACGTTGTGATAGGCATGGACTGGTTAAGCCAGTATAATATCGTACTAGATTGTCGGAAGGGTAGCATCACTTTTAGACCGCTAGATCAACCAGAGTTCGAGTATGCGAGGGACCATCGAGCAAGGAGTAGGACAGATAGCCGGAGCTTACATGGCTATGGAGATGGTACCCCTAACAATAGTTGCAGAATTCGAGGATATTTTTCCGGAGGAGTTACCAAGCTTACCGCCAGATAGAGATGTGGAGTTCACTATTGAGCTAGTACCCGGAGCAGCATCAGTATCTTTAAATGTATACTGATTAGCGAAGAAGGAACTAGATGAGCTGAAGATACAATTAGAGGAGTTGCAGAACAAGAGATTTATTCATCCTAGTGTATCACCTTGGGGAGCACCAGTATTGTTTATACATAAGAAGGATGGGACAGTACGTATATGCATTGATTACAGAGCCCTTAATGCTTTGACTATCAAGAACAAGTACCCCCTGCTACGAATTAATAATTTATTCGACCAGTTGACAGGAGCAGCGGTGTTCACAAAGATCGACTTGAGATCGGGTTATCATCAGGTAAAGGTGTGAAGAAAAGACATTCAAAGACAGCATTCAGGACTCGTTATGGTCACTACGAGTTCTTAGTGATGCCTTTTGGACTAACGAATGCGCCTGCTGTATTTATGAACTTGATGAACAGAGTCTTCCACTAATACTTAGACCAGTTCGTGGTAGTCTTCATCGACGATATCTTATTGTATTCAAAGAGCCACGAGAAGCACGAAGAGCACTTGAGAAAAGTATCAGAGAAGGTGAGGAGAGAGAGACTTTATGCCAAGCTCAGCAAGTGCAAGTTCCTCCTAGATCGTGTCGCTTTTCTTGGACATGTTATCTCAGGAGATGGTATTTCAGTAGATCCGACAAAGATTTCATCAGTAGCGACATGGCCAACCCATACCAATGTCTCAAAGGTGAGGAGTTTCCTAGGACTTACCGGATATTACAGGAGGTTTATAGAGAACTTTGCAAGGATCGCAGAACCGATGAACCGCTTGACCCGTAAGGATCAGGAGTTCACCTGGACAGAGGAGTGTCAGAAGGCGTTCGATGAACTGAAGAAGTGTCTGACTACTGCACCTATCTTAACCATACCTTCTGGACCCGGAGGATTCGGGATCTATAGCGATACATCCGGGAAAGGATTAGGATGTGTCTTGATGCAGCATGGAAAGGTTGTGGCCTATGTCTCTAGGCAGTTAAGGACCCATAAGAAGAACTATCCCACTTACGGCTTGGAGCTTGTCGCAGTGATATTTGCTTTGATGCTTTGGAGGCACTACCTATACGGAGAAAGAGTGGAGGTATATATTTACTGATCACAAAAGCCTGAAGTACGTCTATACCTAGAAGGACCTGTACCAGTGACAAAGACGTTGGCTCGAGGTGATGACAAAATTTGAGATTGAGTTACAGTACCACCCGGGAAATGCCAACGTAGTAGCTGACGCATTGAGCAGAAGACCCATGGCATTCTTTTTGACTACCCAGCAGCATCTGTTGAGAGATCTAGAACATATGGGAATAGAGGTAATTATGCCCAGAGTAGACGGACAGTTGCTGAGTTTCTAGTTGCAATCGATATTAGTGGAGAGGATCAAGGCTGCTTTGCCGACAGATGCCAAATTCCAGAGACTTCGACAGAGGATAGAGGCCGCAATACAGACAGGATTGCATATACATGAAGACGGGACTTTGAGATGTGGAGATCTTCTCTATGTTCCAAACGAAGAACTTCATCAGGAGCTGATGTCAGAGGCATACAATTCAACCTACTCTATTCATCCAGGAGGCATAAAGATGTACAGAGACATAAGACAGTACTACTCATGGCATGTAATAAAGATGGAGATAGCCCGCTTTGTGGCGAAGTGCCTGGTGTGTCAGCAAGTCAAGGCTAAGCATCAGAGGTCTGCAGGGTTACATCAACCGGTCCCGATACCGGAGTAGAAATTAGAGCATATCACTATGGACTTTGTTATGGGTTTTCCGAGGAGCCCTAGTGGTCGCAATGTAGTTTGGAAAATCGTGGATAGACTCACCAAGTCCACTCACTTTTTACCCTTCAGAGTTGGACAATGTCACTACCACTTTTCCAAGCAAGGGCATTTGTGTAAATTCACCATTTTGAATAATTATGAATTTAATTAATCTGCTGAGTTTTAAACTATTTACATATTGTTGGTGATATTTGGTTTAAGGTAAAAACCCTAGAACTCATTAGGACAGACCCTAGTGAGTCAACCCTAATTGTAAATCCAGTTCTAGTGAAACCCTAGAATTTAAATTTTAGGATGAACCCTCAAACCCTAGCAGGCCTAAACCTGAGTAAATTAGGTTCTGCATGACCTAACATAGGGGGTTTAACCTAAAGCTACGCATGGAAACCCTAAAACTAGCTTAATATAAAAAGGAACCCTCTCTTCCTTCATGTAGAAATGAGAAACCCTAGCCTCCATCAAGAGAAACCATCTCCTCACCCAATTTTCGAGATTTAACCCTAGGGCTTCCATCTTCCTCCTCCAAAGCAAGGAAAGCAAGGAACGTGGGCCAAGGAACCTTGGGGAAGAAGAACTCCCATTTGAGAACCCATCTCTATAGGTAAATTCGAATTTTTATCCTTTAATTTCTGTTTTTCTGTCGATTGTTGGCCATTAGGGAACCCTTGCTGTGTAGTTCGATTTTTTAGGGTTTTGTATTGGGTTTTGGTGACCAACATGGGGTTTTCCCCAATTATCAGGAACCCTAACCCTAGGTATTGGTATGTAGACTGATTTCATCACATATGTGTAGGTTGAACTCGATTCTTAGGGTTTTGATCGGGAACTTAGGGGTTGTATGTGAATTCGTTTATGCCCTGCATATGTATGATGAAATGTTATTAGGAACTTACCTATCTAACTTATTTAATTTCTGCATAGTTGATATATGAATCTATATGTATATATATATTGTGTTGTAGATAGGTTATTACAGTCGGGTTTGGTTCTTGGGTGTATCAGAAATTGGAGTTTAGTTGACTGTAGGAGAGCAGGGGGCGTTCTTCTCAGTTCAGTGAGCATCCTAAATTCTATTGTTGATCGAGTATCAGAACTGTGCACAGTCGGGCAGTGTGTGGCTGTGTATTTGGAGAGTAAAACTGTATTTTTCCTGTATGAATCAGCATGTATGCAGTCGGGTTTGGGACTGTTCTGTGGCTGAGTAGCAAAGTAGGGAAATAGGAACTTGTGCTGTGTGTGTAATTCAGAGAATGAGAGATTTGGGCAGAGTATAACTAGTGTGACTTTCCTGAGTGTGTGAGCAATGTGAAACTAGTGTGCTATATTTACAGTGTGAGATGGAGGTTGTAGGAGTTTAGTATAGATAAGGGTATATCATTCACTGATACATAATAGTGTGTTGTGAGGGGTGAGGACTAGTGCTCGAGTGTGTATTCATGGGAGAGATAAGTGTATATGTTATGTGTTGGTCCTTGAGTGATATTCAAGAGTGAATGAATATGGATAAATATCCTATTGGAACTAAGGTGCAGGAGTATCTGAGTATCAGTATAGTGAGTGTTCTCAGTTATATGTGAATTCTCTGTGTATCCTTGTGTGTGTGTATTGGGTTAGGATCTAGGGTGTGGCTCAGTGTTTATGTATTGTGTCTGTGTATTAGTCCTAATGGCCTAGTGTAACTTATGGTAACCTGTGTCCCAATGTCTGTGTATCAGTATTTAGTAGTGTATCAGCATTTGAGGGTTTTCAGTTAGGCTTCCTGTGTGTAACTCTGAGAGAGGGGAGGAAATCTGTATAGTGTGTATCCTAGAACCTAGTGCACTGTGTGTGTGTAGTTGTTAGGTTCAGTGAGGGGTATGTGCTGTGCTGTGCTGTGTATTCCTATCTATGTGTGCCTATGTGTGTGTACTAGCACTGAGTGTGTTCAGTATTTGAACTGTGTCAGTGTGTGTAAGTGTATCAATGTAAGTTGGGTGCTATATTCCTGAGTTCACAATTAGATTTATACCTGTGTGCAATTTGGGGTTAGGAATTAGTGTGTGGGTGTAGTTATGTCTGTGTGTGTAGCTTATGTTGCCTGTGAGTGAGTGTAGTGTGTCTGCCTAGGAGTACCAGTATGTATAGGAGTACATAAACTGTGACTGTATCAGTGCACAGTAAATGTGTTAACTGTGTATCAGTGCACAGTATGTATAGCAGTGAGGTCAGTGGTGTGTAGTTAATGTGTGACTGTATCAGTGCACAGTTAAATGCCAGGTGAAAGTTCAGCCTAGAGTTTTGGTTAGGGCTTCTACAAGAGGATCACAGCAGCATCAGTAAGAGGCAATTTCAGTAGGGTACTTGAGTGAAGAGATTAAGTTAGTATGGGTAAGGGTCATGGTTCATGTATTTCTGGCTATAACTAAGGTAGTACTTTTATACTTATGAATAGGAGTATATAAACTGCTAGTATTTAATATAGCTATATTAAGACCAGTGGTATCTTAAAAGACTTTACATGATAGGGTTAACCTAGTATTATGTAATATCTTATAGATAGCTATGTACTAATGTCTAGTATAGCTAGAAATGACCAGTTTAGTTAGGTTTTGTCCAATATGGACTATTATGATGTATATGGACTAGCATTAACTAGTTGACCTAAATTGGACCAGTAAACCTCAGAATTGACCTAGAGGCCTCATATTTAATTAGTTAAGCATGTTTATTTCTTTAATTCAGTATCTGACATTAATATTCCATAAATAGGTCATTGTGATCCCACTTTGGACATTGATCCTCACACCTTGCTCAGGACCACAGGCGAGTACATTCTCTGACAGTTTTCATTGTTGATTACTTCTATAAATTGTAGTGTATTACATACTTGATTCCAACACTATGGATACACGGGTTAGCACCCTAGATCCCCATCATGAGGAGTCGTGATTGGAATTCATCGTGCTAGCTGGGGAATGGGGAACTATTAGTAGATTATGTGATCATATCCAAATCCTTTACATGCATCATAGCTCACCCCACTTCTCACGTTGGGTGCGGCCTGACCATCTTACATGCATCATAGCTGTTATATATGATTAACCTGACCACTACATGCATCATAGCTAACCATATGGTTAGCCTGACCTACAAGAATCATAGTTAATCATATATAACCAGCCTGATCAAGTCCCAAGCCGATCACATAATAAACTGATAATTCAAACACTTAGCTAGATGTCTACTTTATTCAGATTCACTTGTTCCAGCATTCACTATTTATTGTCTAGCATTCACTATTTATTGTTCATTGCTAGATGCTCTATTGCCTATTTCCATTTTCTCCAGTACTTTACATTTCCAACATTTACTTCCATCTTGTATTTCTTACACTGTTTATATATTTTGTCAATTTAATGAAACTGCTGTTAGTGCTTGTGCTTCGCTCCAATCCTGACTGGATAACATTTTTCAGAGGACTTGGAGGATCTTTGCCCCACTCATTACGGCCCAGGATTAGAGGGTGATTTCACTCCAGAAACCCCAGAGGAGTTGCCTAGCCTAGAGGAGAATTTACCTGGCTGTTCTTAGATTACTTTTTCTGCATTTATTGTTTTAGACTGAGACTGAGTTGTATTTATTATTTTGTGACTTTGTGAGGTCATTTAGACCCAGGATTTGAGTTAGATTATTATGGTTGTTTTATTAGAACTCTTTTCTTTTCCCATCGTGCCATTATTTCTTATAGCTTGTGATTGAGTATATTATAGAACTGTGGATTATTATCATTGTCCTCCGTGCGGAGTTGAGACTATTGACAGGATATATTATATGTTGAGACCTAGACAGCGTTCTACCGCCGATGCTGCGGCGTAGGCTGGACGTACCCACGACTCATGCCCAAATTCCGGGTGCGGGTCGTGACAGACAATCTACGGAGGTCTTAGCAGATATGTACATGAGAAAGATCGTACGACTGCATGGAGTGCCAGTTAGTATCGTGTCTGACAGGGATACGAGGTTTACATCTTACTTTTGGCAGAGTATGCAAGAGAGTCTCGGTACCCGCCTAAAGTTTAGCACATCGTATCACCCGCAGACAGATGGCCAGTCTGAGCGCACCATTCATACATTGGAAGACATGTTAAGAGCACGCATGCTTGATTTTGGAGGATCATGGGAGGACCATTTGTATTTGGTCAAATTTTTTTACAACAACAGCTATCAAGCGAGCATCCAGATGGCTCCCTATGAAGCGTTGTATGGAAGGAAGTGTCGTTCACCCGTATGTTAGAGCGATATAGGCGAGAGACAGATTCTTAGGCCAGAGTTGGTTGTCCGTACAGTAGAGAAGGTGAAGAAGATCCAAGGGCACCTACGAGCAGCATAGGACAGACAGAAGCATTGGGCGAACGCGCATCAACGACCCCTAGAGTTCCAGGTTGGAGATCACGTGTTTCTAAAAATCTTACCTACTCGAGGGACTATCAGATTTGGAGGCAGTAGAAAGCTGAGTCCGAGGTACATCGGACCATTCGATGTGTTAGAACGCATCAGAGAGGTTGCTTACAAGTTAGTCTTACCGCAGACTTTAGAAGGAGTGCATGACGTCTTCCATGTATCTCAGCTAAGGAGGTACATGCCAGATCCGAGTCATGTGCTTGATCATTCAAAAATCACAGTCGGCCCGAGTTTATCATACCAAGAGGAGCCCGTTGAGATCCTAGACAAAAGCGAGAAGGTATTACGAGGTCAGACTATCCTCCTAGTTCGTATCGTATAGAGGCATCATGCACCAAACGAGTGACCTAGGAACGGGAGGAGGATATTCGACAGCATTATCCCCACCTCTTCGAAGGCCTAGGTATGTAGTAGCATTTTAATTTCTGTCAGTAGTTCTTACCATACGTATATTTTAATTTCGAGGACAAAATGCTCTAAGGAGGGTAGATTGTAAACCCCTTCGACCAAATTTAGGATTATTTAGTTTAGATTGAGAGACTAGAATTATTTTGGATACAATTAGAATTAATGTGCAACAATTGTGTGACTTAATACACCTTACCATTGTTTCGATGTTTGGAGCGCTACACTAGTAGTTACCTTCCAATAAACTTCATACACATTTTCTAGACTTGCCAGACTACCCACGGACCCTTGTGTAACTTTTAAATACTCAATATTGTGCTTCATTTTAGCTGCGCAATATTTATCACAAACGTCCATGTATTATTCCATAAAATCCAATTTCTTATAATTTCCCATTCCAATCAAAATTGGAGGCACAACCTCAACCCAATTCCATAAAACCAAAATTATGGCATTTACCTATTCTGAGCCTGCTACGCCCATGACACTGGTGTCCCACCCAATTTTTATCCCATGTGTTCTCAATTGACAAAAGAACGTCGTGTGCAACAATTTTTAATTAAATTAAATTAGGGACAAATCTCACCCAAAGCTCGACCCAACCAAGCCCATGAACACCCTACACTCTTTTATGTAAACAAGCCCCCACCCCAAGAGCCCTGGCCGACCCAAACTTCGAGGTCAGCCCATAATTCCCTCCCTCGTTCAGTCAACTAGGTATACGTTCCCTTCATTCTTTCCTTCTTGTTTCGTCGTGTCTTCAAGTCGTCATGTCGTGTGTCGACACAAACTAATTAATGTTGAACCTTATATATGTGGTTACATGTGTATGCTTAATTAAGATTAGATGGTAATTAAAGAATTAGTAATTACTTTAATAATAGGACTGGTTAATAAGAACATTGATTTCATCTAAAAACCTAGACATTAATAAGTATGCTTAACATGGGAAATAAGGACATATAATCGTACAACACATAGTAGTTTCGTAAAACCATAACTTTGGTAATTTATTTTCGTGAGGTACACGGTGACTGAGGACAGGGCACGTGTGCATCTTAGCTATGTGCACACGTAACTCTGTAGTCGACCTGCCGTGACCCTTGCATTAGTATCTAAGAGCAGCGACGTAGTTTTGTGTATATTACTTTAGTATCTGATGTTAGAATTTGCTATATTATATTGTATGTTTAGGGTCACTGGACCAGCCAGGAAATACTGCAGGAGCAGGCTATTGGCATTCACAACTTGAGGACCCAGGCAAGATACATTGCCATATTTACTGTTTAATTTAAAATATGCATATATTGTATGATATCTTATTGCTTTCTTTTATACAACTGTGCGCGTTCGAGTTTGACTCGGGTGCAGCGATGAGTAGTGTACTTGACCTAGCCACTAGTAGACTTACCCCATTAGGAGGATACTCTGATATCTTTCGAGACCTGACACTCTTACACGTTTCACAGTAACAAATTTATGTTGGGATACGGGTTCGCGTACTCGACTAGCTATCGGTGCGTGTGACATGCATTACGGTTAGTACGTAATTCAGGATTTTATGATTAGTAGAGATTGGCATATAGATACGTGGTATGCACGTCGTGTATTCGATTGGTATATCTACATTAGGCGAGGAGGATAACTAGTAGGCGTATGGGATATACACATTAGAATTCGTAGTATCCGGAGGAGCGATATGGACGATATACTATTCAGATGCCACGTTCTTCGGAGCGATATAGATGATATACTATTCAGATACCACATTCTTCGGAGCGATATGGACGTTATACTATGCAGATGCCACTCTCTTCGGAGTGTGGACGTTATATGCCTATGCCTACCCATACATACCAAAGTTGTTCTCACATTGCATTCACTTAGATGGTTAGCATACCCTTTATTTTATTTTATTCAGTATTTATATATGGCATGCTTCTATGTATCTTGTTACGTCCCTCTGAGGACCTAGTTCTTTTCCAAATTTGGACGAGGCATATTATCCCACAGTATACGGACCCGGACAGGAGACGAGGTACGCAACTGCGGAGGAGCTAGAGGTGTTACCATCAGAGTTTCCGTGATCAGTTGGTAGGCCTTCTACCTAGGATTGGAGTATCATTATCTAGTCAGCCGATGCCCTAGTCATTACTCTTTTTATCTATCATTTTAGCACTTTTATTTCGTTATAATAGTGGGTTTGTTCCCACCAGACACTTTGGGTTTGTACTATGATATTCAGACTGATATTTATTTCCAATATTTATTTCAGTATTTCTTGGTTATATTTGTGGATGAGATTAGATTACCTGTTGTTGTTGATATTGGACTTTTTAGTGATTTAGGACAATGTAGCACTCTTCGTTAGGATCCATTAAATTGGAATATCCTGGGAGATGTGTCAGCTGGCTATTGCCATGTGGCCTGGTCCCGTGTACTTTTGGGACTGGGGCGTGACAAGGTGCATCAGGGTGACCATGGGAACTTGAAGATGATGAGTCAACATCAACATGAGGAGAAGGACATGTAGGTTCAGTCCTACGGACTTTATGAAGATATGCTGGCTCAACAAGGAAATGACATTCATCCATAGGAATATGTAAATGATCAAAAATAATGGGCAAGTACACGATGTTGAGTAAGTTACGCCATTTCTTGTGATATTGAACCATGGCATTGATGATAGTCTTAGGAAGACTGAATGGGACAGTAAAGTAAAAATGATAAAGTCCAGTCATTTCTAACATAGTAATTTAATCTGATAAAGTACACTTTGGAACAATCACAGAAAAGATCATACAATGCAGCTCATAGAAACAGTTGTTCAAATATTTAGCATAGAGAGTTCGGGTGGACGAGGCTAGGGTTCACACATCGAGTCTCTAAACGAATTGAGAGTCATATCATTTTGAAACTTCAATTATGGGTTCACTATCATTTGGAACATTAAGTATCTCTTCCAAATCAACATCATCAAACTTAATATCAATGCCACTACCTCATTATCGTATAGTACCGTGTGCAAACGACAAGTTTTAGTAAACTATGTGAATAATATTAATATAGATACGATGATAGGTTGCAGCAAAACATGCACAAACTATAAGTCAAAGATTCCTAAAGTTGGGTAGATAATCATAAAAGATAGTAAAATTTTGGGGGCTTCCTGGACAGATGTTCCTTTTACAGAAATCGTCAAACCATTCCACAAAATTTTCTAGGGTTGTACCTAAAAAGCCATCAAAATTAGCCTCATCAGGCATAGATGGACTTAAAAAAGAATATGAAGTCTCATCTTGAGGAGGATTAGATGAAGTGGCTTCACCAACCTTTCTTTTCTTCCAATCAAATAATTTTTCTGCTATTAAAAAAATTGGAAGACAAGCGAAGATTATACCTGAAAAATGGTGGATAATGGAACAGAACTACAAAGTAGACTCTGATATGCAGTTTGGAGTCTTGAAGTGGCTTGAAGAGGAAGAACCAGATAATCGGACACGAGTACGTAGGTACGTCCAGCCTACGCCACATCATCGATGATAGAATATTTTCTAGGTCAACAATACTATCTATCCATCTCACACAATAATATATGTACTTGTCAATGATATCTTAAATCCAAAATAGAGGATAATATGATAATAATAATAAAAATACTCAATCACAATAATCTATAAGGAGAAAAATGGCACGATATCATATAAAAAGGAATGAAAGTCTCAAAGTCACAACTGGAATAGTCACAATAAAATATCCAAGTTTAAGAGTCTAGCATTGATCACAATAGGTTTAAATAATAATAACATCTTAAATATCTAAAGTTGGAGACAGATCCAATACGATGTAAAAATACTAGCTAAGCCTCAACAATAACTAATTGAGCTTCATCACAAATAGTACTGGCCCTCCTGTACTATTGAAGCATCCTCAGCTAACTCTCTGTCCTATGGGTCGTAATACGTGGGACACAAATCTTCTAATAATTCATCTAAAAAATATATCAAGTTAGGATGGAGCGAGTATAACCCAATAGCAGTTTCAATTAATTTCCATAGACTATAAAAGTATAATAATAAAGTAATACAAGATGAGCGGATAAGCAATACACTATGGTATTTGAGATAGAGTGCAGCAGATAATATGGAAGCACGAAAATGTGAAGACAGATAAATAAGTGAAACTAGCAAGCACGACAGATAAAAATATAACTAGTAATATAAAGTAAACCAGAAAGTCTGTATCTAAACTAGTGTATTAAAATACCACTTTTGACATGTAAATGACTAGGGATAATATGGCTCATCGCATATGAGGAGTGCGACTGCTATCATTCCAGATTAGACCAGAAGGGGGTGGTTCCAGATTTTGTGAATGTTTATATGTCTACTATAGTATTTCTCCACCCGACTAGTATAATGAATCCAAGTCCCGACATGTAGATCAATATGATGCCAGCCATTACAAGTAATGCTAAAAGAGTCCGGATAATGGTGATGCCAATAAAAGAGTCATGATGGGCCAGCAAGTATAATCACGTATCTCAAAATAAATCCATAATTCTACTCCGAGTATCCATCGTATCGAGAAATCAGATAAAATAATACTATAAACAAGATTTATAGTAATTATCAAATAATGGAAACTATCAAAGAATATACTCGTCTGTGGTCCAGAGCAATGAATGTCAAACTGTGTTCGTATCGATGCCTTAAAGACCTAAATATGAAATATCAAATAAAAAAAGTATTTTAGAATCATAAACATGTTATACTAGCTTGAAACTAGGTCTCTAAGTCAACACTAGGTCCAACTAAGTCAAACTAAGTTAAATTAGGTCAAATTTGATCAAATTTGGTCAAACTAGGTCAAATCTAGGTCAACACAGTCAAACTAGGTCATTTTCTAGTTTCTAGGTTAATTTTACCTATTTACAAGGTTTATAAAGTTATACTAGGTCTTAATAAGTCACTATTTGGTTTTTAGGTACTAACTAAGTCAAACTAGTCATTACTAGGCTAATACTAGGTTTCTAGGCTATCCTAATAAGTTTTTACTATATATTACTCTAATATATGCTTCTACCTATAATTTCTAGCAATATCTTGGCCTATAGCTATTTATTTTACCCCTTATCACGGTATCTTAACCCGTATCACACATTTATCTAATACCTTAGGCCGTATCTCAAATATGTAAGCTATTAGTCAATATCTTAGTTCTATGGTTAATACCTTGGCTAAACTAGGTTTTCTAGTCCATACTAGTCAATATCATGCTAATATCCAAGTTTCTAGACTAATACCTTAGCCGTATCACCAATACCTCAACTATGGGTCAATATCTTGCTAATACTAGGTTTTAAAGTCATACTAGTTAGCTATGATATAATAATATCATATACACTATCTAGATATACTAATATATACAATAACTTAGTCTAACACTTAATACCTAGCCAATACCTTAGTATTACCTCATTACCTAGCTATTACCTTGGTATTACCTCATTACCTAGTTCAAATATCCAATATCTTAGTATCTTGACCAATAACTTATTCTCCTAGATACTTACCCAACTAACTCTAATACTAATAATTGATACCAAATAGGATACCTTACTTAAGCCCCAATACTCACTTACCCTCAATCATGATACTTGAAGGTCATGATACCAATATCCTCATGGTACCCAAGTAACACACTAGTACCTGACCTCAAACTCTAATACCTTGACACATAACTTACCTATACTTGTCTCACTTAATAATCACTCGTATCAACACTAACACACACTAACTAACACATATTACCTAACACTTATATATATATATATATATATATATATATATATATATATATATATATATATATATACACACTTAACAACCTATGATACCTACACTCACTTGATATCCATACTACCTAGGCTCATAGGATACACAAAATGCTTATGTTCGTATAGTCAGTTCTTTACTTGTAACTAATACTGCACCTATTAGACCTATTCAATAAATTCTAGGGTTAAAGTATGTTGTAGCCCTTCGTATCAGCTTTTTAAAACTTCAAACGGATTATATTTTTTGTGTTCAAAAGGTCCCAGAATCGCAAAAACACCAAAACACATTCGTCTTTCGGATACCTGACACTGAAACAGTTTTATAGTAATTTCTAGAACGAATTTGGCCTATTAATTTTTATATTTAGAAATCTAACTTTGATACGGGTTTTTTAAAAAGACGGAAGATTAATCAGATTTCTGAGTTAGGTGTTATGGCATTTCTAAGTCTATGGCTGCTAAAAATGAGGCTGAATACTATAATACAAAAGAACACATGTATAGACTTAATTTACCAAATCCACCTATACGCATCATGGCGTATCATGATACTGACTCTATGTATCTAATTTTGAACACATTAACACCTTCACACCATCAAATAAACATTAATAGTTCTCATTAGGACACAATACACACACTCAATGGGCACAATTGTGGTTTTTCCTAAATTGAGCCCCAAAATTATGACATCAACTTAGATCTAGCAAATTGAGGGCTCCTAGTGCCTAGATCTATCATTAGGAAGTCACATCTAACCATGGAAAGATTTCTACATGACGAAGGGGTATTCCTAACTATGAATGATAAAATTGAGAGAATTATCTAGTATTTTGGTAGCCTCTTTGGAGGATTCAAATTTGGACACGGAAGAGATGAGTCGTACACAATCTCCTAGCAAGCTCCTCTCTATGAATCTTTTTATTATCTCCAAAGCTCTAGGCCTTCATGATGGTGAAAATGAGTGAAATTGGAAGTAGATTGAGTGAAATTGGTAGGAAATTGGGTTTGCTTGGGAAGGAAGAAGCTTTGGGAAAATGAGGCTAATGAGTGAAATAAAATGATTGGATGAGCCCTAAATTGAACTTATCTATTATAGTAAGGATTGGTCATACCAAAATATCAAGTTTGTCCCTCTCCATTTTTCATGAATGAAACTAATTAACTAAAGAAAGAAATCTCTACAACTAAGAGGAATATTCTCTCCATGACAACTAAACTTAATCAATTCTAATTACGAAAGTCATGACTAACAATAATTAGCACTAACTAACACTTGCAAATTCTATGAGGTGCCCACTAACTAACACTAATATAATTTTAGGTAATCACTAATATAAAATAATATATTAAAATTTAACAACATACAAAATTACCAAAATATTCCTATGGTGGAAAGTGGTAGTTACAGAACCCCTCTAGCAACCACCACAAAGAAAAATTCAAATTTTTGTGACAAGTGGTTTGTGACAAGTGTAAAACTTGTCCCTGAACGGGATATTTTTGTTACAAGTAATTTTGCTTGTCACTTTTAATTGGATTTTGTGACAATAGTTTTATATCGTCACACATTTAAATTATTTAGTAACTATATTTTTATTGGTCGTCACTCAATATTGTCACTGAAATAAATATTAATTTTTATGAGAATCAAAGGCAAGTTTTATAGGACAAGTGAAAATACTTGTCACTTAAGATGTATTCTGTGACTTTCTTAAAAATATTTAACAACAAGTTATATATGATAAGTGAAAATACTTGTCACTTAAGGTGTATTATGTGATAATTAAATTTTTTTGTCACTTATGGTGTCTTCTATGACTTCTTTAAAGAATTGTAACATAAAGTATTATGTGAATAGTAGAAATACTTGTCACCTAATGTGTATTATGTGACTTCCTTACATAATAGTAACAACAAGTTCTATATGAGAATTGAAAATACTTGTCACTTAAGTTGTATTATGTGACAAATAAATCTTTTGTCACTTAAGGTGTATTTTGTGACTTTTTTAAATAATTGTAATAATAAGTTTTATCGGACAAAGTTAAAAAAATATATAATTATTTTTATAGAATAATAAATTCTAGGAAATTTGGTTGAAGAAAAATAATTTTAGAAAAAATATTTTCTAAGAAATATTCTGCCAAATAGTCTGGCAGAATTCACACATATTATTATTTTTATTTAACAAACTAATGGTTTTGGTGCAGTAGTAGCACCTTTGATTCCGGATGAGAATGTTAAGTGTTCAAATCACATAGGGTCCAAATATTAGATTTGTTAGTTTTATTTTTGATTCTTTTGATAAAATATAATTTTATTTTAATTTACAATAATATACTATTTGGTACAATATTTTGCGTCACTTATAACATTCATAGTGACAAGTTATGTTGTCACAAAAAGTATAGAATCATTGACAAGCTTTGCTTGTCATCGTTGAAAAGCTTTTGTGATGCCATATTTTAGTCGTCACTTTTATCTTTTAGCTACAAAGGTATATGCAACAAAAGTACGTCGTCACTGTAATAGTCACAAAAGATGTGCTTTGACAAGTTTTACTACTTCTGTGACAACTTTACATGTCACAAAAATTCAATTTTCTTATAGTGCACTGGGAAGAACTTTCTCCTGAAAATCACCTTGAGGTACTCCTATGTAAAGTCTGGATCAGCAATCCTTGGCTCATTTTTGAACCAAGTGCAAACAATTTCGAAGAGTTGCAGCCCTACAGCCTTAATCTGTATATCGTCTGGAATATGGGAAACCCGTATAAAGTGCTCGATATCCTCGAGCCACTCATCAGCATAAAAGATTCCCTCGGCCCTTTGAACTCTCCCGAGACCATCTTCGTGAAGATAAAATAGTTCCCACCTTCGGCTGACTGGGCTGCTGCGGCTGCGCTTCTACTCTCTCTACTGCCGCCAGTGTAACCTAATGGGCATTCTTTATGCCCTGCTTTATCACCTTATCCTGCTACTTGAACCCTCTGGGTCTCTATCATCCCATAAAATAGCTCAAAGAACTATGCCCCATCAGCGGGCATACCTCCCTGAGCTAGAAAAAGAAATAATGGAGGAGATGGAAGACTCTCTGAGGCACCTGGAGCAGCCTCCTACACTGGCGGAGGAATAACATCCGCCACTCTCCAAGTAACAGGTCGAGAAGTAGACGACCTCTCAGAAGCTACTGCCACTCCCGAGCTACGGGACTTAGTCTTCGGAGCCATGTTGAAAGACAGATTGAAGACAAAAGAAGTCAATATGGCACACGATAAGATATTATCAAATAAGGACAGTAATCATCAAAGATAACAAAGTATTTGGGATAAATAAGATTAGCAATTTTAAATTAGATTGGAATTCCTAGTTATGATTGAGTATTCTCTCATCCTAGTATCCTATATCCTATTATAGGCTCACAATAGTACGACTAGCCTAAGTACTACCATGACATCACACTATTTGCAAAGCTTGACCTGCATGGGCCACCATAAAACTCGGTATGACCCGTACCCGGATGATCGGGACACGAGTACATGGGTACATTTAGCCTACATCGCAACATCGATGGCAGAAAGCTGTCTAGGTCATCTATATATATATCTAATAATCTCACACAAAGATATCCAACTCTATAAGGAGAACAATGATATATATATAATGGCAATAAAAATACTCAATCACAATATCTAAAAGCACGATATGGTAACAAGAGATAGAAATCTAAATCATAAGCTCTAACAAGTCTAGACATCAAACAATAAGTCTAAAAGTAAAATATAACATCTCAAGTCTCAAGTAGTTGCCGGAGACAGATCCGGTACAAAAATACTAATAAAATAAATTAAGATAATTAGTGACTCCGGCTAGACCTCCTGACAATCACTCCAAGCTACGCCTGAGCTACATGGTCCAATTATGCACCCTCAATTCTCGAGATAATCCTCTAAAAATATTATCCAGTCAAGATGGAATGAGCATAACTAACAGTTTCAATACATAATAAAGACTATACAACAGTAATAGTAATGTCATATATGATGAAAAAAATTATGGCGTCATGGTATGAAACATAGAGTGAAACTGATAAATATAGAATCATATAAAGAAAATAGAGTGAACATATCAGTATGACAGTAAATAAAAGTCAAGTATATAAAAATCAAATAACATATCTATGTGAAAATATAACCAGTGAGAATAGAAGAATCCAACATGTAAAATATATAACCAGCAATGTTTGAGTTAAACCAGAAGGACCGTACCTAATATAGTATGTTGAAATACCAATTTTGACATGTAAACGGCTAGGGGTAATATACGGCATCACGCACGTAAAATATGTGAGTGATATCCTTCTTGATTAGACCTGAGGGGTGATTCCTGTTTTGGAAATATTTACAAGTCTACTAAAGTATTTCCCTCTCGACTAGTACTAATGAATCCAAGTCTCGACACATAGATCAGATACGAGGCCAGCCAGATAAATATAATTGATGCCAGTAAGTGAGTCCTGATGTGATGCCAGGAAAAAAGTTCTGATATAGGCCAGAAAAGTATGATGAACGTATGTCATGAAGGTGAATCCATATAATATCAATCCGTGTATCCATCGTATCAAGAATCAAGTAAAATAATGCTATAAAACATGAATCATAGTAAATATCAAGTAAAGAAAACTATGAGAGAATGCACTCGCATGTGGTCCTGTGGTAAAAATACCAAACAATGTCTTAACTGGAGTCCAAGTGGCCTATATATAAATTCTTAATGTTAACAGGTGATTTAAAATTATAAATAAGCTTAACTAACTCCATTCTAGGTTTCTTGATCAATTCTCGGTCAATAAGGTTAAACTAGGTCAACACCCAATTTTGGGTTTCCAAATATCTACTTGGTTTGCCTATGTAGCTATCTTAGCTAATATCAACTTATCTGTCAGTTTTATAGGTCATATCCTATAGATATAGATCTACTAGGTAGCATATACTATATATATATACACCTATCTAGACACATATATATAATTATCTTAAAATACCTTAGCTATCTAATTAATACCTTAACTCATTACTTAGTACCTTGACACATTACCTACCCTTCTAGATACCAACTTCAATAACTAATTCTAATTTAATACCTAAACTAAAGTTACCTTGAAACTAGAATATTTGGTACCTAGGTACCAATCTCTTTGACACTGTAAGGTAACCACTAGCCTACACTTAAAATACCTATCTAAAACCCCTTATACTAGTACTGATACACACTCAAACCTCACCACATGATACATACTTGACACACAATATTACAGGAAATTATAGTTACAAACACATATAACTCATTTGTTTGCCTGAGTGCATACGTAGAGACGCACCAACACCCCATACTCTTGTGGCTGCTACCACTTCCTACTGTAGTGCTCTGATCAATCAACCCACTGCCTGCAGAGCTTGCCTGCAGGTTCTCCCCCTCACTTACAGTTCATACATCTCCCATTTCTTCACTCCCTCATGCACTCTCACACACTCATAAGCACACACAACCAATGCACACCAAGTGCATACTCTCAAATACACTTGCAATACACTAACACCTCTTCTAACACATCCTGATATCATGACACTAAAGTAATGCATTATCACTATTACATAGGCCTAAATTGACTCTAGAACACTGTTACAATATCCCCATTGATACACTGGCACATGACGCTACCTACACACAGAACTGTGAACTTGCCTATACTTCTTTCCCCTCACTTCAGTATACTACACCCATGGTATTTTCCCTTGCAACACACTACTAGCATCCTGTAGATGGGTCGGCTCCCCCTGAACTCTGCACTGCTATACTTGTTCCAGGTAAGACTCCCTTCTTGCTATAATTTCCTGGCAGTGCCCGAACTACTCCCTCATTGATGCACAACTCTATGCCACTATAGAAGCAAAAAAAGTGCGCCTCAGATAAATGGCACAATTTTCTACAAATAAACCCAACAAGTAGAGAATGGCACACTTTCTACTTGTTCTAGAAGAAAGACGCGCATTTTCTTACTTTTGGTGCACTTTCCTTTAATTTCAGAGGATGGCGCACTATTTAGAGAGTAGAAAAGTGGTGCACTTTCTTAATTTTATAAAAGATGGAGCACAAACGATATTCTATCTCTCAATATTTAATGCAATAGAATGACAGGTGACAAATGCAGGAACCAAAGATTCAGAGGTCATCATTACAACGGAGCTACGGCACACAGACCCAGGCTGTCGTTTAGTGACCCAACCGTAGTGCCAATACCATCAAAAGTGCGCCGTAGTGACATTGCTTCAAAAGTGCACCGTAGTGCCATTTTTTTCAAAAGTGCACCGAGTGCCAATTTCTTCAAAAGTGCGCCACAGTGCCATTTTCTTCAAAAGTGTGTCGTAGTACCATTTTCTTCAAAAGTGCACCGCACTGCCAATTCGTTCAAAAGTGCGCCGCAGGGTCATTCCTTCAAAAGTGTACCACAGTGCCATTCCTTCAAAAGTGCACCGCAGTGGCATTTTTTTCAAAAGTGCACCATAGTGCTATTCTATTCAAAAGTGAACCGCAGTACCATTTTTTTCAAAAGTGCGCTGTTGTGCCAATCTCTTCAAAAGTTTACCGCAGTGCCAATCTCTTCAAAAGTGCACCGCAGTGCCATTTTCTTCAAAAGTATGCCACAGTGCCAACTCCCTAAAAAATGAGACATAGTGCCAATCTTACTAAAAAATGCACAAGTCTCCAGACGACTTCAAAAGTGCGCATACTATCCTAACCGAAAGTGAGCAGTTAAGAATGCGTGTCTTACATGCCATACTTCTCGTGAAAGGTGTACAAATAACTGTCCTACACAACCTATACTTTTTTCGTATAGGAAGCTTCGTGTCTAGCAGGCAGCAAGTTGTGCACCTACCCATGCAGAACGTGGGGTGTTAATCCACCAAAAGTGCGCGCATAATGGTAAAATAGTATTGTCTGTCCATTGTGCACACACACTCTCATAACCGCTCCTAAACTCTATAAAAGTGTCACCCTCACTTTTTCAACTAGGAGTAGTGTGATAATTTGGCATGGGTATTTTTATTTTTAGGAATATTATATTAAATATTATGCATGTTGAATATTTATTTATTGTATTATTTATTGTTAGATAATAGATTTTATTTTGAACTTATGTTAGTAGACCTAACTATTTTAGTTTAGATCAATGGACCAATATTTAATTTTTGTTAGAATTGAGCCCAATAATAAGCCCATTCATTAGGAAGATGAATTAATTAGTGAAACCAATTAGATTAGAACCTTTCCTCCTTAATTATTTCTTCATGTGAAGCCCAAGGGGTATTGTGGATATTTCATAATAACTTGGAAGAGGGGGTATAGGCCGGCCACCTATTGGAGTGGGGAGAGATTCTCTCCTCATTTTTATTCCAAATCTAGATCTAGAATTCCCTCTTCCAAATTCTTTCATTCTCATACCAATTCCTACTTAATTTTCTTCCTAATTCCTTTTTTATTCTTTATTAGAGGCTATTAGAACAAGGATGTACAAGGAGGAAGCAAGGATCTACAAGGAGGAGCAAGGATATACAAGTTGGAGGCTCTTGACACTCAATTTGGAAATTTTATTAGAAATCCATCTTCCAATAGATACACTTCAGTTTTTCCTATCTAATTAGATTCTAAATCTATAATATAATCATTAGAAACCCTCCCATGTACTAAGTCTACCCATAGGAATTGGAATTAGGTTCATAGGAGGCCTATGAAGAAAGTTATGTAGTATTTTGTGTCAATTTTGGAGGAATTACGAGATTGGCACAACTTGTGTTTGTCAATAGGTCAATTAGACCAAATTGACATGTGTTTGATTGTGCGTGACTAGTATCGTGTCCATAATTGAATACGTGTAGGCCGTATCTCGATAATTTGGCGATACCAGTTAATTTGGTAGTTTTTTTCTGACACGAGGGGTTTGAACATGTCATATTTTGACACGGGCACGTAGTCGAGTAGATAACTCTTCGTGTTGTTCATAATTATAATTTTAGTCTTGCTCGTATCCTTCATGATACGTTTGGTTGTCTGGTGGAGCCATATCGCAAGTGTATCATATAATGAGTGTGATACGGGTGCGGTGCACTCCACATATTTATTTCTTTGTATTTTAATTCAATATACTTGGTTAAAGCTATTAGAGTGATATAATTATAATTATTATATGATATATATATATATATATATATATATATATATATATATATATGTGTGTGTGTGTGTGTGTGTGTGTGTGTGTGTGTGTGTAATTATGTATATGTTCTATATTTTATTTTAATGTATGGATGGCCATGGGAGAATGGGGAGTTCATATACTTCACTAATATGGTTATTGTATGTATATACTTAGTGATATATATATGTAGATATAGATATATGTATGTAGTAACATATATATATAAAGGTATATATATATATATATATATATGTATAGTTATATTTATATGTATGTGTCTGGTTAGTGATATGTTATATATTTATATCTGTGTGTAGGTGTATCTAAGTGTGGTACTTTGGTTGTGTTATGTGGTGTTAGTGTGCGCAGAGAGTGGTATGTGTGTGAGTGAGTGTTGAGCAGTGCAATGTGTGTATATGAAGTTGGGGGAGGATCGGGTTTCGTGAGTTTGCAGTTTGGCAATTTGCATTGAGCATTGAAACTGCAGCAGAGCAGTTTAGTAGCAGTGCAACATTAGCAGCATGGCCTAGCAGCTGCATGCACAGCAAGTGGTATCAGTAACTACATCAGTTTGTACTGCAGAGCACTACAACAGCAAGAACAGCAGCTGCAGCAGCAAGAGCAAGTGTAGCAGCAACAACAGCAACTACAGAGAGCTTGTGGTGCAGCAACTTATCATGTTGTGCACTTTAGAAATGGGAGATTAGCCTTGGACTTATAGCTCGATTTAGTGAGTTGTATAGATAAGCTAGTTAGTTATATACATATATATATTGATAAACTAGTTTAGTTATATGTATATATATTGATGAGCTAGCTAGTTATCTATATATATTGATTATTTATTATATATATATATATATATATATATGAGATATATATGTAGATAAGCACTAGTTAGCTTTGGTTAGTATTATATTTAGATTACCTTGTGTGATACCAAGGTAATGAGAGTTGAGATATCTTGGGTACGGGTATTAAATATAGAGGTATGTTAGCATATTAGTTAGTATAGTATTGTATAAGTTTAAATGCATGTTAGTATATAGTTAGGTGTATGGGTAGTTAGTTACATGATAGAATTTGGATTACCTTGTGATACCAAGGTAATGTCAAGGTATTGGTTTATACACAAGGTATTGAACTTGTATATCAAGATGGGTGTGTAGGTGGTGTGATACCGCATTGGTTCAAATCCAAGGTATCCATTCAGCATTAGTTTGACTAAGAGTACTATATATATTGTCTTGTATATAGATATTATAGTATTTTCATATCTAATAACTTGCGTATCTTATGATTTGGTAATTTGTTGGTATCCTAGTATTCTAGCATAGCTAGTATAGCCTAGTTAGATAGGGTATAGACCAAATATTCTAGAGAGACTCATACAACCTAAAAATAGCTAGTTTGAGCAAGTTTGACTAGTTTAACCTAGAGTTGGTGTAGTTTGACTATTTTGACTTAGAAATGGATTTATAACCTAGAATTGAACTAGTTTAACTTTTTTTATTCCAAAAACTTGTATTGATGCAATATACCATATATAGGTCTGTGTGACACCAGCTTGGGCATCGAGAGACACACCTTGCTCAGGATCTCAGACGAGTACATTTCTTTGTTAGTTTTTATTTCATAATAGTATATATATCTCATGTTCTATAACTGTATACTTGATTCTGACATAGTAGTTTCACGGACTGGTACTACATGGATCCTGTCAGGAGATGTTATCCCCTATCGTGTTCAGCGGGTACTCCTTTATATCTATTTCATCATGTGTATCGGATATTGATTTATTATATTTTGTGTTCACAAACTGCTCTTGTTTAGTGTTCTTATATTCGTATACAAATACTGCTCGTGTTCAGTGTGCCCATATTCATGTTCGTAATGTGTCATGATTGGATCCATTGGTATTAATTGGGGATGGGAGAGTACGAGTTGATTATGTGATTTAGACCTAGTGTATCCATGTATATGTCGATTATATACCATACTTGTAATCGAGTTACCATATCATATTCATGTTCAACCTAAACCGATCACATAATTAACTTGTATTCCCTGACACATTAGTTAGATTTTAATTATTTCCATTATATTGCAGATATTCTATTGTATGTCCTTCTTTCGAGTACGTTACATGTTCGTTCTAGTTTATTTCATTTTGTTGTTTAGTTATCTTGTATTCTTTTCTATTATCTATTTTATATGCTCGATTATGTATTTGAAACTGCTTTTAGAGATATATACTTCGCTCCAATCCTGACTGGATATATTTTTTCCAGATGATTGGCTCATAGACCAGTGTCCTACATACTACGGACCGCAAGAGGGCATACCATTAGAGAATACTCCTATAAACCAGGAGGACTTAGTACCAGAGCCTAAGGAGGTTTAGTTTATTTTGGTGAACTTGTATTAGACTTTTATTGAGACTTTGGCCTGTATATTATTTCAGTCTTGTGGTTGTATCTTGATTCTTTTCTTCGATATTCCATTCGTGCTCTATCTTCCTTAGTTGCATTATGATTGAGTATAGTTATACTTATGAGATACCATATTGTTCCTCTGTTTGGAGTTGAGATGATTGACAGGTACCTTATATATATTGTGTGAGATATTTAGATAGTAGAATTGACCCAGGTAATGTTCTACCGCCGATGCTACAACGTAGGCTGGGCATACCCACATACTCGTGCCCAAATATTTTGGTGCAGGTCGTGACACATTTTTAGTGGTGGTCCATGTAGGTGTAGAGTCACAATTAGATTGATATCGCAGTAGTGCTTACCTAGAGTACTGCTACAAGCCTGCTTTAGGATATAGGATTTAGGCTGAGGGTGTATACTCAATCACAACTAGGAAATACTTCCAAATATTAGTTTTTCTATCATTCTCTATTAGAATATTTTTTTACTGTGAATACATTATGTCCTTCTTGGATATCGTATCATACTAAATATTGATTCCTTTGTTCAATCTATCTTCAGGATGCCGCCGAAGACGCATTCCCAGCACTCAGGCGCAATGCCAGCGAGGTTGGTCACTTTGTCGCCTATGAGGGCAGCACCATCAGATGATGTTTTAGCAGCTACATTCCAGAGGTCCGCTTCACCAATCTAGGTGGGCATTTTTGCAGCAGTTTTCGGAGGTGCTCCACCTCCGGTGCAGAGGGCAGCGATAACAGTTTCGAAGGATCTTTCACCCTCACCATCTGTAGTTGATTATACTAGGTATTTTTACTTTTTTAACAGATGATGGAGGTACAGCAGCGTCAGAGGTTATGAGGCAGGACATTGAGAATGCTCACCAGATTACGCTCGTAGCAGTTGAGAGAGTCGCCTTAGTCCAGCCACAAAAGGCACCACCTTAGTTCACCCTGCAGCAGCCGAGATTGGGGACTATCATAGATTTTAAGAGGATGGGGCTGAAGGATTTAAAGCTACTGAAGGGATCATTTATATTGATGATTGGATAAAAGATATTGAGGGAAACCTACGGTTGGCGCAGATTCCAGAGAGGTTGCAGATAGAGGTCGCAGGGAGCATGATGCTCGATATTGCGTTGGCTTGGTTCAGGATGGACCCTAGGATCTCAGCACCAGGACTTACTTGGGAAGCTTTTAAAAAGATCTTCAAGAAAAAATTCTTTCTAGATGTGTCTTTGACATCTCTAAAGAGCCTGTTCCAGTACCTTGTTCAGGGAGGTATGATGATGGATAAGTATACGGCAGAGTATTGCAGATTAGGCCGCTTTGTAGAGGGGCATAACCCCAGAGGAAGAGCCAAAAAGTTCAGGAAGAGACAAAATAGGGAGGTCAAATCACATACTAATGGAGATCCTACCGCCACTTTCGAGGAGATTCTGAGACATAGGAGGATCCAGTACCAACATAGGTCCAATGAAGCGGCCTTATTTTTAGCAGCAGCACCAGAGGCACTTCCAGTAGCCGAGGCTGCACTATCATGGACTAGCTAGAGCGTCGGTACAACAGATATACCAGATCCAGAGGACAGCTATTCCTTTCACTTTCTGTAAGAAGCAGGGACATGGATGGGATGCATGCAGGATGAGATTGGGCAAGTATTTATTCTGTGGATCAGGAGACCATCAGTTGAGGGCTTATCCTAATTATTTAGCTCATCCAGCTCAGGGCGGAGCTCAGGCACAAAGGGCACCCGCGAGACCACCAGAGGGACAACAGAGAGGACCTCCTCTACCACCACAGAAGCAGCAGTTCACTTAGCACCAGCAGCAGCAGAGAGGTGCCCAGCGACAGGGGCGAGCTTTCGCCTTGACCGTCGAGGAGGAGGAGCCGGTCGGTGATGTTATCTCAGGTTCAATCTATCTTGATTCTTTTCTAGCTCATGCTTTATTTGATTCCAGTGCTTCACATAGTTTTGTATCTGTATCTTTTATTCTGAAATATTATCTCGAGTCTGAACCGTTGGCGAGGACTTGTAAGATCACGATCGGGGGTGGCATTATCCTGGTCAGTGATATTTGCAAGGACCGAAGAGTTTTTTGGGAGGCCGAGAGTTGAGCGTATGTCTACTCGTAATGCCATATCCGAGCTACGATATAGTGCTCAGGATGAATTGGTTGAGTAGGCATCATGCTAGTATCGATTATCATAGAGGGATAGTTTTATTCCAGACACCAAGAGAGCCAGGGTTTGAGTTCGTCAGAGGAGCAGCAGAGCAGAGCAAAGAAGACTTCTTTAGAGCTTTGGTAGAAGAGCAGGAGCCGCCACATCTATTGATTACAGAGTATATGGACATCTTTTTGGAGGAGTTATCGGGGTTGCCACCAGACAAAGAGGTAAAGATCTCTATAGACTTGGTGCTAGGCGCATAGACAATATCATAACACGTCTATAGAGTGGACAATAACGAACTGGTGGAGTTGAAGAAGCAGGTGGATGAGTTACAGGACAAGGGTTTCATCTGCTCCAGTTCTTCACCGTAGAGTGCTCCGGTATTATTTATACCAAAGAAGGATCGTTCGGTACGCATGTTTATCGACTATAGGGCACTCAACATCCTCACTATAAAAAACAAATACCTGTTGTCGCGGATTGACAATTTATTTGATCAGTTGAGCGGAGCAAAGGTATTCTTAAAGATAGATTTGAGGTCGGAGTACCACCAGGTGAAAGTGATAAAGGAAGATATTCTGAAGATAGCTTTTAGGACTCGGTATGGGCAGTTTGAGTTCTTGGTGATGTCGTTTGGGTTGACCAATGCCCCGACGGTATTCATAAACCTGATGAATAAGGTGTTTCATCAGTACTTGGATCAATTTGTGGTAGTATTCATTGATGATATATTGATTTATTCGAAGACCCCGGAGGAGCATGAGAAGCACCTGAGGATAGTTCTAGAGACCCTCAGGAAGGAGAAGCTATATGGCAAGCTTTCAAAGTGGGAGTTCTTCCTTGATAAGGTTGAATTCCTCGAGTATGTGATTACAGGAGACGAGATCTCAGTAGCCCTGAAGAAGAGTTTAGCAGTTGAGTTATGGTCTACCCCGAGTTCAGTAGACCCGAAGAAGATCAAGAGTTTTCTTGGACTGGCAGGCTATTATCGTTGGTTTGTTCAGGATTTTTCCAGGATTACAGAGCGAATGACTTGACTAACCTGGAAGAAGGTGGAGTTCATCTAGACTGAGGATTGTCAATCTGTATTTGAGGAGCTGAAGAAGAGGTTGACTACAGCTCCAATATTGAATTGCCATCAGGGATAAGAGAATTTTTTATATACAGAGATGCATCGGGTAAGAGTTTGGGTTATGTATTGAAGCAGAACGGGAAGGTGATTAACTATGCTTCCAGGCAATTACGTCTGCATGAGAAGAATTATCCTATCCATGACTTGGAGTTGGCAGCAGTTACTTTTGCTCTTAAACTGTGGAAGCACTATTTGTATGGAGAGCGGGCAGAGATCTTTACAGATCACAAGAGCTTAAAGTATGTGTTAACAAAAAAAGAGCTCAACATGAGACAACGACGGTAGTTGGAGTTGATGAAAGACTTCGATTTTGCTTTGAAGTATCATCCAGGGAAGGCCAACGTAGTCGCAAATGCCTTGAGCAGGTATCCAGTGGCTATATATTTGACAAGGGAAATATATTTATTGGCCGATCTTGATAGCTTGGGCATTGAGGTATTAGTTCCTGGAGTTACAGCACAGATGTAGGGACTTCATGTACAATTAGAGTTGATGGACCGGATCTGAGCTGCATAGTTCGAAGATGAGTCTCTTAGGAGCATCAAAGCACAAGTCCAGATAGGATTGGCAGAGGACTTCAGCATTTCAGATAATGGATCATTGTGGCATGGTACCAGATTATGTGTGTCGAGTAGAGCATTACGTGAGAAGATTCTTCAGGAGGCGCATCGATCTCAGTACTCTATGCATCCAGGTGCCAACAAGATGTATACGGATATGAGAGAGCAGGTTTAGTGGTATGGTATGAAGCGGGAGGTATCTAACTTCGTATACAGATGTTTGGTTTGCCAGCAAGTACAGGCAGAGAGGCAGAGGCCGGGAGGATTGCTTTAGCCTTTACCCATTCCAGAGTGAAAGTAGAAGAATGTGACGATGGACTTTATTTCAGGGCTTCCACATTCTCTAGGAGGTAAAGATATAATTTGGGTCATCGTAGACAGGTTGACCAAATCAGCCCACTTTCTGCCATTCAAAGTGGGTACATCTAAGGAGAAGCTCGCAGAGATATATGTGCGTCAGATAGTCAGATTGCATGGAGTTCCTATGAGCATAGTCTCGGATCATGATAGTTGCTTCACATCCCACTTCTGGAGCAGTTTGTAGTCTAGCTTGGGCACTCAGCTCAAGTTTAGTACCACATATCATCCTCAGACAGACAGACAGTCAGAGAGGACTATTTAGACTCTCAAGGACATGCTACGCACTTGTATTTTGAATTTTGGAGGCTCTTGAGAGGATCATCTTTACTTGATAGAGTTTTCTTAAAACAAAAGCTACCAGGCCAGTATCGATATATCACCATTTGAGGCATTGTATGGATGAAGATGCCGCACTCTGTTATCATGGGATAATGTTGGTGAAAGAGCCTTATTGGGACCAGAGATGGTCATGGATGAAGCTGAGAAGGTGAAGCTCATCATGGATTGACTTCGGGTGGCGCAGGACAGACAGCGGTATTAGGCCAATAACCATCAGAGACCATTGGAGTTTGAGTTATAGATTTTGTTTTGCATTGCTTGTGATTGCTTATTTTAGTTATAGTGCTAAGGCTATATTTTTTGCTAGGTTGGTGATCTAGTTTTCTTGAGGATTTCTCTGACACGTGGCATGTTTCATTTAGGTGAAGGCAGAAAGCTTAGTCTATGATTCATCGAACCTTTTAGTATTCTCGAGAGGGTCGGTGCAGTTGTTTACAGATTAGACTTGCCACCTGCATTGGAGGGAGTGCACAACATATTTTATATGTCATAGTTGAGATGGTACGTGGCCGATCCTAGTTATGTGTTGGATCACTCGGAGATAGAGGTGGTCCCTACTCTTAGCTATCCGGAGCAGCTAGTTGAGATTCTAATCAGAGAAAGAAGGTGCTGAGGAACCAAACGATTCCTTTGGTGCGCGTCGTATGGAGGCATCACTCGCCAAGAGAAAGTACATGGGAGCGAGAGGCCGAGATGAGCGAGCGATATCCTTATCTGTTTGAGCCGTGAGATACAATTCTTTCTTGCTTGTATTGATTGCTTTTGGTAGTTAGTTTCTTCCTTAATTTTGAGGACAAAATTTTTCTAAGGTGGGTAGGATTGTCACTGTCACGACCCGATTCCGTAGAATTATTTGAGGCGTCCCCCGAATCGTGACCACCGTACGGGCCTGGGGTTGCACCCGCACAAGGCTTTAATGATTTGCATAACAAGCACATATTCAGAGTACGCAGATAAATTGAAACACAAATTTGAAACATGGAAAAGTTTTCTTTATTGATAATGAACATCTATTACAAACTCCTGAACGAGTCAGCTAATATGCCAAACGGCTTACAAAAGTGATGACTCAAAATGAGATAGCAGTCCTGTACATTACATCCCTTTATAAACTCAAAATAATAAAGAACTCCGCGCTGGAGGACGGCTTTGCCACGAAGCTGCATTGTGTATGAAGAGTGCAAGCTCCTTTCTTCAAGTACTTCAAAAGGCGGCGCGATCAGGATGCGCCAACAGCTGGACTGGATCTGGAAGACGACTTTGGCTCCTCGCTCGGTTCGCCTTAGTGCGGAGAACTTGTTTCAACGAGGGTCAGCATGTCAAAATATACTGGTAAAGGCGAGCTAACCGAACTATACCAATCAATACGTTGTTTATATGAAGCATGCATATTTTTGTGGGTTTCTGTCTTGCCTTAGTTCATTTACAAGTAAGCAGCATATAAAAATTTACTGAAATGAACGTACCACCGCTCGGTAGATTTTACCTGCCCGTCTGAACTACCTGCACAATACTTACCATGCCTTCCCTGCCACGAAGACACAAGTTAGTTTGTAACAGGTTTAAATATATATGTTGAGCACACGATGCATTGCAAGCCATATTCACACGATAAACACACGAGGCGTTGCAAGCATATACACACGAGGATCACTGGTTTGATGCCATAATGGACATAGTCAAGGACTAGGATAGCATGCAACGAGAAAACACGATGAGCTCATAAATCACGATGCATTACAAGTTATCCCGTCCGCACACGATTGACTATAAATACGAAGTCTTCCCGGATCGGATCGGTGCCAGTGCCCCAGCGACCGTCCGCAGAACTTATATCCTTATGCACAAGTTGTCCGTGATCGAACACACAATATTTAGTAAAATTATCACTTCACGCAGTTGAGGCAACACGAGTAATGCATGATTCATTTTGCATAGCCTCTAGGAACAGTTATGCGCATACACGATATGATTCATAAATAGCACAATTTATAGAAGAAGATATATTCTAACTACAATTGATGCATATGATGAACAATCCGAACGAACAAGCATGCAAGTAAGTAACCATTCACGAGTTTGATTGACAAGCAGTATTAACCAAGTCTATTCTCTTTTATCTTGGTTTTTTTTATTATTACTTGGTATCGTTTGATCGGGGCAAAGAAGAATGCAGAATTTAGGGCATAAAACTTGGAAGCAGGGCTAGCTAATCGGGATGGTAGCCACTCACTTGGTTAGAAGGAAAGGAGAAGGAGAGAGGCGCTTCACGACTCCGCTCGCAAGCCGCCCACTGCTCGTTTACCTGTATCACGAACAGCTTGATCAATAGTTTTTCCACTCTTTCCAATCTCGGAATTAAAGTGCAGTTCAATGAACAAAAATAATAAAAACCATCGAAACCGTTCAAGGAAAATAAGCAAATCTCCAAACCAACTCAAAGCACGAAAGCAACAAGCGACATCGAAAACTGAGGCAATAAAGATAGCAGCGGAGAGGTCCCTCCTGACTCTGCCGCTAAATCGATCCCGGGGGCACGGTCCACTGAATATGGGAATCGATTCCGAAGAAACAAATCCATAACGAGGACGAGTTCTTAATTTAATCTATCCCAATCGAACGATACCGTCTTGTGTTTCTTAGCCGCGCTCACCGCACCGGGAGAACGGGGCGCTACATTCTACCCAACCAATTAGAAGTTTCGTCCCAAAACTTAGGAATAATGCTTACCGTTAGGGGTTATTACGTTGCAGGCGATGATCAGGAAGGTTCGGGCAAGAATTTATGGCATGGCCTGGATTGCCACAAGCAAGAAATAACCCAAGTCTCTTACGACATTGATTGAAGGCGTGCCCACATTTGTTGCAATATTGACATACTTGGTTGGGATTTGCCCTGTGCTGACCACCGTTGTTTTGGCGCTTTGCAGCCGTGTTTTCTCTATCGTTGCCTTGGCGTTTGTGATTGTAGGTATGCACAGCGCTGGTGGAAACGTGAGGATACTGTGGTTCAAGTGATAGGGCATGATTCATGACTTCACGTATTGTTCTATACTGATTATTGATCACGTGATCATGGATGGCAGGGCGCAAACTGCCTTCAAACCTTCTAGCTTGACTCGCTGCATTAGGTAAATAGGCCCTAGCGAATTTGGAGAGTCGGTTGAATTCAGCGGAATATTGCTTAACTGACATACTGCCCTGCCGCAGCTGGACGAACTCGTTTTCCATTTGACGTTGTACTGGAGTGGGTATAAACTCCTTTTCAAACGCGGCACGAAAAGTCGTCCACGAGATCGCCTCCTCTCCGTGATTAAATTGGAGAGATCGTCGATGCACGTTCCACCAATCGTGCGCTTTGAGGCGGAGCTGAAGTTGCGCGCAGGCGACGCGATTTTCTTCGGGGACCTCTAACAGAGCGAAGTGATCTTCAAGTTCGGCTAGCCAATCTAGAGCTACCACTGGGTCCTCAGTCCCGTTGAATGGGGTGTTGCAGACTTTCTTGAAGTGTCCCAAGTTGAACGCAGTTACATCCCTCGGCCTAGGAATTTGTGGCGTCTCTACTTCAAGCATGGGCTATTCCACCGGAGTCGTTGTTGTTTCGGCGGAATGGTTGGTAGCCAAAGTCTGAACGATCTGTTGCAGGGTATCTACCTGCTTCTGTTGGACTGAGAATCGGGTCTCTAAATTGCTTTCGAACTTGGCTTGGCGAGCATCATCTCGTTGTCGTTGCGATTCTAACATTTGCATCATCCGCTCTAGCGGGTTGACTTGAGATATGCTACGCTGGCTCCGAGTGCTTTCCGAAGTGCCCGAACTGCTTTCTTGTGTTTTGTTCGGTGCTTGCGCTGCAGATTACGCTGGTACCATTCTTTCAAAAAAAGGTAAATTATATTAGAATCATAATATATTATGGACTTATTGCATGAACGTATCTTATTTTGGCCTAGCGAGTTCAAGAGTTCGCACAAGAATTTGATCGTTAAGGAACTTTTCCAGCACGAAGTCTAAAGAACTTGAATCTGTGCTCTGATACCACTATGTCAAGACCCGATTCCGTAGAATCGTTTGAGGCGTCCCCCGAATCGTGACCGCCGTGGTAGCTCTAAAATGAAAACTATCGAAACCGTTCAAGGAAAACAATCAAATCCTAAAACCAACTCAAAGCACGAAAGCAACAAGCAACATCGAAAACCGAGGCAATAAAGATAGTAGCGGTGAGGTCCCTCCTGACTCTGCCGCTAAGTCGATCCCGAGGGCACGGTCCACTGAATATGGGAATCGATTCCGAAGAAACAAATCCATAACGAGGACGAGTTCTTAATTCAATCTATCCCGATCGAACGATACCGTCTTGTATTTCTTAGTCGCGCTCTCCGCACCGGGAGAACGCGGCGCTACAGTCGCCCTCACTTTTCCAACTAGGGGTAGTATGGTAATTTGGCATGGGTATTTTTATTTTTAGGAATATTATATTAAATATTGTGCATATTGAATATTTATTTATTGTATTATTTATTGTTAGATGTTAGATTTTATTTTAGACTTGTGTTAGTAGACCTAAATAGTTTAGTTTAGATCCATGGACCAACATTTAATTCTAGTTAGAATTGAGCCCAATAGTTAGTCCATTCATTAGGAGGATGAATTAATTAGTGAAACCAATTAGTATAGAACCTTCCCTCCTTTATTATTTCTTCATGACAATCCCAAGGGATATTGTGGATATTTCATAATAACTTGGAGGAGGGGGTAGGGGTCGGCCACCTATTGGAGTGGGGAGAGACTCTCTCTCCTCATTTATTATTCTAAATCTAGATCTAGAATTTTTCTCTTCCAAATTTCTTCATTCCCACACCAATCTATACTCAAATTTCTTCTCAATTCCTTTTCTATTCTTCATTGGAGGCTATTAGAACAAGGATCTACAAAGAGGAAGTAAGGATCTACAAAAAGGAGCAAGGATCTACAAGTTTGAGGCTCTTGACACTCAATTTAGGAATTTTATTAAAAATCTATCTCCCAATAGGTACAATTTAGTTTTTCTTCACTAGTTAGACTCTAAATCTATAATTTAATAATTAATAACTCTTCCATGTACTAAGACTACCCATAGGAATTAGAATTAGGTTCATAAGAGGCCTATAAAAAAAGTTATGTGGTATTTTGTGTCAATTTTGGGGGAGATTGGCACAACTTGTGTTTGTCAATAGGTCAATTAGATATATGTTTAATTGTGTGTGACTAGTGTCATATTCACAATTGGATACATATAGGCCGTAACCCAATAATTTAGCGATACGAGTTGATTTGGTAGTTTTCTTCCGACACGGGGGGTTTGAGCATGTCACATTTTGACACGGGCACGTAGTCGAGTAGATAACTCTTCGTGTTATTCATAATTATGATTTTAGACTTACTCGTGTCCTTCGGAATACGTTTGGTTGTGTGGTGGAGCCGTATCGCAAGAGTATCATAGAATGAGTGTGATACGGGTGAGGTGCACTCCACGTGTTTGTTTTTTTGTATTTCAATTCAAATACTTTGTTAAAGCTATTAGAGTAATATAATTATAATTTTTATATGATATATATGTATATGTGTAATTATGTATATGTTTTATATTTTATTTTGATGTATGGATGGCCATGGGAGAATGGGGAGTTCACATACAACACTAGTGTGGTTATTGTATGTATATACTTAGTGATATATATATATATATATATATATATATATATATATGTGTGTGTGTGGTAACATATATATATATAGAGGTATATATATATGTATGTATATTTATATTTATATGTATGTGTTGGTTAGTGATATGTTATATATTTATATCTGTGTGTAGGTGTGTCTAAGAGAGTGGTATATCTGTGAGTGAGTGTCGAGCAGTGAAATATATGTATATGAAGTTGGGGGATGATTGAGTTTCATGAGTTTGTTGCTTGACAGTTTGCATTGAGCATTAAAACTGCAGCAGTACAGCATTAGCAGCATGGCCTACCAGCTGCATGCACAGCAAGAGGTATCAGCAACTGCAACAGTTTGCACTACAGAGCATTGCAACAGCAAGAGCAGTAGCTGCAGCAGCAAGAGCAGCAGCTGCAACAGCAAGAGCAGCAACTACAGAGAGCTTTTACAGCAGCAACTTATCATGTTGTGGACTTGAGAAAGGGCAGATTAGCCTTGAACTTATAGCTCATGTTAGTGAGTTGTATAGATAAGCTAGTTAGTTATATACATATACATATACATATTGATAAACTAGTTATTTATATGTATATATTATATGTATATATATTGATGAGCTAGCTAGCTAGCTAGCTAGCTAGTTATATATATATATATATATATATATATATATATATATGAGAGATATATATGTAGATAAGCACTAGTAAGCATCGGTTAGTATTATTTCTCAATTACCTTGTGTGATACCAAGGTAATGAGAGTTGAGGTATCCTGGGTACGGGTATTAAATATAGAGGTATGTAAGTATGTTAGTTAGTATAGTATTGCATAAGTTTAAATGCATGTTAGTAAATAGTTAGGTGTGTGGGTAGTTAGTTACATGTTAGAATTTGGATTACCTTGTGATACCAAGGTAATGTTTAAGTATTGGTTTATAATCAAGGTATTAAACTTGTATATCAAGATGGGTTTGTAGGTGGTGTGATACCGCATTGGTTCAAAGCCAAGGTATCCACTTAGCATTAGTTTGACTAAGAGTACTATATATATTGTCTTGTATCAAGATATTATAGTATTTTCATATCTAATAACTTGTCTATCTTATGATACGATATTTTGTTGGTATCCTAGTATCCTAGCATAGCTAGTATAGCCTAGTTACATAGGGTATGGACCCAATATCCTAAATATAGACTTATATAACCTAGAAATAGCTAGTTTGACCAAATTTGACCAGTTTGATCTAAACTTGACCTAGTTTGACTATATTAATTTAGAAATGGCTTTATGACCTTGAATTGAACTAGTTTAACTTATTTTCATTACAAAACATTGTATTGATGCAATATACCATATATAGGTCTGTGTGACATCAGCTTAGGCATCGAGAGACACCTTACTCGAGATCTCAAGCGAGTACATTTATCTGTTAGTTTTTATTTCATAATAGTGTATATATCTCATGTTCTAGAAATGTATACTTGATTCCGATACAATAGTTTTACGGACTGGTACAATATGGATCCTGTCAGGAGATGTTATCCCCTACCGTATTCAACATGTACTCCTTTACATATATTTTATCGTGTGTACCGAGTATTGATTTATTATATTTTGTGTTCACACAGTGCTCATATTCAGTGTGATTATATTCATGTACAAACACTGCTCGTGTTCAGTGTGCCCATATTCGTGTCCGTAATATGTCATGATTGGATCTATTGGTATTAGTTGGGGATGGGGGAGTAGGAGTTGATTATGTGATCTAGCCCTAGTATATTCGTGTACATGTCGATTATATATCACACTTGTAATCGAGTTACCATATTATATTCATGTTTAACCTAAATCGATCACATAATTAACTTGTATTCCCTGGCACATTAGTTAGATTTCAGTTATTTCTATTATATTACAAATATTCTATTGTATGTCCTTCTTTCCAGTACATTACATGATTACTCTAGTTCATTTCATTCTATTGTTTAGTTATCTTGTATTCTTTTCTATTATTAATTTTTTATGCTCGATTATGTATTTGAAACTACTTTCAGAGGTATGTACTGTAACGCCCCGCTCCGAACGGTTATGGAATACTAAGCTGCTTCGACTCGGTTGAGAATCGAGTCTCGGGGAAACCTTATCGCCAAATCAACACGGACGAAGTGCAATGAATACTTCAAATTGAAATGAACCCTTCAAATTGATCGAACGACTTCTATTGAAATAAGTCCAAGAGTTTTCGTTGGTTGCTTTGCTTCTTGGTTTTGTGTTGCTTTGTGTTTTGAGTTGCTTTCGATGACTTGGTTTTTATGATTTTGCCTTCTCGCTTGCACATTCTTTTCGAATCATAAGGGAAAGAGATTGAAGTATGCTATCCAAGTATTGTTGTATTTTCAGGACGCATAACTAAAGAGTGAACATTGCTTAAGGCTTCCCCATCCTCTCGTTCGATTCATTCGGTGAGTGGCTTATGCCGTTCGATGAATCTTTCAGTTCACATGCCTAAATAAAATGATCTCTAGTTCACTAAATGTTACCTCACTAAGAAGATAAGCTAAAGAAATGAACTGCATGCTGCTATAAATAGAGTTTTACTTTACTTCAATTGAATATTGCCCCTTACTCACTTGTTGCATCACTATATCGTGCATAAAACCTTCATGGTTAGTATTTGTGTTATGTATAAAAGAATGAATGAGAATAGTCTAGTGGTCCGCCCTGATGTTCCGGTCCTAGGGGATCTAGGGGGGTGTGGCTATTATATTATTATATGCTTGCTAATATTGTGCTTCCTAAGAGTTTGATTAATAAATGTTGCTTGCCATGCATGGATCTCGGACAACTTGTGCACAAGGTAATAGTCTCTCGATCGGTTTCTGGGGCACTGGGAATCGGTCGGTCCGGAAGGGATTGTGAGAGCACCCTGATATTCCGTTCCTACGGGATCTAGGGGGTGTTGTTGTCCATCAATGGGGAAACTCATGGACCGTCATATAGATAGGGCGCATGCTGGATTTACCTTCTTGCATACCTATCATTTTGACACCAAAGATTGATACATAAGTTTATGCATATATACAAATTGTGGCTAACTTATGTATCTGCTGCAGGGATAACCGCTCGGCCGTGGGTAAGAATTATCATATGCATATGCTATATATCGTCTATGTTTCCTCACATTAATTATTGAAAAGAAACTAGACAACCAGAAAGATCACCTAATAATGCTAGCTTTATCTGCTTACTTAGTGTGGATTTCTAAGGTGAGTTTGGCCACGGTCGCTCACCAGTACATGTGGTAGTACTGACCCACGTTTGTGGGCAAATATCCAGGTACTGGAAGCAAGAGTTTGGCAACCATTTTGAATCTGAATCAGCGTCCACGCATCCTCCCGTAGGGCTGTGTTCGTGCTGCTTCCTTCGCTTTCCTCTCCAGTGGGCTACTCCTCTTCTGCTAGATGTTTTGCTATTTTGGTCCTACTACAAGGATGTAATATTTGGGCATTTTGGCTAGTTTTGGGAATATAAAAAGAGTTGTAAGCCTTCTAAGACATATTTTTGTAACTCAGCCAAGCAAGCACTTTGTATTCAGTATTCAATAAAAAGAAAGTATTTTTGTGCCTATCAAATGTGTTCAACTTTGGTTCTCTACATTTCACTCTGTGCCTATATATGTTTATTTTGGTCTAACTTGTGTCTTGTGTAGGTACGTTGCCTGGTGCAAGCGCAACTTAGGCTTGCACGGCATCGCCCCCAAGCGAGGACGAGCTGCTACGTAGGAACCAAGCGAGGACGATCGGCCCCTACGGGAACGGGGCACGACAGGTGGTATCAGAGCATGGTTTTACGCCCTTGGCCTCTTCAAATGTTGTTTTCAAAAATGATATGAGTTTTCAAGCGATTTCAAAAGTCCCAAATTTCAAAAATTGATTTCGAATATGTAAGAAGTAAATCGAGAGTATAAAAGGTCCCTAAGAGTATGAAAACAAACGTCCCATACAATAAGTCCATAATACGTTATGAGACTAATGCAAGCTACTTTCTTTTGCAACAAAGATGACAAAAATAGGTGCTAGTAACCCTGAGACATCGTGCGCAACAAGCGTGAGCGATGATCAAATTGATAGGCTGAATGCAATGTTTCAGAATTAAAATGATTGACATACTACACAACAGGAACGATTTGATGCTCAGCAACAATGAGCTGATGCTAGGGCCTTGGCATAACAACAGCAGCTTGAGTCCCTGACTCAGATTGTGAGAACATTGGTAGCACACTGTGGTGCATCGGGAATCGCTGCACCACCTGTGACCGCCCTGACCATGCCTCAAGGAGCAGGATTAGCAGAAACAAATGAGCCTCGTCGTGCGGCCAGGAAGTCTACCTTTAAAGGTACTGAGTTTCTAAAGTTGAACCCTCCGAAGTTCGAAGGCAGGACCACGCCGGATAAGGTGATGGACTGGATCGCAAAGATGGAGAGCTTGTTTAGCTTTGCTTCAATACCTACGAACAAGAGGGTGGCGTGTGCAGATATGAAGCTGCGGTTATGTGCACACGATTGGTGGAAAATTAAGAAAGCAGATCTAGCCACCAAGCATCAGGATGGTAAGATCACTAGGAGAATGTTCAAGGAAGCATTCCTCGCACAATATCTTTCGCCAGCTATCAGACAGAGGAAAGAAGACGAGTTTACCGAACCTAATCAAGGGAACATGTCCGTCGAAGATTATGAGTCAGAATTTTCCAAACTTGCTAAGTTCGCAAGCTCGATAATTCCTGATGAGGGAGCTCGAACACATCGGTTCATAAAAGGATTAAATGATAATATGAGAAAAGATGTTATGAATCGGGAGTACAAAACATAAATACAAGCCTTTGAGGCAGCGGTGCAGAATGAGCAGTTCACGCCACGAAGTGCTCCGGAGAAGGCACCCGCTCCTCGAAACCCTCCTGCAAAATGATACCACAACGATGAAAGGAAGGCCGATACAGATAAAAGGGCCGATGCAGGTGAGAACCGCGAAAAAATGTGCAGCTTCTGTGGCCGTCCTGGTCACCTTAAAGAGACTTGTCATTTCCTCCACAGACTATGCTTTAAGTATGGGCAACCCGACCATGAATTACATGATTGGCCAAAGAGGAAAGCACTAAGAACCCAGGGGATGATGTAGGTATACAAATTATACCCCTCCGGGTCCTGCTCTTGATCCAGCTGATCGGATAAGAAGGCCATGAGTTTACCAGTTGAATATAGAGTGTGACGCTAGTGGGCACGATATTGGTGCGTCTGATTCCTTTGATCTCTTGATGCATCGTATATTGCCTCCTTGATTTCTCAGTGGGGTAGTATATAATGCCCCGCTTTGAATGGTTATAGAATACTAAGCTGCTTCGACTCGGTTGAGAATCGAGTCTCGGGGAAACCTTACCGCCAAATCAACACGGACGAAGTGCAATGAACCCTTCGAATTGATCGAACGACTTCTATTGAAATAAGTCCAAGAGTTTTTGTTGGTTGCTTTGCTTCTTGGTTTTGTGTTGCTTTGTGTTTTGAGTTGCTTTCGATGACTTGGTTTTCATGATTTTGCCTTCTCGCTTGCACGTTCTTTTCAAATCGTAAGGGAAAGAGATCGAAGTATGCTAACCAAGTATTGTTGCATTTTCAGGACACGTAACCAAAGAGTGAACGTTACTTAAGGCTTTCCCATCCACTCGTTCAATGCATTTAGTAAGTGGCTTAGGCCCTTCGATGAATCTTTCAGTTCACATGCCTAAATAAAATGATCTCTAGTTCACTAAATATTGCCTCACTAAGAAGATAAGCTAAAGAAATGAACTGCATGCTGCTATAAATAGAGTTCTACTTTACTTTAATTGAATGTTGCCCCTTACTCACTTGTTGCATCACTATATCGTGCATAAAACCTTCATAGTTAGTATTTGTGTCATGTATAAAAGAATGAATGAGAATAGTCTAGTGGTCCGCCCTGATATTCTGGTCCTACGGGATCGAGGGGGATGTGGCTAATAGATTGTTATATGCTTGCTAATGTTGTGCATCCTAAGAGTTTGATTGATAAATGTTGCTTGCATGCATGGGTCTCGGACAACTTGTGCACAAGGTAATGGTCTCTCGATCGGTTTCTGGGGCACTGGAAATCGGTCGGACCGGAAGGGATTGTGAGAGCACCCAGATATTCCGTTCCTACGGGATCTAGGGGGGTGTTGTTGTCCATCAATGGGGAAACGCATGGACTGTCATATAGATAGGGCACATGCTAGGTTTAGCTTCTTGTATACCTATCATTTTGACACCAAAGATTGATACATAAGTTTATGCATATATGTAAATTGTGGCTAACTTGTGTGTCTGCTGCAGGGATAACCGCTCGGCCGTGGGTAAAAATTATCATATGCATATGCTATATATCGTCTATGTTTTCTCACATTAATTGTTGAAAAGAAACTAGACAGCTAGAAAGATCACCTAATAATGCAAGCTTCATCTGCTTACTTAGTGTGGATTTCTAAGGTGAGTTTGGTCATGGTCGCTTAACAGTACATGTGGTAGTACTGACCCATATTTGTGGGCAAATATCCAGGTTTGAATCTAAATCAGCGTCCACGCATCCTCCTGTATGGCGGTGTTCGTGCTGCTTCCTTCTCTTTCCTCTCTAGTGGGCTACTCCTCTTCCGCTAGATGTTTTGCTATTTTGGTCCTACTACAAAGATGTAATATTTGGGCGTTATGGCTAGTTTTAGGAATGTAAAAAGAGTTATAAACCTTTTAGGCATATTTTTGTAACTCAGCCAAGCTAGCACATTGTAATCCAAATCTTCAATATTCAATAAAAAGAAAATATTTTGTGTGCCTATCAAATATGTTCAACTTTGGTTCTCTGCATTTCACTCTGTGCCTATATATGTATATTTTCATCTAACTTGTGTCTTGTGCAGGTACGTTACCTGGTGCAAGCACAACTTAGGCTTGTACGGCATCGCACCCAAGCGAGGATGAGCGGTTACGTAGGGACCAAGCGATGATGATCGGCCCCTACGGGATCGGGGTGCGACATGTACTTCGCTCCAATCCTGACTGGATATTTTTTCTCGATGATTGGCTCATAGACCAGTATCCTAGATACTAAGGACTGCAGGAGATCATACCATTAGAGGATACTCTTATAGACCAGGAGAACTTAGTACTAGAGCCTGAGGAGGTTTAGTTTATTTTTGGTGACTTGTATTAGACGTTTATTGAGACTTCGGCATGTATATTATTTCAGTCTTGTGGTTGTATCTTGATTCTTTTCTCCGTTATTCCATTCGTGCTCTATCTTCCTTAGTTGCATTATGATTGAATATAGTTACATTTATGAGATACCATATTGTTCCTCCATTTGGAGTTGAGATGACTGACATGTAGCTTATATATATTGTGTAAGATATTTAAATGGTAGAATTGACCAAGAAAGCGTTCTATCGTCGATACTGTGGCATAGGCTGGGCGTACCCACGTACTCGTGTCCGAATATCCGGGTGCAGGTCGTGACAAAAAGAAGCAGTGGCTACCTCCATAATACACATAGAGAGGAGCATATACAAACAGATAGAAAGAAAGAGGCTAGAATTTTCAAGTCTTTAAAATTCAAGAGCAGAGTGGGAGAAATAGAAACTTCTTGTACCGTTGTGCCAGAGCTTTCATATTGTTCAACTCTCCAAGTTGTTTGTAATATTCCCTACATTTCTTCATCTTTGTGTGCAATTCTTTATCGTCGTGTGCATTTCTTCATCGTCAAGTGGACCAGGGAGTAAAGTGATCGTCTGTAGATCAGATCTCTATAACTATACTTTCTCAAAATTAATTGTACTTAGATTCATGCTTAGGATCTTTTTTTTACTTTTTTTTCAATAGTTTGTAACACAAAAGTTTCCTATAAACTTTTCCTAGCAAATAATGATTACGACTCTGCTGGGGACTTCCTTCTCCTCTGATGAGAAGGTGATAGCTCAACTCGATATTGCTTTGGTTGGCTCGACACAGAAGACCTTGGTCGTGAAGTTTGACCAACATGCATATGAAGAAATACTCCATTCTGGGGGTAGTGCTCACCCCTCATCCAAACTCAAGTCGAGAAAAACTCGTAAAGTGTGGGTGCCCAAACCTCGTCATGCATATCCCAAAGTTGTATCCAACAAGGGAAAGAGCATCCTGATTTATGAGAGTGCCCCTATCAATTTTGTTCAGATTGATGACTTGGTGGACAATTCCTTTATGTTAAATAAGTGATACAGTTCGCGCAACTCGCATAATTTTAAGCAAAGGTTGATTCAAACCCAAGCTTCTGAATCCCTTGCATTAAACAAGGGATACAATTTGCGCAACTCGCATAATGTTAAGCAAAGGGTGATCTACGCCCAAATATCCTCAGTCCGCCCAAATATCCTCAGTCCGCGCATATTCGTTGTAATATGTGAGATAAGCAAGGCATGGACACCGCTGTTCAAACCAACCAGCGCACAAATAAAGTGTTGGTCTGGCAGAATCATTCTCCTAAGATCTTGATTACGCGCACAATGGAGGGAAAATTATGCGCCACTCGTGCGCCATGTCAAGACCTCCGTACAAAATTAAATGCGTGTAGACAAACTATGCCAACATTGTCTGGGCCACAAAATGTGCGCCAAACAGGAGCAATCTCTACACAACATGTTGATTATAGGCGTGTGCATAAGAGGACTGTTAGAGACAACTTTCTCTCCTCCTTGAAGAGCAAAAACTCGAGATATGACAAACCACTTGCCAATCAAGCCAGCACATCACTCTATACACAAGGGACCAAAAATATGCACAGAAGATTCAATATTTCTCATATAAAGAGACAGAGTCTGCCCTCTTCTCTTCCCTCTTTTGATTTACATAAGCACATTATACAAAAAAGTAAAGAGAGGGACCATTATGACATTACAATGGTGTTTTCTAGTAAACATCGTTGTAATTGTTAAAGAGTTATAATTGAATATTGCTATGCATCAGCAAAATGGTATGTGTTTGACTGATTGACTTGCACTATGTCTCCTAAGCCTCAACATAGAAAGCAAGTTGACAACCAGGAGCATGATGATGAACCGCTCTTTTCTTCAGCATATATGGATTCTCATCTTCCTCATGGTAGGATACAATCAAGACAAAATTCTTCAAGAACACCCAGCCAGAGAAGATTTGACCAAATTGTCGACTCCTTTGAAGTAGTATACCAAAATACTCGTTCTCGAAGATGGGAGCTCGTTCGTCATGATAATCCCCATTCCTCATAATCCGAGGCTGGGGGTGCACAATCCCCCTGATTATGAAACTGATAGTGTAGACTCCAATACATGGTTCTTTCTACCAATCCCTCTGTCGTATACATGTATATTAGCATTTACACCATCGGTGATGAAAAAATAAGCTTCTCTATCAGAAGCCACCGAATAATGCCTCAACTCATTAGAGGCCTCTTTCAAGGACATGCACTCCATGATACAAAATATGTATCAAATGATGACAACCCAATATTCTGCTACACCAATATTCGTCCAAGTGGCTTCATTCATACTTGTGCAGCCTACTCCTGGAACAACTCCTCTACAGGATAACACAAATCAAGAAGCGGTCATAAACCAAGAGTTAGTAGCACCAACTCTTCATTCTCTCAATATTTGGGATGGATCTCCACCGGTGATGATTCATGTTCAACCTGGATCCTATCAGTCAGCCACATCACTCCGAGCAGAAGATCTGTTCGATGTTATCCGAGAGTTGCTTTCACAGGTCGATATTTTAAAGAATAAAGACCAACTCAGTAAGCTGGGGGTGAAATAACCTTATCTTCCATATTGGGATAATATTTTATTCCCTTCTAAATGCAAACCCCAATCGAATGTCTTATTTGAAGGCAGGACATCACCGAGCTAATATATGAATTACTTTAATATGATAATGGCTCATCTGCAGAAAGAGGATGCTCTCCTTACCAGATTGGGATAATGATAACATCTCATCTACAGAAAGAGGATGCTCATATCAATTATGAACCTCTGCTACTGAGTCGATAACGAAGGTTCTCCCTGCTGTCCCGCTGGTGGTTTTGCGGGTGCTCTTTGTGCTTGGGCTTCGTCCTGAGATGGACGAGATGGAGCTCTAGGACAAGCCCTCAACTGATGGTCTCCTGATCCGCAAAATAAGTAGTGTCCCAATCTTATCCTGCATACATCCTATCTATATCCCTGCTTCTTGCAGAATAGGCAAGGAATAGCTGGCCTCTGGATCTGGTGCTCCTGTTGTACTGGCGCTCTATCTATTACAGGGTACTGCTACCTCAGCTGCTGGAAGTGTCTTCGATGCTGCTGTAAAAAGTGAGACCGCTTCGTTGGGCCCATGCTAGTACTGGATCCTCCTATATCCCTCGGCCTCTTGGAGCCAATCTCTATATCATCCTCTGCCCGTTGTGTATGCCTAAGAATCTCCTCAAAAGTAGTGGTGGGGTATCCATTTGTATGTTATTTAATCTCCTTGTTCAGGTCCTTTCTGAACTTCCTGGCCTTCCCTCTGGGGTTCTGTCCCTCCACAATACTCTACCCCATACTCATCCACCGTCATACCTCTCTGAACGAGGTACTGAAACTAGCTCTCTAGAGATGTCAGAGCTACATCTAGAAAGAACTTTTCCTTGAAGAGCTCCTTAAAAGCTTCCAAAGTAAGTCCCGGTGCTGAGATCCTGGGGTCCGTCCCGAACCGAGTCAATGCGATATCAAACATCATGCTTCCTGTGGCCTCTACCTGCAACCTCTCTGGAATCTGTGCCAGCCGTAGGTTTCTCTCAATGTCTTCAATTGAATCATCAGCATAATTAATTCCCTCATTGCCTTTAGAGTCCTTCGGCCCCATCCTCTTGAAATCTATGATAGTTCTCGGCCTTCGCTGTTGCGGGGTGAACTAAGGTGGTAGCATCTGTTGCTGGACTAAGGCAACTCTCTCGACTACCGTTAGCACAATTTGGTGGGCATTCTCAAAGCCCTGCCTCATAACCTTTGACTGGCATTGTTGTGTCTCCATCATCTGCTGAAATGGTGCAAACATCTGCATTTGATCGACTATGGGTGGTGGAGGTGGAAGATCCTCTGAGACTGTCGGCGCTGTCCTCTATACCGGAGGTGGATCACCCCCGAAAGCTGTTGCAGAAATACCCACCAGGATCGGTAAAGCGAACCTTTGTACTAAATTTGCTGGAACAGTGCCTGCTAGTATTGCCCTTATAGGTGGCGAAGTGACCGACCTCGTTGTCACTACGCGTGAGCATTGGGAACACGTCTTCGGTGGCATCCTGAAGATAGATTGAACAAATGAATCAATATTGAGTAAGATACGATATCATCAAAGAAGGAGATAATTATTCAAAATAAAGCAAGCATTCAAATAGATAAGGATAGCAAAACAGATATTCAAAAATGTTTCCTATTTGTGATTGAGTATACTCTCAGAACTATATCCTAAACAGGCTCATAGTAATACTCTAGCTGAGCACTATAATGATATCGGTTCTAATTGTGACTTGACCTGCATGGGCCACCACTAAAATTGTGATATGACCCGTAACTAAAATAAGGGCACGACTAGTGAGCAACGCCCAGCCTATGCCACAGCATTAACGGTAGAATGCCGTCTGGGTCAACCATACTATCTAAATATCTCCTATAATATATAAATGGTACCTGTCAATGTCATCTCAACTCCAAATGGAGGAACAATATGATATATGATAATGGTAAACAATACTCAATCACAATGTCCAACTAAGAAAGATAAAGCACAATGTATAATAAGAAAGATAAAAGAGTCACAATATATCCACAAGTCCAAAAAAATATATATACATGTCAAAAACTCAATAAAAGTCTAATATAAGTCTAAACAATAAGTCTAAGCCTCCTCAACATCTGGTACTAGGTTCTCCTGCTCTAAAGGAGTATCCTCTAATGGTACGTCATCCTGCAGCCTATAATAGGTGGGACACTGGTCCACAAGCCAATCATCTGAAAAATATATCCAGTCAGGATTGGGACGAAGTACATACCTCTGAAAGCAGTTCCAAATACATAATCTAGCATATATAACAGATAATAGAAAAGAATACAAGATACCTATCTATAAGAAATGGAGTGAACTAGAGTGAATAGGTAATGTACTGGAATGAAGAACAGGCAATATGAATAACTGCAAGTAATAAAAATAGATAACTATCTAATGTGCCATAGAGTACAAGTTTATTATGTGATAGATTTGGGAAGAACACGAATAAAATATAGTAATTTGATTACACGTGTGATATATAATTGACATGTACACTAATACAATATGGTTGATCACATAACCAACTCCTACTCCCCGGTTCCCAACCAATACTCATAGATCCAATCACGAAACATTATAAACACGAATATAAGCACAATAAATACGAGCAATGTGTGAACATGAAGTACACGATAATCAATACCCAATACACACGATAGAATACATGTGAAGGAGTACCCGCTGAACACGGTAAGGGGATAATATCTCCTGACAGGATCCATATAGTACCAGTCAGTGTAGCCCCTATATTGGAATCAAGTAAATAGTTATAGAATATGTGATATATATACTATCATGAAATTAAAACTAACAGAGAGATGTACTCACCTCTGGTCCTGAGCAATAAATGTCTCTCGATGCCCAAGCTGGTATCACACAATCCTATTTAGGAAATATTATGTCAATATGGGTGTAATAAGAGAAATGAGCTAAAATACATTAATACATGCTCTATTAGGCAATTACTAGGTCCACACTATGCTATTGGGTCTCACTAAGGTATTTGGGTCATGCTAGATATTAACTAGTAACTAACTTCCTATAATTCTAACTAATATAATACAAACTAATAACTATCGTTTCTGGCCACTAGTTAACTACTGACATTACTATCATCTAGCACTAACTTCGATATACTAACTAATATAATAATACTAACTCTTGTCAACTAACTATTACCATATTAATCAGTTGATATACTAATTGATTTAACCTTATTGGCTAATTGGCAGATATAACCAACCTATCTATCTGCACTTAACAAAGGAAAATTGAACCCAACACTAACTAGCAACACTTAATAACTAATTACTGATACCAACTACTAACATGTAACACTAATTGATAACTATTAACATATATATATATATATCTATATATATATATATATATATATATATATATATATGTATTACTATATACAACACTAACTGCTACTAATCTTGGATCAATGTGGCATCTTCTACCTACCTATCTGTCCAACTGATATCTGAATCCCTACTTATATTATTGCATCTTTGCCTATTCATAACTGATTCAAATATTAAAGTGATACTCCCTTTAGTGATTGTTCCACACTGTCCATATTGAGCTAAATGGATTACTGTCTATTCCTCATTTCTTAATACAGGCACTCACCTACGCATATTCATTTATGCACTGATTCTTCCCTTCCAAACATTCCATATGTGAACTCATCATTTCCTTACCTGATCATTCCTATTCCCAAATAATATTCTGCTGTTGCTGCTCTCTTGCCCATTTGTCACACCTCAGCCCCAAAATACGTAGGACTAGAAATACGTAACATGCCAGCTACGTATTCGACCAGACTCTGGTCTGACTCGAATATGTATAAGCTGTATTATAATGGTCACTATCTAAATAATCAAGTAAATATAAATATCTATGCCTCAATCCACAATGAACAGAATACACAAGAATGAGCTACATGTGCTAAAGTCGGCCGCCCAATAACACACAAACTCGAATAGACTCGAGAAAGAAATATGAGTCTATAAAACTAGGCTACATCAGCAGATAACTAAACAATATAAATAAATAATCATAACTCTGGTAGATATGATATAAGTACCTGATACCAATGCCTGCAAGACAAGCAACTCCATCAGCAACTCCAAAGGCTCCATAACCGTCAATGCTACAAAAACTGGCAGGGGACCAGGTCCTTAGAGGGACATAACAAGGTACAAGAAACACCATGCCAAAAGTAAATTAGTATAATGCCACATACTCAAGGGTAAACTTCTGTAACCAACTATATGATATGCACGTGAAAGCATCACTCGTACTCAGGCTGAAACCACTACAGGCTCTGTGTCGGAAAGCCCATAGCAGCAAGTAGTATCAAGACTCAGTATAGGTGCCAAAGATCTGAGACAGAGTTAAGGCACCTTTAGTGGTATCACGACTCCGATATATGTGCCACAGCACCTCTAATAATATAGTATATAAATCAATAATCAGCCTGTAGTATGGTGTATCTCTTCCCACCCAATGTAACCTCACGTCTTATGTCCACAACGTGTCATGTCCATAACATGCAAGATCTTGACCTCTAGCTATTGCAATGAGTCATAATAATATCTATATAATATACAAGTCTCATGTCACAAATCCTGTATGCCTATACAGAATCACCATGAATAACTCAAGAAAGGTTCTGTCACATGAAATAGTCTCAAGTGTCCTAGGGTATGGCGTACTTGGTAAAGCAAGCACGTAAAAATATTATTGTGGAATCAACTCTCTAAGTGACATTACACGACTCCGCGTACGGCGTTGACACCCGAATCTTATTCGGACGCTAAGCAACATCTTACGGTCCTAGGGTAAACACACACATCACATATATCGAATAACTATATTAACTAAATAAGATAAAGGCAAGGAATTGTGTTACATTATGGCAATATAAACTTGCCTGGATTCTGAACTCCGTCAACTTCTCTTGGAAAAGTAGAATCTGCATGTACATCTCCGGATATTGAAACAAACATCACTAATATTCTCAAAATACAAGAAATAGCTAGGATTGACTACCCATAAGTCCAATTTAGAGACAGGGACAAAATTGATAGTTTTGGGTCAAAACGGAGTCCACATGTGGGCCACTTCGCACCGTAAAGTATGCCAAAGGTAAAATTCTCCAAATTCGTCAAACTTAGTGTCTATGACTCCAGAACGATGATACGAACCAACGAAACGTCCAGAACTGCATTCCGATAAGCCGATCACGAAATTGCTCGTCATGTGGAACCGTGGGGCCCACGAAATAATATTTTGTCAACGTTCTCAGAATCGAACCAAACTTGGGTCACAAGACCAAGGTAACGCTGCGAATCTGATGGCGTAAGTTTCATTGCGAAATGACAACCACACCATCCATGCGAGGATTTCTTATGAGAAGTTTCTTTTAGAGGCGAGGATCCAGGAGGCCATCGGCAGAGGAGCAAGACGTTCCAGCACAACCACACCATCCAGAGCCCAGCCCGAAGGAGGAGGATCGATCCGTCGTCCCGGAGCACAGACACAGCAGAGGACGGCACCATACCAACAAAGAGAGCTTCCGACTTAATACCACTGTTGTAAGAGAGGACATTTCGAGAAGGACTGCCAAAAAAGACAGAAGACATGCATGATTTGTGGAGCAAACCAACACCAAGCCCGAGATTGCCCACAACGTAGAGATGCAGCACCGCAAACAGGACAAAGGCCAGCAGCACCAGTTTCGAGGATACTACCTCCGCTAGGAGGCCAACGTCCACCAGCACACAGAGGATTTCAGAGAGGACCACCCTTGGTCCCACAGCCGGCACAGTTTGATCGAGCCAGACAGCAGACTGGAGGACAGAGGCACGGACAGGCCTTTGCACTAGTAGCTACTGAGGAGGAAACAAAAGGGGAAGCTATCACAGGTACTATTTTAGTTGCATCATTACCTGCAACTGAATTGTTTGATTCTGGAGCTACACTATCGTTCATATCTAGTAGATTCGTAGCAATGCATAGAGTAGCTACTTCTCCCTTACCTAAGAGTTGGAAGATTTTTATCGGAGGAGGCATCATGCTGGTTACCAGCACTATTAGAACGTGCTCAGTAGTCATATGTGGTAGAGAGATGAGAGCACGATTCTTGGTATTATCGATGCTATACTTTGACGTTGTGCTAGGCATGGACTGGTTAAGCCAGTATAATACCGTACTAGATTGCCGGAAGGATAGCATCACTTTTAGACTGCTAGATCAACCGGAGTTCGAGTACATGCGAGGGACCATCGAGCAAGGAGTATGACAGATAGCCGGAGCTTACATGGCTATGGAGATGGTACCCCTACCAATAGTTGCAGAATTCGAGAATGTTTTTCTGGAGGAGTTACCAAGCTTACCGCCAGATAGAGACGTGGAGTTCACTATTGAGCTAGTACCTGGAGCAGCATCGGTATCTTTAAATGTATACCGATTAGCGAAGAAGGAACTAGATGAGATGAAGCTACAATTAGAGGAGTTACAGAACAAGGGATTTATTCATCCTAGTGCATCACCTTGGGGAGCACCAGTGTTGTTTGTACATAAGAAGGATGGGACAGTACATATATGCATTGATTACAGAGCCCTTAATGCTTTGACTATCAAGAACAAGTACCCCCTGCTGCGAATTGATGATTTATTCGACCAGTTGACAGGAGCAGTGGTGTTCACAAAGATCGACTTGAGATCGGGTTATCATTAGGTAAAGGTGTGAAGAAAAGACATTCCAAAGACAGCATTCAGGACTCGTTATGGTCACTACGAGTTCTTAGTGACGCCTTTTGGACTGACGAATGCGCCTGCTGTATTTATGAACTTGATGAACAGAGTCTTCCACCAATACTTAGACCAGTTCGTGGTAGTCTTCATCGACGACATCTTGTTGTATTCAAAGAGCCACGAGGAGCACGAAGAGCACTTAAGAAAAGTATCAGAGAAGGTGAGGAGAGAGAGGCTTTATGCCAAGCTCAGCAAGTGCAAGTTCCTCCTAGATCGTGTCGCTTTTCTTGGACACGTTATCTCAGGAGATGGTATTTCAGTAGATCCGGCGAAGATTTCATCAGTAGAGACATGGCCAACCCCTACCAATGTCTCAAAGGTGAGGAGTTTCCTAGGACTTACCGGATATTACAGGAGGTTTGTAGAGAATTTTGCAAGGATCGCAGAACCGATGAACCGCTTGACCCGTAAGGATCAGGAGTTCACCTGGACAGAGGAGTGTCAGAAGGTGTTCGATGGACTGAAGAAGTATCTGACTACTGCACCTATCTTAACCATACCTTCTGGACCCGGAGGATTCGGGATCTATAGCGATACATCCGGAAAAGGATTAGGATGTGTCTTGATGCAGCATGGAAAGGTTGTGGCCTATGCCTCTAGGCAGTTAAGGACCCATAAGAAGAACTATCCCACTCACGGCTTGGAGCTTGCCGCAGTGATCTTTGCTTTGATGCTTTGGAGGCACTACCTATACGGAGAAAGAGTGGATATATATATTTACTGATCACAAAAGCCTGAAGTACATCTATACCTAGAAGGACCTGTACCAGAGACAAAGACGTTGGCTCGAGGTGATGACAGAATTTGAGATTGAGCTACAGTACCACCTGGGAAATGCCAACGTAGTAGCTGACGCATTGAGCAGAAGACCCATGGCATTCTTTTTGACTATCCAGCAGCATCTGTTGAGAGATCTAGAACATATGGGAATAGAGGTCATTATGCCCGGAGTAGACGGACAGTTGCCGAGTTTCCAGTTGCAATCGACATTAGTGGAGAGGATCAAGGCTGCTTTGCCGACAGATGCCAGATTCCAGAGACTTCGACAGAGGATAGAGGCCGCAATACAGACAGGATTGCGTATACGTGAAGACGGGACTTTGAGATGTGGAGATCTTCTCTATATTCCAAACGAAGAACTTCGTCAGGAGCTGATGTCAGAGGCATACAGTTCAACCTACTCTATTCATCCAGGAGGCACGAAGATGTACAGAGACTTAAGCAGTACTACTCGTGGCATGGAATGAAGACGGAGATAGCCCGCTTTGTGGTGAAGTACCTGGTGTGTCAGCAAGTCAAGGCTAAGCATCAGAGGTCTGCAGGGTTACTTCAACCGCTCCCGATACCGTAGTAGAAATTGGAGCATATCACTATGGACTTTGTTACGGGTTTTCTGAGGAGCCCTAGTGGTCGTAATATAGTTTGGGTAATCGTGGATAGACTCACCAAGTCCACTCACTTTTTACCCTTCAGAGTTGGACAATCTACGGAGGTCTTTGCAGATATATACATGAAAAAGATCGTGCGACTGCATGGAGTGCCAGTTAGTATCGTGTCTGACAGGGATACGAGGTTTACATCTTACTTTTGGCGGAGTATGCAAGAGAGTCTCGGTACCCGCCTAAAGTTTAGCACATCGTATCACCCGCAGATAGATGGCCAGTCTGAGCACACCATTCATACATTGGAAGATATGTTAAGAGCATGCATGCTTGATTTCGGAGGATCATGGGAGGACCATTTGCATTTGGTCAAATTTTTCTACAACAACAGCTATCAAGCGAGCATCCAGATGGCTCCCTATGAAGCGTTGTATGGAAGAAAGTATCGTTCACCCGTATGTTAGAGCGATATAGGCGAGAGACAGTTTCTTAGGCCAGAGTTGGTTGTCCGTACAGTAGAGAAGGTAAAGAAGATCCAAGGGCACCTGTAGAAGCATAAAAAATACGCTGGGAGGATCTACGCAGCCTCTTGATGCAGAGCAGCGTAAACAGTGGCCTTCAGAGCTATCAAGAGTGCAACAGAGCTTTTTCTGCTAAAACACAGCATGAAGTGTAAGCCCAAAGGACCATCCGCGTAAGTGCAGTACGTCCAGGCCGCTCCAGCGTAAGACAGAGTTCTTCATCGCCTCCATGGCATAAAACTCAGCCGCTCTCAAAGCAGCGTTAATGCGTACGAGGAACGCTTCATTTTTCCCGAAATGAACCTGTCAAGTCACGCAGTGAACCTGGCCTCTGACTCCTGACAAAAAGTGCTGCACGGCTACCCAGACGACGGCTGGAAACGATGGCAGACCCCTCAGGATGCGCCAACAGTATGATGGCGGATCTCGATATTTAATGCAGAGGATTTGGTTAAAATATCACCAAACCGTCGGTTACCAAAGTCCACCCAGCGTAAACCGCTCTTTCGCGTACAAGGGAATACGCCGACCTATTTTACACAGGCAAACATGAGCTGTTTTACGCTCCGCAGTAGATAAACCGCCTGCCACGTCAAAAGCTGCACTTCGTACAGGGCCCGAGGCACGTCTCTACGTCAAATTGCACAGAGCGGTGACAGTTTCCCTCAAGACACGTCTCTGCGACGGATGCACAGAAGGGATGCAGACCTTCAAAATACGTCTCCGTATTTAATGCATAGGATGGTGGCAAATCTTTGTAAGAGATTTGATTACACCTTCGAAAGCCGTAATTCCGGCGAAGACGTCCACATCAACACTCTGGCACGGTACGCAGCGGCTTCTACGCCCATTCAGGATCTGTGCTCATTTGGCTTCAAACGCCCACTCAGTCTCTACGACCATTCGGCTTTTATGCCTGTTCGGCTTCTATGCCTGTTCGGCTTCTATGCCCATTCGGCTTCTACGTCTGTTCGGCTTCTATGCCTATTTTGGCTTCTACGCCAGGGATGACAGTCATTTGGCTTCTACGCCAACCTTTTCTACACAAGGGATACCTACCTACGTGGCTTCTACGCCGTGATCCTCGCAGCAGATATAAGCGTTTTGTCCCCTTAGTTGGACACGTGTCACATGCTCACTCAAAAGGTCATTTATGCGCAGGCATTGGTTATTTTAACCGTTGTGTAAAAGGGTGCTGCACTGTCCACTCCTCGGTTGTTACACTGACGGAGTGGTCACTGTCACCAAAACTCTATAAATAGAGACCCCTATCAATGGGGAAGAGGGTCGACAATTTGGAAGATCGAACCAGGTCGGAGAATTGGTAGAAAAAAGAGAGAGAGAGAGAAGGAGAAGGAGAAGGAGAGAAAAGTCCGGAGCTCAGGCAAAGAGTAGGGGTCGACGGCTCTGGCACCGTGCATCCACCCTCCTTTGCAGCCTTCGAAGCCGCTACCCGTCATTCACGGCACTTCTTCAACATCGTGTAGTCCAAGGGCTAAAGTGATCGACTGCAGATCAGACACCTATAGCAATTTATACCCAGATTATATAAATTATACTCTTGCATCCGCGTATAGGATCGAATTGTACAAGTTTGTTCGTAAACCAAAGGGCACGGGTCTCGTATAAACCCTGTCATTGAAATACACTTTCATTCTTTCGTTTAATACCACAAACAAGATGGCGACTCTGCTTGGGACATCTTTCTCTTCTGACGAGGAAGTAATTGCTCAACACGATGCGGCATCCGTGGGCTCCGTAAAGAAGATACTAGTCGTCCAATTCGATCAGTCTGCCTACGAAGACATGCTTCGGACTGTAGGTAGCTCTCACTCTCTCTCCGTCCGAGACAACAGGAAGCTGCGCAAAGTATGGATGCCCAAGACATCCTCCGCCGTTCCTGTGGACTCTCCGATCTCTCCGATCTCTCCGACCAATGAGGTGGTAGCATCGCTCCCTCCGTGCCCCACACGTAAAATTTATTCTCCCGCTACGCACGGTATAGACAAAACTTCGGGCAAAGCCTCAGCGCTAACCCAGGAGTATCCACTGCACTTTACGCGCAGAAATCAGTCTCCCGCTACACGCGGTACAGACAAAACTTCGGGCAAAGCCTCAGCGCTAACCCAGGAGTACCCACTGCACTTTACGTGCAGAAATCAGTCTCCCGCTACGCGCGGTACAGACAAAACTTCTGGCAAAGCCTCAGCGCTAACCCAGAAGTACCTGCTGCGCTCTACGTGTAGGAACCAGTCTCCCGCTACGCGCGGTACAGACCAAACTTCTGGTGATGCCTCAGCGCCAGGATAGACAATATCTGACCTCTACGAGGAACCAGGTGAATGCCATGATTCTGCGAAGGGAAGCAGGTAGCGGAATACTCGACTCCTCGGCCATTACGCCAGCGAAGAAGCAATCTGCCTACCCTCCGGATTACGCGTGAAGCCGACGGCCAACTGAGGACCTCTTCAGCCTTACGCCACTCTGAGCGAATCTCCAATTTACACCGGGCAAAGTCCAACGACGTAAAACAAGCTCAAGCTGCTACTCCCCCTGACCTGCGCAAATACTTAATCCAGAAGCGTAAGGAGAGGGGACCTTCCAACATGTCTATTATGCCCCCTAGTGAGCAATGTTGTAATAGTCATAAAATTGTGATTGATTGTTGCTGTTCTAAGGCAAAACGGCCGGTTTTCGACCGATTGAGCTACTCTCAGTCTTTCCCGGAAGAAGAGCCCGTGTATGCATCCGTGAACATGGCTTCTCACATACCTAGAGGAGGGCCGAGCTCAAGACGTCATCCCGCAGGACCTCCGAGCCGAAGAAGATTCGAAGACCTCCTCAGGAACATTGAAGCTGGGGTATTCCAAAACACTCATGTAAGGTCACATCAACCGGCTTCGTACTCATCCGATTCTGACACTGGGGTCGCCAATCTCCCAGATCAGATGCTGAGAGTATAGAGTCGACTTCTGCAGCGACCTACACTTGTCCTTCGAGGACGCCCAGGGAAATGGGAGTCTACGCCATTGAAGACGAACGCGAGGAAGCTTCGCCGTCAGGAACGCAAAACAACGCATCACTATGCTGGAAACATCTCTGGGACAAATGCAATCCACGATGGAGAACATGCACCGGATGATGCTAGCTCAGCACGCCACTGCCGTGGCTCAAGCATCGGTCCCGCCAACTTAGATACGTGTGGAGGTGGACTTACCACCATCCAACCCGGGCCAAGAGCTTGCGCTGGATCAAGAGTCAGCATTTCCTCCCCTTTCTCACTCAGGGAATGCCTTACCTCCCGCTGGAGTTACAATACAACCAACTTCGCACCACTCCGCAGCCCCGCTTCCGACCGAAAATTCGATGCAGGCAGTACGGGAATTGAAAGCCCAGTTCGATGCCTTGAAGCACAAAGATTAGCTCAAGAAACTGGGAATCAACCAACCCTACCCAGCTATCTGGGAAGAAGTCCCTTTTCCTCCGAAGTACAAGCCCCAGACTATGGCTCTGTTCGAAGGAAAAATATCGCCCAGTCAATACATGAACTATTTCAGTATGATGACGGTGTTGCTACAAGGGAACGACGCCCTCCTTACTCGGGTGTTCAAAGGCTGCCTCTCAGGAGTAGCCTATCAGTGGTACCATAGCTTGGCGGACAACTGCATTACTTCCTTCAAAGACTTCAAAGCTTTATTCTTCACGCGATTCTATGAGGGTGGGATGGACATGTCTATGTCCTCTCTCATCGAAGTCAAGCAAAGAGAAAAGGAGGACGTTCGCACCTTCGTCGAACGTTTTCGTCAGGCCACCTTACAAATGCCTCCAGGAGTTTCGTACTCGGCGTTAGTAGATATTTACAGGAAAAACCTCCTTCCTGTAGTCTCGGTGTTTACAGGACCATATAAGTTCCATGGGTGGCCTTCGTTCATCATCTCGGCAGTGGCTGCCGAAGACAACAGTCGCAAGGCGTGCGACAATGGTATCATGATCTCCGCCTTTGATAGAGGCAAAAGGTCATCTCCCAGCAGCGACCATCCTCGCAGCTCCAAGGGAAAAGAAGCTCTGACAGTCAATACGTCTAGACAAAAGATGGCGGTGACCACGCAGACGAAACCCGGGACTTCCAGGCCCGTCGAAGTCTACTCTTTCGACGACGACGATATCCCTAGTATATTCGAATGTCTCGTCAAAAGTGGCAAGATCACCCTTCCAGAGCTAAGGCGGCCCCAAGAAGCCAGCAGTACTGACGACCCCAAATACTGTATCTTCCACAGATACGTACACCACCCAACAAAGGCGTGTTACATACTGAAGAGGAGGATCCATGGGTTGATCGATGCCAAGGCCATCACTCTGCACAATACCGAGAATACGGTCATGGCCAACATGATCTCTCTACGATTCGACGATCTTCCTTCCGAAGAGGTCATGAACGGTGTCATGCCCATTTCCCGAGCTACGATGGACATCGTCAATCTCCCTCCCTCTAGAGATCAAAATCAAGACCTAGTACCCCTGACCACCCGGCAGGGCAAAATCATGTAGGTTCATCCAGATTTAGTGTCAGAGCTCGAGGAAGAGACCAAAAAGAGCCCCAAATATAGACCATGCCACATGGTCGCAACTTCTTCTGCATCGGACGAAGACGAAGTATTTGCCGTAACCCGTTCGGGGAAGGCCTACCTCAACGACAACGGAGCAGGTCAGGAAGGCGCGCCGGCTGACGCTCCAGCCGCCAAACCTTCAGAACAAGGTCCCGCCATGCAAAACATCAGCCCTGCGAAACCTACTCCGGCAGAAAAGGGAAAGCAGAGAGAAGTACGCTTTGATAAACCTGTGAAAAACATTCCAAGCAAAGGTTTAGAGAAGCCGTACGAATTTGACATCCTGGCCCAACTAGCCAATACGCCGGCCAGGTTGTCCATCTTTGAACTACTCAGGCTCTCCCCAGACACTCGTCTAGCCTTGAGTGAAGCACTAATGCAGGCGGAGGTATACTTGACCCAGCTCAAGTCCCCCGACGAAGAGCCAGTGGTGTGTCCTCAGTGCTACAGCGTGATGGAGGTGGTCCCAAATATCACTTTCACTCAAGATGACATGCTGTTAAAACATAACAGACATGACAGGCCCCTCTATTACATCGGGTATGTCGATTCCATGGAGGTCGACCGGATTCACATAGATCCGGGGTCGTCGATCAGCATCATCCCTCACAGTCTGCTCAGGCCGCTAAGAATTCCTACCAGCGAACTGGCTTACACTACCACTACAATCGTGGGTTTCAACGCTGGAAGAAGTAAGCCCTTGGGGAAGATCCGCTTGAGAATCCAGATCGGCAACCTTAGATCGGTGGCCACATGTTACGTCATCGATTCAGAGGTATCCTACAACATTTTGCTGGGAAGACCGTGGATCCACGACCACAACATCGTTCCTTCAACCCTACATCAATGCCTTAAATATATAGACGCACAAGGAACCGTACAAACAGAGGTGGCTGACCTAAACCCGTTTAAACGAATAGAATCCTACTATTCCGATGCCGTGTTGTACTCCCAAGACCACACGGAAGAAGCGCCAGGCGAGGCCAAAGATGGACCACTCGTCCAAGAGCCAGAAGAGCCCTCTACTACACTGCCGCTGTCGATCAAAGTGAAAGGACGAACCACTCATCCAAGAACCATAGAGCCTATGGCTATTCACCTTAACAAGACCAAGTCAGGAAAAGGAAGTAATCCTCTAGTGATCACTTTGAACCGGAAGCCTCCACCCTTGGCCATCAACCTTCAGCACAACAGGCAGCCGACTGATGTAAGCGCAACCAGGAACGGGGTTCCAGATGATAATAAACATCCTCTTTTTCGGTAAATCGGTGCTCAAATTCCGAAACAGGAATCCACTCCCCATGATGAAGTAGAACCAATAGCACAAAAATTCTTGCAAGCTATAAACTCCTATCGTCCGTATGTCTAGGAAGTGGCATCATCGTCCAATGTCGTCGCGATATATGGGCCACACGAGGATTCTATCTTCATCGTCCCTCCTACCTACAGCAGCCAGCGTTCGATAGTCTTCGGCCGCGTGCACAATCAACCGACTGCCCAGGAAGATCCTTTCGACAACGATACTGGGAGAATGCAGGTTCACAGATACAGCCCTCAAGCACTGAAGATCATGCAAAACATGGGCTACGACTTAAAGCGGAAGCCAGGCCTCAACTATGGAAGAGGCAGATGAACGCCGTCGTGCGGCAACACCCGCTATCAACAGACCCGTTTCGGATTAGGATATGCCACCGCCCTTGCGACTTCTAAGTCAGACGAGGAAATCTCTTCCTCCCAGAATGGCTTGTCGCCCCCCGACTCACCTAATGCTCTCGAACAAACACTATCAGTAAATTTGGTGGTGACAGATCCCTCTGGAGCAGATAAGCAGGATTCGGAGCCGTTTGAGAATGACTCTTGGGCTCAGCAAATGGATACACAATGGGAATTCTGCTTCGAGCAAAGAGAACCTCCCACCAAAGACGAAGTTATCCAGATCGATATTGGGGATGAACTTTCGCCGAAGCCAATATTTATCAGTAATAATCTTCCCCCTGCTGAAAGGAAAGAAGTTATACAGCTAATAAAGGAATACATCAACGTCTTTGCATGGAATTATGAGGACATGCCAGGCCTGGACCCGAAAGTAGCTACTCACAAGCTCAATATATTGACCAATTCGAAGCCAGTAAAGCAGCACCAACGCCGGTTCCGCCCAGATATGATGGACGCCATCGAAGCTGAAGTCAAGAAGTTGATAGCCTGCGGTTTCATCCGGGAAGAACAACATCCCGACTGGGTCGCCAATGTTATCCCAGTCATAAAGAAAAATGGAAAGGTATGTATCTGTATCGATTACCGAGATCTGAATGCGGCCTGCCCCAAGGATGAATTCCCTCTTCCCATCACGGATATCATGATCGATAATACCTGCCGCTTTGAACGCATGTATTTCATGGATGGGTTCTCAGGGTACAATCAGATCAAGATGCATCCTGAAAACGAGAAGCACACCGCCTTCCGGACACCATTGGGAGTATATTGCTACACGGTCATGCCCTTCGGATTGAAGAACGCCGGGGCTACATACCAACGAGCTATGAGTAACATATTCCACGAGCATTTACGCAAAACAGTGGAATGTTACGTGGACGACATAGCCGTCAAGAGCCGCCATAAAGGCAATCACATTCAAGACCTGAGGACGGTATTCGAGTTAATGCGCCAACATCAACTCAAGATGAACCCTACGAAGTCCTTTCTGGGTGTATCTAGTGGTAAATTCTTGGGATTTGTCATTACCGCCAAAGACATCCAAGTGGACCCTGATAAAGTCCAGGCAATCGTGGAAATGCGACCGCCCCGTAATCTGAGGGAACTCAGGGGATTTCAAGGACGTCTGGCTTACATCCGGCGATTCATATCCAACCTCTCGGGGAGATGTCAGCCCTTCTCTCATCTCATGAAGAAAGGTGTATCCTTCGTATGGGACGAAACCTGCCAGCAAGCGTTCGGAGATATCAAACGCTACCTCACCAGTCTACCAGTTCTGGTGCCTCCCGTTATGGGAAAACCGTTCTTGCTGTACGTCCGAGCAATAGATCATTCGCTAGGAGCTCTTCTCGCACAGAAGAACGATATAGGGCATGAATAGGCTATCTACTACCTCAGCAGGATGATGGTCGGAGCCGAACACCGGTACAACCCAGTAGAGAAAGAATGCTTGGCTCTGATGTTCGCTATCTAAAAGATGTGGCACTACGTCATCGGCCAGACTATCTACATTATCTCCAGGATTAACCCTCTTGGAGTACTGATGAGCAAGCCGAGCATTCTTAATTCCCGACTCGCAACTTGGGCGATGCTGTTAACACCATATGACATGGTATACGTACCGCAGGAGTCCATCAAAGGCCAAGCGCTGGCCGACTTCCTAGCTGCTCACCCGATCCCGGAGACCTCCAAATTATAGGAAGACATTCCCGACGAAGTTGCAGAATGTAATTCCGTAATGAAAGGTGACGCATGGCAACTGTTTTTCGATGGCGCCTCCAGAACCGGTCCTAAGGAAAACATCATTTCGGGAGTGGGAGTCGTCCTGGTCGCCCCTGATCAGCTCGTCATCTACCGAGCATATTCTCTTAGCGAGCCCTGCTCAAACAATGTGGCGGAGTACAACGCTCTACTAATAGGGCTCCAAGTTGCTAAAGAGCTGGGGGTAAAGTCCCTGGAAGCTTTCGGTAATTCTCTGCTTATCGTCAATCAAGTCAGGGGAATATATGAAGTCCGGAATCCAGACCTCATCTCCTATCACCAAGCGACGGTCGAGATAGCCATGACATTCAAGGAGTTCTTCCTAGAGCATGTACCTCGATCTCAGAATCTGGAAGCTGATGCCCTAGCCAGTCTAGCGGCAGATTTAGCTACTCCCGTAAGAAGGCAGGATTCGGTAATCCTTCTTAACAGAGACTTGTTCTGTGTGAAGAACAGCTGTCACATAGAACGCAGCTACGCTGTCAACACCGATCCTCCTACGAGAGATTGGACAAGTCCCTTCATAGATTTTGTGGCATACGGAATCTTGCCGGAGGACCCCAAAGAAGCAGTATCCGCCAAGAGACGATCACTACGCTTCTACTTCGATGCATCTTCACAAAGCCTATATCGCCGGACCTACGACGGATTACTATTGAGATGCCTCTCTAGCGACGAAGCACAACATATTATCCGTGAAGCTCACGACGGCGTGTGCGGAGCGCATCAACCCGGTCCTAAGCTACAGGATCGCATCAGGAGAATGGGCTATTACTGGCCTACTATGATCGCAGATGCAATACGGTATGCAAGACGTTGCAGAGCCTGTCAGGTTCATGCAGACTTCATACATCAACCGTCCGAACATCTACATCCCACGGTCGCATCCTGGCCTTTCGAAGCATGGGGTATGGATATCATCGGCCCTATTCACCCGTCTTCTTCCAGGGGTCACCAGTTCATACTGGCCATCACGGATTACTTCTCCAAATGGGCAGAGGCAATCCCTCTCGCTGAGGTAAAGGCATCTAATGTGATCAGCTTCATCAAGTATCAAGTCATTTATCGCTTCGGGGTACCCCGGAGGATAATTTACGACAATGGGCCTCAGTTCATCAGCCAAGCATTTCATCGGTTTTGCGATAAAAATCGAATACGCAATATTGCCTCTACGGCATACTACCCAACTGCTAATGGTTTGGCAGAAGCTTTCAACAAAACCATTATCAAACTCTTGAAGAAATTCGTCTCTTCAAACAAAAGACTGGAACGAGAAGCTGGGCGAATGTCTCTGGGCATACCGTACAACGGTACGGACGTCGACAGGCTGCACCCCGTTCTCGCTGGTCTATGGGAGTGAAGCGGTTCTCCTCATTGAAATCCAGATCCCGTCGCTCAGGATAGTCATAACTAATGAGCTGACTCGAGAAAAGAATGACCTGTTAAGGCTCCAAGAGCTGGAAGGATTAAACGAGAAATGCCTCCAAGCTCAACAGCGCATCGCGCTCTACCAAGCACGCATTTCCAGAGCTTTCAATCATAAAGTAAAGGAAAGGGTATTCAAAGTTGGCGAGCTAGTTCTAGCCATAAGAAGGCCGATGATTCTTACTCACAGAAGTAAAGGCAAATTCCAGCCCAAGTAGGAAGGCCCTTATGTGATCGAGACAACGTTCTCGAATGGCGCTTACAGGTTAGCCCAGCCTAACGGAGACCTGTTAATGGCTCCTATCAACGGTAAATTCCTGAAGAGGTACTATGCTTAATCTCCCCCGCTCGAGTGGAATATAGCGAGGATCTCGATTCTGACAAAACTACTTCCAGAACACAATTAGTTGGGTTACACAGGCAATATCGCTCCGCTACCTGGGGCAGCAGCCACGACAGTGACCTCTAGCGAGGATTCTCCGACGCCGCCGGCCGGAACTGTAGAAAGTCCCTCTCTAAAAGGCGAGGAACCTTCAGCCAAAGAATCATCCCTAATATGGGGAAAGGCAGGCTCATTCCCGGGAGCCTCAACACCAAGAATGTGGAGAGGACGAGCAACCGCCTCCTTCCTTCTCTTACGAAAAGAAACTTCCTTCGGAGCAGAAGCCCGTCGCTTCCCAGAAGAGACTACCAAAGCCCCCGCAGGCAGAGGCACTTTGCACCTCGGCACCGACACCAGAGGCTCATCCGGAGTACCAGACTCCTCTCCATCGTCCAAAGAAACCGAGGGGACGTCAACTCTGCCCTCAGGCTTGGGAGAAGGCACCCTGAAACTTCTACGCGTGTCAAAATCATGATGGAAGGTATTAATCGCCACATAGAACTGGGCGTATGAATGGAGAATATGGAGCTCCGTGGAGGTAGTAACGACCGGCATGATAAACATTGCCCACGTACAACCCATGAGGAAATATCGCCACCCTCTGGCTCCATCAATGAGTTCGCCCCTGGACCTAAAGCTGGTGACGGCATTGCCTACGTGCAACTGATCGTACCCAAACTGCCGGGCAAACTGACTAGGCAAGTAGGGCTCGAAGAAATAATGGTCTTCGCTCCTATACAACAGATGGGAGGGTCTAATACAGACCAACCAGTTAAAAGCTTCCGGGGAAAGGTTGGCCTTCTCTCCACCTGAATCCTCAAGCCGTACCCCTGATTGATTGCGATGAACGGAGGGGACAATACAGAGAATCTTCCAGCCGTGGCTGAGGTTCAACACCAGCCGACAGTCTAAGACTGTGTTCACATTCCAGGAGGAATCCTTGTAATTCAGCAAGAATATACCCCCCGAGCTGCTACCGGAGCCAGGAGATATCACCCGGAGATTATGGAGAATTAACCATCCCATCAAGTATAGGTATGGTAACTCCACCCTGGGAAAACTCTCACGCCGAGCTTCGTTGACGAGCACACCATGGCTGGAAGCAAGTCCAGTCTTGTCCCAAACACCAGGCGCACTGCCGGCCACAGGATATTCCGGTGAATACGGTCCACGGACGCTGTGCCGGGCACTACTACTCGACGCAGCCATATGGAGAGAAAACCAGCCAACTGGGCTTCCTTAGACAGAGGCCGGCGACAGCACCTCAAGTAACTACAGGCCTTAGTGCCTTCGGGGTACTTTCCTACCCCCTCGACGAGAATCTGATCCGGAGCTGCAGCCTCCTCCATAAGACCCTCGACGACCTGGGCGCTGAGCACGCCCAAACAATTCACAGGCTCATTTTTGCCCCCCAAGGCTTTCTCCGACTTGGCAGGCCTAGCTCGGTGAAAGAAGAGGTAGGACATCCACTTGGTGGTATGAGCCAAATCAGAAGGCTCGTTATAAAAAGCGGTGCACGCGAAGTATTGACACATCAGCTCCTGATATACTTTCGCCACCCGAGGGTCCAAATCCTCCAACTCCCGATTAGTGGGAACATACTCTTCATAGGGGGTATCCCCCATCGATAGTCTCGAGACAACTGCCATCTCATGGAGCGCCAATCCCAACTCCCCCAGTAGAGTGGCAAAGGTCCCAGTGAGCGGAATGTACCGCTCCATCAGCGCCAGGAACAAGTTAGGGTTCGGAGGTAACCCGACGCTCGTCGCACTCACAGCGGCATATAGCCCAATGACCTCCAGCTCTCTCCGAAAGTGCTTCAAGGCCCAGCCCACTAGGCATGTCCATCGGGAGTTTGTTGGGGCGATCCACCCATTACATCGAGGATTCTCCTTGGGATATACCCCGCCTCGTCCCATGAAGTTGTTGCAGAAGGTCGGCAATTGGACCGGCTAGATCACCGAGCTGTCTTCACTCGGGATACTACTCGGGCACAGTCCCCGGAACAACGTCACAAAGCCGAAAGGGCGACTGACAAATGACCCCCGGTCAGCTCCTTTGAGATGAAAGATCTTCCCTGGCTTACCGTGAAGATCAGGAGTCTGCATCCACGACATCTTCCTGGGATACGTCGCATGGAAGAAGGCCGAGATGGGATAATCCCTCGGCATCGTTGGCAAATACAAAACTAAAATCCCGACGGAGAAAACCCAGGGCTCCCTCTTGGGCCTCGTCTGGGACTGTTTATCAATCATGTCCCCAAAGAGGAAAGCCGGCTTTATGTACTGCTCCCCGTCTACGTAGGTCAGGATCTCGCCATTAATCATGCTCAGCAGCGTCCGCTCGCCCTGAACCGATATCAGAAACCACCTTCCCTCAGGATACTGGGGTCCGGAGATGGAAAATGCCACGTGGGACAGATCTTCCAGGTAGTTCGAGTGCAGCATCCTAGCAGCGGAGCCCATCACCTCGGCCAATGGAGACTCGCCCAGATCAACTGCAAAAGTGCAAGAGAAATATGTCATTACAAATCTTGCACAAACGTACAGACCAAGGAAATGACAGTCTGTGCTCTACGCAGGATCGTAACCATTTGGTTATTTTACGCCGGAAGTCCCCTCCATGAGCGTAAAACTCAAATTTTACGACGTACACCAACTTTCGGTAGCCAAAGCTTTTACGCTCAGGGCTACGAAAATATGGAGTCTTTACGCTGGCATATTAGAAATGTGGGCGTAAAAGATGAAAGCGCCTCCGTGCATCATCTTCCTCCAAAGAGGCTATCAGCACAGAAGATGACCTAGCGCGGTCACGTTCAACATGTACGAAGGATTTTTTGTCATTTTTTGTCACCCCAAAGGCTCTACCTCTAAGGCCGGGTGCATTACTCGTCGGCGGGATACTTTGCTCGGAGGGAAGCTCGCCTTGCCCGACCAGAGACTTCCTCGCTGGGGCAGAAGAATGAGAGAAAGAACCTATGCTCTTTCCCTTAGCAGAGGGGGTTTGTTTCGGTGCCATTTTTGAAAGACTCGAAGTGATCGGAGAAGGAATAAAGAAAAACTCGAACAGTCGAAAGCTCTCTTTCGCAGAAGACAGATAAAAAATTTCTCTCTCAAAAAACTTGGGGTATATATAGTCCGGGTCGACTCCTCAAATCCACGAACAAACTCCTCGAGACCCTAACCAAATCTTGCAGATTGGTTATGATTGGATGCTACGTCAGCCCACTACCCTTGGAAGACGAACAGTCAGCGAATTCGAAAGGTTTTTCGTGCAAAACGGTTCAGCGGGTTCTACGCTAAAAGAGCTTTCTACGCTCGACAGCAACGGATCTACCATTTTTTACGCTCGCAAGCTACAACTCTATGGTTTTATGCCCGGATGTCTTTGTGCTCGGTAGCTTTTATGCTCGAGAGGCCACAAACCTACGACTCTACGCTCAGCAGATAACAAATTGTCGATCTCACGCTCGGTGGTGCTCAGTTTACGCTCAGAGGCAACAGATCTGCAAACTTCACGCTCGAAAAAACTTTCTTTTCAGGAGCTACAAATCAAACAGTTCTACGCTAAAGGAGCTTTTTACGCTCGACGGCTACGAATCTACAACTTTACATTCGACAGCTATAAGTCTATGGTTTTATGCCCGGATGCCTTTGTGCTCGGTAGCTTTTATGCTCGATAGGCAACAAACCTACGATTTCACGCTCAGGAACTACAAGTCTACGATTTTACGCTCGATGGTGTTCTACACTCACAAGCTACAGATCTCCAGTCCTATGCTAAAGGAGCTTTCTACGCTCGACGGCTACGAATCTACAGCTTCACGTTCGACAGCTGTAAGTCTATGATTTTATGCCCGGATGCCTTTGTGCTTGGTAGCTTTTATGCTCGAGAGGCAACAAACCTACGACTTTACGCTTAGGAACCATAAGTCTATGATTTCGCGCTCGATGGTGTTTTACGCCCAAAGGTTACAGACTGATGATTTCACGCTCCACGACTTTCCGCATATTCGAAATAGTCCCCAAAGCGGTTAATTACAAAGAGTTCACACAGAAGATACTCGTTCTTGACCCAAAGCATCCCAAGTACCCGAAGCATACAGAGTTCAAACATTGAGAAATTACTCTTCTCGGGTCCAAAATTGGAGGTTCATCCAGACTCCAGTCTGAATATCTCGTCTATCAAAAGATGGCAACTCAGTTAGACAGCCATTTCTCGACCCTGTTCCAAGGGATTTCTCGGGAAGTCATTCTTGAAGACGAAGTCTGAACAAAAATTCTGTTTATCAGAAGTTCAGAGCTCTAGTCGGTCCCTCAGTCCTAGCAACAGGACAGTTCTAAAGATGTTCAAAAATGCTCTACAGCGTTCTATGGACTATTCGTTATGCGTAAAGGACAGGACCTAGCAGTCTTTCTACATAGTCGGCGTAAAGATTCAGACGTGTTGAAGCTACACATATTCAGACTTCACTGCAACGTATGGCAAGATTATCATATGAAGAAGCAAGACGATTTTACTAAAAGATCAAAGTCATGATTACATATGAGGAAAATCCAATCTACAAGGTTTTTCTTTTCATTTTTCATGATTACATCTGAGGGAAGCTCCGTCGACAAAGGAGTCCCCCATCGTGATAAGAAGATCGCCCAGAAGCTGTTCTGACAGGTTCTCACATGGGTGGAGATCTTCCTCTTCTTCGATGACAGTTCATCGACTACCACAGTCATGAACAAGAAGATCCTCCATTCGCCATGGCCGATCCAGTTGAGGTTTTTTTAACCCAACTCGATCGAGGACGATAGATTATGGTTTGTCCAATCTCGTCCGCAGGGATCTCAGGAGAAAATATGCAGCTTGCCAGCCGTATGGTAAAATATGATTCTTCGTCTCTCCAAAAATAACCACCATACAAAGTAGCTGATTATCCCGAGCAAGGAAGGCTAAGATATCCTTCCATGATCCATCGTTGCAGTGGACACTTGCTCGAAGACGCCATCTTTTTCGGCTCCCTACATGCTGGAAGAACATGATCTCCTTCTTCCTCAGGTCGACCCGACGAACTCCGGCGATCATCTCTGCATGGTGATGGGAATGTGGTAAGAACGGGTTCACCTCCAGCCTTTTTTATAGGCAAAAGAGATCACAGCGGTCCCCAATAAATCTGCCATAAAGTCCGCATCGACCATTTCAGCGCTCCATTCAGAAACGTTTTGAGTTACGAGGGGCCGTTCATGCTTTATTCAAAGCGTTTCAAATTCTGAGGAATTTAAAAGCTTTTAAGGGGGTCTTGTAGAAGCATGAAAAATATGCTGGGAGGATCTACGCAGCCTCTTGATGCAGAGCAGCATAAACAAAGGCCTTCAGAGCCATCAAGCGTGCAACAACACTTTTTTTGCTAAAACACAGCATGAAGTGTAAGCCCAAAGGACCATCCGCGTAAGTGCAGTACGTCCAGGCCGCTCCAGCGTAAGACAGAGTTCTTTATCGCCTCCATGGCGTAAAACTCAGCCGCTCTCAAAGCAGCGTTAATGCGTACGAGGAACGCTTCGTTTTCCCCGAAATAAAACTGTCAAGTCACGCAGTGAACCTGGCCTCTGACTCCTGACAAAAAGTGCTGCACGGCTGCCCAGACGATGGCTGGAAATGATGGCAGACCCCTCGGGATGCGCCCACAGTATGATGGCGGATCTCGGCATTTAATACAGAGGATTTGGTTAAAATATCACCAAACCGTCAGTTACCAAAGTCCCCCCAGCGTAAACCGCTCTTTCTCGTACAAGGGAATACGCCGCCCTATTTTATACAGGCAAACATGAGCTGTTTAACGCTCTGCAGTAGACAAACCGCCTGCCACGTCAAAAGTTGCACTTCGTACAGGGCCCGAGGCACGTCTTTACCTCAAATTGCACAGAGCGGTGACAGTTTTCCTCAAGACACGTCTCTGCGACGGATGCACAGAAGGGCTGCAGACCTTCAAAATACGTCTCTGTATTTAATGCACAGGATGGTGGCAAATCTCTGTAAGAGATTTGATTACACCTTCGAAAGCCATAATTTCGGCAAAGACGTCCACATCAACACTCTGGCACGGTACGCAGCGGTTTCTACGCCTATTCAGGATCTGTGCTCATTCGGCTTCAAACGCCCACTCAGTCTCTACGACCATTCGGCTTCTATGCCTGTTCGGCTTCTATGCCTGTTCGGCTTCTATGCCCATTTGGCTTCTATGCCCATTCGGCTTCTACGCCTGTTCGGCTTCTATGCCTATTTTGGCTTCTACGCCAGGGGTGACAGTCATTTGGCTTCTACGCCAACCTCTTCTATACAAGGGATACCTACCTACGTGGCTTCTACGCCGTGATCCTCGCAGCAGATATACGCGTTTTGTCCCCTTAGTTGGACACGTGTCATATGCTCACTCAAAAGGTCATTTATGCGCAGGCATTGGTTATTTTAACCATTGTATAAAAGGGTGCTGCACTGTCCACTCCTCGGTTGTTACACCGACGGAGTGGTCACTGTCACCAAAACTCTATAAATAGAGACCCCTATCAATGGGGAACAGGGTCGACAATTTGGAAGATCGAACCAGGTCGGAGAATTGATAGAAAAGAGAGAGAGAGAGAGAGAAGGAGAAGGAGAGAAGAGTCCGGAGCTCAGGCAAAGAGTAGGGGTCGACGGCTCTGGCACCATGCATCCACCCTCCTTCGCAGCCTTCGAAGCCGCTACCCGTCTTCCACGGCACTTCTTCAACATCGTGTAGTCCAAGGGCTAAAGTGATCGACTGCAGATTAGACACCTATAGTAATTTATACCCAGATTAAATAAATTGTACTCCCGCATCCTCGTATAGGATCGAATTATACAAGTTTGTTTGTAAACCAAAGGGCACGGGTCTCGTATAAACCCTGTCATTGAAATATACTTTTATTCTTTCGTTTAATACCACAAACAGCACCTACGAGCAGCATAGGACAGACAGAAGCATTGGGCGAACGTGCATCAACGACCCCTAGAGTTCCAGTTTGGAGATCACGTGTTTCTAAAAATCTTACCTACTCGAGGGACTATCAGATTTGGAGGCAGTAGAAAGCTGAGTCCAAGGTACATCGGACCATTCGATGTGTTAGAATACATCAGAGAGGTTGCTTAGAGGTTAGTCTTACCGCAGACTTTAGAAGAAGTGCATGACGTCTTCCATGTATCTCAGCTAAGGAGGTACATGCAAGATCCGAGTCATGTGCTTGATCATTCAAAAATCACAGTCGGCCCGAGTTTATCATACTAAGAGGAGCCCGTTGAGATCCTGGACAAAAGCGAGAAGGTATTACGAGGTCAGACTCTCCCCCTAGTTCGTATCGTATAGAGTTATCATGCACCAGACAAGTGACCTAGGAATGTGAGGAGGATATTCGATAGCGTTATCCCCACCTCTTCGAAGGCCTAGGTATGTAGTAGCATTTTAATTTCAGTCAGTAGTTCTTACCATACGTACATTTTAATTTCAAGGACAAAATGCTCTAAGGAGGGTAGATTGTAAACCCCTTCGACCAAATTTAGGATTATTTAGTTTAGAATGAGAGACTAGAATTATTTTGGATACAATTAGAATTAATGTGCAACAATTGTGTGACTTAATACACCTTACCATTGTTTCGATGTTTGGAGCGCTACACTAGTAGTTACCTTCCAACAAACTTCATACACATTTCCTAGACTTGCCAGACTACCCATCGGACCCTTGTGTAACTTTTAAATACTCAATATTGTGCTTCATTTTAGCTGCGCAATATTTATCACAAACGTCCATGTATTATTCCATAAAATCTAATTTCTTATAATTTCCCATTCCAATCAAAATTGGAGGCACAACCTCAACCCAATTCCATAAAACCAAAATTATGGCATTTATCTATTCTGAGCCTGCTACGCCCATGACACTGGTATCCCACCCAATTTTTATCCCATGTGTTCTCAATTGACAAAAGAACGTCGTGTACAACTATTTTTAATTAAATTAGGGACAAATCTCACCCAAAGCTCGACCCAACCAAGCCCATGAACACTCTACACTCTTTCATGTAGACAAGCCCCCACCCCAAGAGCCCTGGCCGACCCAAACTTCGAGGTCAGCCCATAATTCCCTCCCTCGTTCAGTCAACTAGGTATACGTTCCCTTCATTCTTTCCTTTTTGTTTTGTCGTGTCTTCAAGTCGTCATGTTGTGTGTCGACAGAAACTAATTAATGTTGAACCTTATATATGTGGTTACGTGTGTATGCTTAATTAAGATTAGATGGTAATTAAAGAATTAGTAATTACTTTAATAATAGGACTTGTTAATAAGAACATTGATTTCACCTAAAAACCTAGACATCAATAAGTATGCTTAACATGGGAAATAAGGACATGTAATCGTACAACACATAGTAGTTTCATAAACCCATAACTTTGGTAATTTATTTTCGTGAGGTACACGGTGACTGAGGACAGGGCACGTGTGCATCTTAGCTACGTGCACACGCAACTCTGTAGTCGACCTGCCGTGACCCTTGCAATTAGTATCTAAGAGCAGCGACATAGTTTTGTGTATATTACTTTAGTGTCTGATGTTAGAATTTGCTATATTATATTGTATGTTTAGGGTCACTGGACCAGCCAGTAAATACTGTAGGAGCAGGCTATTGGCATTCACAACTTGAGGACCCAGGCAAGATACATTGCCATATTTACTGTTTAATTTAAAATGTGCATATATTGTACGATATCTTATTGCTTTTTTTATACAACTGTGCGCGTTCGAGTTTGACTCGGGTGCAGTCGACGGATGCGTCGATGAGTAGTGTACTTGACCTAGCCACTAGTAGACTTACCCCATTAGGAGGATACTCTGATATCTTCCGAGACCTGACACTCTTACACGTTTCACAGTGACAAATTTATGTTGGGATGCGGGTTCGCATACTCGACTAGCTATCGGTGCGTGTGACATACATTACGGTTAGTACGTAATTCAGGATTTTATGATTAGTAGAGATTGTCATATAGATACGTGGTATGCACGTCGTGTATTCGATTTGTATATCTACATTGGGCGGGAAGGACAACTAGTAGGTGTATGGGATATACACATTAGAATCCGTAGTATCCGGAGGAGCGATATGGACGATATACTATTCAGATGCCACGTTCTTCGGAGCGATATGGATGATATACTATTCAGATGCCACATTCTTCGGAGTGATATGGACGTTATACTATGCAGATGCCACTCTCTTCGGAGTGTGGACGTTATATGCCTATGCCTACCCATACATACCAAAGTTGTTCTCACATTACATTCACTTAGATGGTTAGCATACCCTTTATTTTATTTTATTTAGTATTTATATATGGCATGCTTCTATGTATCTTGTTACGTCCCTCTGAGGACCTGGTTCTTTTCCAAATTTGGACGAGGCATATTATCCCACAGTGTACGGACCCGGACAAGAGACGAGATACGCAACTGCGGAGGAGCTAGAGGTGTTACCGTCAGAGTTTCCGTGATCAGTTGGTAGGCCTTCTACCTAGGATTGGAGTATCATTATCTAGTCAGCCGATGCCCTAGTCATTACTCTTTTTATCTATCATTTTAGCACTTTTATTTCGTCATAGTAGTGGGTTTGTTCCCACCAGACACTTTGGGTTTGTACTATGATATTCAGACTGATGTTTATTTCAATTATTTATTTTAGTATTTCTTGGTTATATTTGTGGATGAGATTAGATTACCTATTATTGTTGATATTGGACTTTTTAGTGATTTAGGACAGCGTAGCACTCTTCGTTAGGATCCATTAAATTGGAATATCCTCAGAGATGTGTCAGCTGGCTATTGTCACGTGGCCTAGTCCCGTGTACTTTTGGGACTGGGGCGTGACAAGGTGCATCAGGGTGACCATGGGAACTTGAAGATGATGAGTCAACATCAACATGAGGAGAAGGACATGTAGGTTCAGTCCTACGGACTTTATGATGATATGCTGGCTCAATAAGGAAATGACATTCATCCATAGGAATATGTAAATGATCAAAAATAATGGGCAAGTACACGATGTTGAGTAAGTTACGCCATTTCTTATGATATTGAACCATGGCATTGATGATAGTCTTAGGAAGACTGAATGGGACAGTAAAGTAAAAATGATAAAGTCCAGTCATTTCTAACACAGTAATTTAATCTGTTGAAGTACACTTTGGAACAATCACAGAAAAGATCATACAATGCAGCTCATAGAAACAGTTGTTCAAATATTTAGCATGGAGAGTTCGGGTGGACGAGGCTAGGGTTCACACATCGAGTCTCTAAACGAATTGAGAGTCATATTATTTTGAAACTTTAATTATGGGTTCACTATCATTTGGAACATTAAGTATCTCTTCCAAATCAACATCATCAAACTCAATATCAATGCCACTACCTCATTATCGTATAGTACCGTGTGCAAACAACAAGTTTTAGTAAACTATATGAATAATATTAATATAGATACGATGATAGGTTGCAGTAAAACATGCACAAACTATAAGTCAAAGATTCCTAAAGTTGGGTAGATAATCATAAAAGATAGTAAAATTTTGGGGGCTTCCTGGACAGATGTTCCTTTTACAGAAATTGTCAAACCATTCCACAAAATTTTCTAGGGTTGTACCTAAAAATCCATCAAAATTAGCCTCATCAGGCATAGATGGACTAAAAATAGAATATGAAGTCTCATCTTGAGGAGGATTAGATGAAGTGGCTTCACCAACCTTTCTTTTCTTCCAATCAAATAATTTTTCTGCTATTAAAAAAATTGGAAGACAAGCGAAGATTATACCTGAAAAAATGGTGGATAATGGAACAGAACTACAAAGTAGACTCTGATATGCAGTTTGGAGTCTTGAAGTGGCTTGAGAAGGAAGAACTAGATAATCGAACACGAGTACGTAGGTACGTCCAGCCTACGCCACAGCATCGACGATAGAACATTTTCTAGGTCAACAATACTATCTATCCATCTCACACAATAATATATGTACTTGTCAATGATATCTTAACTCCAAAATATAGGACAATATGATAATAATAATAAAAATACTCAATCACAATAATCTATAAGGAGAAAAATGGCACGATATCATATAAAAAGGAATAAAAGTCTCAAAGTCACAACTGGAATAGTCACAACAAAATATCCTAGTTTAAGAGTCTAGCATTGATCACAATAGGTTTAAATAATAATAACATCGTAAATATCTAAAGTTGGAGACAGATCCAATACGATGTAAAAATACTAGCTAAGCCTCAACAATAACTAATTGAGCTTTATCACAAATAGTACTGGCCCTCCTGTACTATTGAAGCATCCTCAGCTAACTCTCCGTCCTATGGATCATAATACGTGGGACACAAATCTTCTAATAATTCATTTAAAAAATATATCAAGTTAGGATGGAGCGACTATAAACCAATAGCAGTTTCAATTAATTGCCATAGACTATAAAAGTATAATAATAAAGTAATACAAGATGAGCGGATAAGCAATACACTATGGTATATGAGATAGAGTGCAGCAGATAATATGGAAGCACGAAAATGTGAAGACAGATAAATAAGTAAAACTAGCAAGCACGACAGATAAAAATATAACTAGTAATATAAAGTAAACCAGAAAGTCTGCATCTAAACTGGTGTATTAAAGTACCACTTTTGACATGTAAATGACTAGGGATAATATGGCTCATCGCATATGAGGAGTGCGACTGCTATCATTCCAGATTAGACCAGAAGGGGGTAGTTCCAGATTTTGTAAATGTTTATATGTCTACTATGGTATTTCTCCACCCGACTAGTATAATGAATCCAAGTCCCGATATGTAGATCAATATGATTCCAGCCAATACAAGTAATGCTAGAAGAGTCCGAATAATGGTGATGCCAATAAAAGAGTCATGATGGGCCAGCAAGTATAATCACGTATCTCAAAATAAATCCATAATTCTACTCCGAGTATCCATCGTATCGAGAAATCAGATAAAATAATACTATAAACAAGATTTATAGTTATTATCAAATAATGAGAACTATCATAGAATATACTCGTCTGTGGTCCAGAGCAATAAATGTCAAACTGTATCCGTATCGATGCCTTAAAGATCTAAATATGAAATATAAAATAAAAAAAGTGTTTTAGAATCATAAACATGTTATACTAGCTTGAAACTAGGTCTCTAAGTCAACACTAGATCCAACTAAGTCAAACTAAGTTAAATTAGGTCAAATTTGATCAAATTTGATCAAACTAGGTCAAATCTAGGTCAACACAGTAAAACTAGGTCATTTTCTAGTTTCTAGGCTAATTTTACCTATTTACAAGATTTATACAGTTATATTAAGTCTTAATAAGTCACTATTTGGTTTTTAGGTGCTAACTAAGTCAAACTAGTCATTACTTGGCCAATACTAGGTTTCTAGGCTATCCTAATAAGTTTTCACTATATATTACTCTAATATATACTTCTACCTAAAATTTCTAGCAATACCTTGGCCTATAGCTATTTATTTTACCCCTTATCACTGTATCTTAACCCGTATCACACATTTATCTAATACCTTAGACCGTATCTCAAATAGTCAATATCTTAGTTCTACGGTTAATACCTTGGCTAAACTAGGTTTTCTAGTCCATACTAGTCAATATCATGCTAATATCCAAGTTTCTAGACTAATACCTTAGCCGTATCACCTATACCTCAACTATGGGTCAATATCTTGCTAATACTAGGTTTTAAAGTCATACTAGTTAGCTATGATATAATAATATCATATACACTATCTAGATATACTAATATATACAATAAATTAGTCTAACACTTAATACCTAGCCAATACCTTAGTATTACCTCATTACCTAGCTATTACCTTGGTATTACCTCATTACCTAGTTCTAATATCCAATATCTTAGTATCTTGACCAATACCTTATTCTCCTAGATACTTACCCAACTCACTCTAATACTAATAATTGATAACAAATAGGATACCTTACTTAAGCCCTAATACTCACTTACCCTCAATCATGATACTTGAAGGTCATGATACCAATATCCTCATGGTACCCAAGTATCACACTAGTACCTTACCTCAAACTCTAATACCTTGACACATAACTTACCTATACTTGTCTCACTTAATAATCACTCGTATCAACACTAACACACACTAACTAACACATATTACCTATCACTTATATATATATATATATATATATATATATATATATATATATATATATATACACACTTAACAACCTATGATACCTACACTCACTTGATATCCATACTACCTAGGCTCATAGGATACACAAAATACCTATGTTCGTATAGTCAGTTCTCTACTTGTAACTAATACTGCACCTATTAGACCTATTCAATAAATTCTAGGGTTAAAGTATGTTGTAGCCCTTCGTATCAGCTTTTTAAAACTTCAAACCGATTATATTTTTTGTGTTCAGAAGGTCCCGGAATCGCAAAAACACCAAAACACATTCGTCTTTCGGATACCTGACACTGAAACAGTTTTATAGTAATTTCTTGAACGAATTTGGCCTATTAGTTTTTATATTTAGAAATCTAACTTTGATACGGTTTTTTTAAAAAGACGGAAGATTAATCAGATTTCTGAGTTAGGTGTTATGGCATTTCTAAGTCTATGGCTGCTAAAAATGAGGCTGAATACTATGATACAAAAGAACACATGTATAGACTTAATTTACCAAATCCACCTATACGCATCATGGCGTATCATGATACTGACTCTATGTGTCTAATTTTGAATACATTAACACCTTCACACCATCAAATAAACATTAATAGTTCTCACTAGGACACAATATACACACTCAATGGGCACAATTGTGGTTTTTCCTAAATTGAGCCCCAAAATTATGACATCAACTTAGATCTAGCAAAATGAGGGCTCCTAGTGCCTAGATCTATCATTAGGAAGTCACATCTAACCATGGAAAGGTTTCTACATGACCAAGGGGTATTCCTAACCATGAATGATAAAATTGAGAGAATTATCTAGTATTTTGGTAGCCTCTTTGGAGGATTCAAATTTGGACACGGAAGAGATGAGTCGTACACAATCTCCTAGCAAGCTCCTCTCTATGAATCTTCTTATTATCTCCAATGCTCTAGGCCTTCATGATGGTGAAAATGAGTAAAATTGGAAGTGGATTGAGTGAAGTTGGTAGGGAATTGGGTTTTCTTGGGAAGGAAGAAGCTTTGAGAAAATGAGGCTAATGAGTGAAATAAAATGATTGGATGAGCCCTAAATTGAACTTATCTATTATAGTAAGGATTGGTCATACCAAAATATCAAGTTTGTCCCTCTCCATTTTTCATGAATGAAACTAATTAACAAAAGAAAGAAATCTTTACAAATAAGAGAAATATTCTCTTCATGACAACTAAACTTAATCAATTCTAATTACGAAAGTCATGACTAACAATAATTAGCACTAACTAACACTTGCAAATTCTATTAGGTGGCCACTAACTAACACTAATATAATTTTAGGTAATCACTAATATAAAATAATATATTAAAATTTAACAACATACAAAATTACCAAAATACTCCTATGGTGGAAAGTGGTAGTTACCGAACCCCTCTAGCAACCACCAAATAAGAAAAATTCAAATTTTTGTGACAAGTGGTTTGTGACAAGTGTAAAACTTGTCCCTGAACGGGATATTTTTGTTACAAGTAATTTTGCTTGTCACTTTTAATTGGATTTTGTGACAATAGTTTTATATCGTCACACATTTAAATTATTTAGTAACTATATTTTTATTGGTCGTAACTATATTTTTATTGGTCGTCACTCAATATTGTCACTGAAATAAATATTAATTTTTTATAAGAATCAAAGGCAAGTTTTATAGGACAAGTGAAAATACTTGTCACTTAAGATGTATTCTGTGACTTTCTTAAAAATATTTAACAACAAGTTATATATGATAAGTGAAAATACTTGTCACTTAAGGTGTATTATGTGACAATTAAATTTTTTTGTCACTTATGGTGTCTTCTATGACATCTTTAAAGAATTGTAACATAAAGTATTATGTGAATAGTAGAAATACTTGTCACCTAATGTGTATTATGTGACTTCCTTACATAATAGTAACAACAAGTTCTATATGAGAAGTGAAAATACTTGTCACTTAAGTTGTATTATGTGACAAATAAATCTTTTGTCACTTAAGGTGTATTTTGTGACTTTTTTAAATAATTGTAATAATAAGTTTTATCGGACAAAGTTAAAAAAATATATAATTATTTTTATAGAATAATAAATTCTAGGAAATTTGGTTGAAGAAAAATAATTTTTGAAAAAATATTTTCTAAGAAATATTCTGCCAAATAGTCTGGCAGAATTCACACATATTATTATTTTTATTTAACAAACTAATGGTTTTGGTGCAGTAGTAGCACATTTGATTCCGGATGAGAATGTTAAGTGTTCAAATCACATAGGGTCCAAATATTAGATTTGTTAGTTTTATTTTTGATTCTTTTGACAAAATATAATTTTATTTTAATTTACAATAATATACTATTTGTGACAATATTTTGCGTCACTTATAACATTCATAGTGACAAGTTATGTTGTCACGAAAAGTATACAATCATTGACAAGCTTTGCTTGTCATTGTTGAAAAGCTTTTGTAATGCCATATTTTAGTCGTCACTTTATCTTTTAGCTAAAAAGGTATATGCAACAAAAGTACGTCGTCACTGGGAAGAACTTTCTCTTGAAAATCTCCTTGAGGTACTCCCATGTAAAGTCTGGATCAGCAATCCTTGGCTCATTTTTGAACCAAGTGCAAACAATTTCGAAGAGTTGCAGCACTACAGCCTTAATCCGTATATCGTCTGGAATATGGGCAACCCGTATAAAGTGCTCAATATCCTCGAGCCACTCATCAGCGTAAAAGATTCCCTCGGCCCTTTGAACTCTCCCGAGACCATCTTCGTGAAGATAAAATAGTTCCCACCTTCGGCTGACTGGGCTGCTGCGGCTGCGCTTCTACTCTCTCTACTGCCGCTAGGTGTAACCTAATGGGCATTCTTTATGCCCTGCTTTATCACCTTATCCTGCTACTTGAACCCTCTGGGTCTCTATCATCCCATAAAATTGCTCGAAGAACTATCCCCCATCAGCGGGCATACCTCCCTGAGCTAGAAAAAGAAATAATGGAGGAGATGGAAGACTCTCTGAGGCACCTGGAGCAGCCTCCTACACTGGCGGAGGAATAACATCCGCCACTCTCCTAAGTACTACCATGACATCACACTATTTGCAAAGCTTGACCTGCATGGGCCACCATAAAACTCGGTATGACCCGTACCCGGATGATCGGGACATGAGTACATGGGTACTTTTAGCCTACATCGCAACATCGATGGTAGAAAGCTGTCTAGGTCATCTATATATATATCTAATAATCTCACACAAAGATATCCAACTCTATAAGGAAAACAATGATATATATATATAATGGCAATAGAAATACTCAATCACAATATCTAAAAGCATGATATGGTAACAAGAGATAGAAATCTAAATCATAAGCTCTAACAAGTCCAGACATCAAACAATAAGTCTAAAAGTAAAATATAACATCTCAATTCTCAAGTAGTTGCCGGAGACAGATCCGGTACAAAAATACTAATAAAATAAATTAAGATAATTAGTGACTCCGGCTAGACCTCCTGACAATCACTCCAAGCTACGCCTGAGCTACATGGTCCAATTATGCACCCTCAATCCTCGAGATAATCCTCCAAAAATATTATCCAGTCAAGATGGAATAAGCATAACTAACAGTTTTAATACATGATAATGACTATACAACAGTAATAGTAATGTCATATATGATGAAAAAAAATTATGGCGTCATGGTATGAAACATAGAGTGAAACAGATAAATATAGAATCATATAAAGGAAATAGAGCGAACATATCAGTATGACAGTAAATAAAAGTCAAGTATATAAAAAATCAAATAACATATCTATGTGAAAATATAACCAGTGAGAATAGAAGAATCCAACATGTAAAACATATAACCAGCAATGTTTGAGTTAAACCAGAAGGACTGTACCTAATATAGTATGTTGAAATACCAATTTTGACATGTAAACGGCTAGGGGTAATATACGGCATCACGCACGTGAAATATGTGAGTGATATCCTTCTTGATTAGACCTGAGGGGTGATTCCTGTTTTGGAAATATTTACAAGTCTACTAAAGTATTTCCCTCTCGACTAGTACTAATGAATCCAAGTCTCGACGTATAGATCAAATACGAGGCCAGCCAGATAAATATAATTGATGCCAGTAAGTGAGTCCTGATGTGATGCCAGTAAAAAAGTTCTGATATAGGCCAGACAACTATGATGAACGTATGTCATGAAGGTGAATCCATATAATATCAATCCATGTATCCATCGTATCAAGAATCAAGTAAAATAATACTATAAAACATGAATCATAGTAAATATCAAGTAAAGAAAACTATCAGAGAATGCACTCGCATGTGGTCCTGTGCTAAAAATACCAAACAGTGTCTTAACTGGTCCAAGTGGCCTATATATGAATTCTCAATGTTAACAGGTGATTTAAAATTATAAATAAGCTTAACTAACTCTATTCTAGGTTTCTAGATCAATTCTCGGTCAATAAGGTCAAACTAGGTCAACACCCAATTTTAGGTTTCCAAATATCTACTTGGTTTGCCTATGTAGCTATCTTAGCTAATATCAACTTATCTGTCAGTTTTATAGGTCATATCCTATAGATATAGATCTACTAGGTAGCATATACTATATATATATACACCTATCTAGACACATATATATAATTATCTTAAAATACCTTAGCTATCTAACTAATACCTTAACTCATTACTTAGTACCTTGACACATTACCTACCCTTCTAGATACCAACTTCAATAACTAATTCTAATTTAATACCTAAACTAAAGTTACCTTGAAACTAGAATATTTGGTACCTAGGTACCAATCTCCTTGATACTCTAAGGTACCCACTAGCCTACACTTAAAATACCTATCTAAAACCCCTTATAGTAGTACTGATACACACTCAAACCTCACAACATGATACATACTTGACACACAATATGTCACGCCCCAGTACCAAAAATATACGAAACTAGGCCACGTGGCACTGACCAGCTGACACGTCACTAAGGGATCACCCAATTTAATGGACCCAAAGTGATGTGCTACGCTGTCCTAAATACTACAAGTCTAAATACAGGTAAATCTATCTCATCCACAAAAATATCAAGAAAAGTGCTGAATATAAAGATGCTAACTCTGAAATGTCATATACAAATCAGATAAATTCATGTGGGAATAACCCACTACAAAAAGATAAGCAGAAAGTGAAATAAGATAAACTAGCGCATCATCCTCAAAATATATAGCTCCAACTCCAGATGTACTCAGGCAGACTCTGATGGCATCTCCTCTAACTCCATCTCAAGGGCATGTCCAGACTCCTGTCCAGGTCCAGGTACTGTGGGGTGGAATGTCTCAGCTAAACCTGGCAGGGAACCAGGTCCTCAGAGGGACGTAACAAGATACAGAAAAATAACATGCCATATATGTAAATACTGAATAAATAAATACAGGGTACTAACCAGCTAAGTGAATGCAAATTGAGACAACCTAGTACGTATGGGAAAGTGTGGCTAGACATATGCTGACGTAATTTACCAATCTGTAGTGACTGGCTAGTATATGCCACATATGCCCCCGTTCAAGGGCCCTATACAATTTTCCATCTACGATGAGTATGGTCACATGAATATATATATAACATCCGTATCACTCCGTCGAGTGCGACACATGATAAAGAGGTGGGTGTCCCATACGTATTTTAGTCGTTCTTCCCACCCAATGTAACTAAATATCAAGTCGTACATTTCCTGAATTATTCTAATCCGTGATACGGGTCACACGTACTGGTAGCTAATCAAATACGCAGCTCGCATCCCAATATGCATTGCAACCATGTTGCGTGTTCCCGTGATAGGGTCTAGGAGAATATCAGGATATCCTCACAGTTGTTGGTAAGTCTGTAACTACTACGTTGATTACCCTAAGTCAATGTATCTGTTGACTGTACCCAAGGTAATCTCAGATACATACTGTTATATGTAATTTCAGGAGCAGTATTATATGACAATAATTGAATTTAAATTTAACAGTTAATATTTAAGCAGTAAAAACTTGGCAAGGTATACTTGCCTACTCCCTGATAATGTTGATAACCTGATCTCGCAGTCAGGTTTGAAGGTGCTGGTGACAGGGGGTCACTGGCTGTGCTGTAGTTGGTTTCTGTTACAACAGATAGTGTTTGTGAATATCTTGGTTGCAAATAATAAGTATACATTTATCTATACTTATATACATATATATGATATAGATATATATATAGTATGTATATAGATATAGTATATATATAGCAGTATATATATAGTATTTAAAGAACAGACAAATACAGGTAAATAGTAGCAGGGTATATCCACTGCGATAGATATACAATAATATTATCAGGGTGTATTCTCTGATATAATAATAAATATAATAGTCAGGGTATATCCACTGAGATATAATATAGGTAAATTGAAATGACAGTACAGGAATTAATGCATATATAAGTGCTGTACTATTCAGCAAATATAATATAAAATAGTATCAGGGTCTATATGTGACCACTGTAAATATACATATAGATAGGCTGTAATATCCAGCATAGTATAATATATAATATTGAATTGATATTGCAGGAATTAAAATATAATATATATACTTAAGCTGTATTATCCAGCTGGATATATATATACATATAGATAATATATATATATAGATATATATATATAAGTGCAGGAAATAAATGCAGAAAATAAAATAAAGGAAAAATGCATAGTATAGTAATTATATAATAGCATATTATATATACATATCATATAAATATATATATAAAAAAATATAGATACCTATTTAGTAATTATACACTACAATATATATAAATATACATATATAGTTATACATATACATATATAAAATATATATATGTATAGAATATATATAGATATATATCTATAATATATATACAGTATAATATACTATAAATATATATATATATAATTATACATATAAATACATAGTAATATACATATATATACATATATATATATATATATATATATACATATATATACATATATTATATATATATAGACATGTATTAGAGATTATATACGTATTTATGTATAGTATAGGTATATATACCTTACAGGTGGCAGGGGGGTCCCACACGGTGTCGCCGGCGAGAGGACGGCGGCGGAGGCAGCCGGATGTGGCCGGAGGAGCTGTAGCAGCAGCAGTAGCAGATACCAGCGGCAGCAACAACAATGGAGTGCGGGGGCTCTGGCCGGCGGAGGAGCGACGGAGGTGGCCGGGCAGGCGGCGGGTTTGGGAGAGGGAAGGGTGGCGGTCAGGTTGGTGGTGGTGGTGGGGGTCCACGACGGCTGTGGCGGCGGCTAGGGGCGACCGGAGGTGAGGGTGGTGGTGTAGTCGGGATTCTGGCCGGGGCACTGTGGGGGTGAGGGTGGCCGGAGGAGGTGTCGTGGGGCGGTGAGGGTTGGTAGTCCGGTGGAGGGGAGGACGGCGAGTCGAGTGGGGATGGTGGTAGCGGTGCACGGTGGCCGGAGGCGGCACTGGGGGTAGATGGTAGTGGGGGTGGTGCTGTGGACAGCGAGGGAAGGGGGAGGTTGCGGGGGCTGTGGCCAGCGGAGCAGGGCGGCGCTGCCGGTGGGGCTTGGCCGGAGGGAAGAGGGGAGGGTGGCGAAGGGTTGGCCGGAGTTGGGCGGCCGGCTGTGGTCGGAGGGAGGAGTTGTGGGGATTTGAATGGAAAGGGTATAGGGTTTATATAGGGTTTGGGAATGAGTGGCAAAGTTGTAATTAATGGCAACTTCAGGGGTATTTTGGTAATTTGATAATTTGGTATATTTTCCAGCAGATTTTTCTGGAAGTTATGGGTGGGTCCCACTCACCTATGGTCTAGCCAATAGGATTAGGCCACCTAGCATGCAATTTTGCATATAAACCCCTAACTTTTTAATAATTGCATAAATGCATAAAATTTGTATTTTGCGTAATTTCATAATTTACCAAATTTCAGATACTGATTTTCCGTAATTCTGAATTATACAAAAATGAGGGAAATAGCTGGGGAAAATATTTTGGACAGTGTGGGGTGAGTCTGGGCAGGGGCAGGGTCTGATTCTGTAGGTGATACGGTCATCGTATTTATTATTTAATAAATACTGCGCACGGTGTTTACTATTTATTTAAGGGCAGTTAGAGTCATAATTTTTCTACGGTGTCAATACGATAACTGTAATACAATTAGTGTAGAATATTATCGTATTTTTGGTTGGGCAAAACAGGTGCCTACTGGTCCTCAAATCTCTAGGGTACAGAGGTGGGTAAAGAGCAGAAAATTAAATAGGGATTAAATACGTACGTTTGTAACGATATTTGTGCGACTAAAACGAAGCACAAAACGAGGTTTCTGGGAGTTGCTTAAAATACAAAAAATGTAGTCTAGCAAGTCTAGGGCAGGGATGTGAAATTAGTTTAGGGTTAACAGCTAGTGTGGTGTCCAAATTTATTGTGTAATAAACAGGTGCACAATCAATAGAATATATAATAAATAAATTTAAAAAGTTGCACTAATTCTATTTAACTAAAAATAATATTAAAATACTGAAATCTGGTCGAGGGAGTTTACACAATATTGTAGGAAATTATAGTTACAAACACATATAACTCATTTGTTTGCCTGAGTGCATACGTAGAGACGCACCAACACCCCATACTCTTGTTGCTGCTACTACTTCCTACTGTAGTGCTCTGATCAACCAACCCACTACCTGCAGAGCTTGCCTGCAGGTTCTCCCCCTCACTTACAGTTCACACATCTCCCATTCCTTCACTCCCTCATGCACTCTCACACACTCATAAGCACACACAACCAATGCACACCAAGTGCATACTCTCAAATACACTTGCAATACACTAACACCTCTTCTAACACATCCTGATATCATGACACTAAAGTAATGCATTACCATTATTACATAGGCCTAAATTGACTCTAGAACACTGTCATAATATCCCCATTGATACACTGGCACTTGACGCTACCTACACACAGAACTATGAACTTGCCTATACTTCTTTCCCCTAACCTCAGTATACTACACCCATGGTATTTTCCCTTGCAACACACTACTAGCATCCTGTAGATGGGTCTGCTCCCCCTGAACTATGCACTGCTATACTTGTTCCAGGTAAGACTCCCTTCTTGCTATAATTTCCTGGCAGTGCCCGAACTACTCCCTGATTGATGCACAACTCTATGCCACTGTAGAAGCAAAAAACGTGCGCCTCAGATAAATGGCACAGTTTTCTACAAATAAACCCAACAAGTAGAGAATGGCGCACTTTCTACTTGTTCTAGAAGAAAGACGCGTATTTTCTTACTTTTGGTGCACTTTCCTTTAATTTCAGAGGATGGCGCACTATTTAGAGAGTAGAAAAGTGGTGCACTTTCTTAATGTTATGAAAGATGGAGCACAAACGATATTCTCTCTCTCAATATTTAATGCAGTAGAATGACAGGTGACAAATACAGGAACCAAAGATTCAGAGGTCATCATTACAACGGAGCTACGGCACACAGACCCAGGTTGTCGTTTAGTGACCCAACCGTAGTGCCAATACCTTCAAAAGTGTGCCGTGATGACATTGTGTCACTACCACGTTCCAAAAATAGGGGTATTTTTGACTTTTTACAATATTTAATATTAGGGTAGTTATAATTATGTAATTGCATGATAATTATTTGTTTTAAATAATTATGTGATGTATAATTATATATATAATTATCTACAGTGTTCATTTGTGTTTGTGCTAGTAGACTTGACCTAGAAACCAGTAGGTGAACACCTGTCCGAATTGTGGGATTCGGTATTTTAATTGTTTATTTTAGAATTAAATTCTTGGAGGTAATAATTAATTACCATATTTATTTAATTATTGCGCATTGCCTTTGCTTTAATATTTGGAGCAGTATCCTGACTTTTGTCTTCCAACAAATTTCACAATCTTACCCTAGACATGCCCGCCTTCCATTCTGCTATTTTTGCAACTCATAATTATGCTTTCTGTACATTATTTCTAGCCGCACAAAAAAATCATCGCGGACGTTATTTAAAATTCCTATTTTGTATCGTTGTGCTTTCCAATCGAAAATTGGAGGCAATCTTGATCTATTTTTCGTGCGGCCCAAATTAGGGTAATATTCTGTTCTGAGTCTTCTTCACTATTGGTATTGATGACCTGACCTGATTTTGACCCCATGTACTCCTAATTAATTTTAGAACACAACTTGCATTTTATTTCTATTTAAATTGAGGATACTATTTTATCTGATTCTGAAACTCCAATTTATTCCAGTGCCCTGCTATTTAAGCCCATACCAAACTTACAGCGCCTCCTGACCCTACAAAACACCGGACACCGAATCGCCCGCCAAATTTTCGTCATTTTATGTGTCTGTGCAAATACCGAAATTTAAGGGGGCTAATTTGCAAATTTGTATTTTATGGCAACACCTCATTGATTAAACCAATGAGGGAGCCCTATTAATTTTAATTATATCTCTCACCCTCATCCCCCATGAATTATTTTCTCTCCATGTCAAATCTGAGCCACTCATTCTAAGGGTTCAATCACCACCCTCCATCATACCCTCTCGCCCTTTTACTATTTAATGTCTACATCAAACCCTAATCCCTAGACAACCAAGGAAACCCCACCTCCTCACAAGCCCACCTCTCTCCAACGTAGGAATTCTTCTTCCTTTCATTTTTATTTTTCTTCTCTTCTTCTTCTTCCTTCTTCTTCCTCTTCTTGTTATTTTTGATTTTCAAATTCAAAAGGAATAAGGGGGGGAACACTGTTCACCCCCCAATTACTGTTCATCCGGCCCATCCCCGCTGCTCCGGCCGGCCATCCCGACTTCCTGTGCACCCCGGCCTGCTGCACTCCGGCGGCCAACGACTCCCCCACTGCGTTCAACTCCTCCGGCCGAGTACTGGCCCCGCAACCCGCACGACTCCGGTCCGACCTCTCCGACCCCCTACTGCGCCACCGTCAGCCGCTGGCAGCCACCCCGCTGGCCTGCTCCACCCCGCAGCAGCTATCCCCCCGGCGAGCGGCCAACCCGACCCCGACTGCACAGCCCTCCGGCCCTCTGCTGCTCGATTCCCGCTGCACCTATCCATCTCCTCCAACTCCGACGGGCGGCCAACCGAAGCCCGACTTCCCTCCTCCGTTTCCGGCCACTCCCTACCGTGTCTTCGACTCCGGCGGACTCCCCATCCCGGCCTGCTGTTCCATTCACCATCACCTCCAACTCCATCATCCATCACCACCACCCCCATCAGTCCGGCGGCCTCCTGCCGTACTCAGGCGAGACTCCGGCCAACCCCCAGCAGGTAATTCTCCTCTCCCTCCTTCTATGTATTTGTGTGTATACATTCATATATATATATATATATGTATATATATATATATGTGTGTGTACGTATATATGTGTATATACATGTATGTAAATACTAATATATGTATATGTATGTTATGTATTAAATTAATGTTAAAACGTACGTATATGTGTATACGTATATATATATTTAATAAATTGGTATATATAACTACGTATACTAGTATAATTTAAATTAGTATATGTATAACTATTTATTTTATTAATATTTAACATGTATAAATTCTAGTATAAATATTTCTTAGTATATATATGTTAATGTATATAGTGTATTTTTACTTAGTGTATATATATTTTATATATATATACATATATATCTTGCGTATTTTCTCTAACTTTCTATATATGTATATTAAAATATATTTTATTATAAATACGTATTAAATATATATGGGTATTAATTTAACTGTATACACATAATATATGTTAATGTGTGTATTTTGGTATAATTATATATTGGTAAAGTATATATTAAATTAATACATTTTGGTATAAATATGTGTACCTATATATATATACATGTATAAACATATTTTGGTATGTAAACATATATAGTGTATATATAAAACTGTATTGATATATATATGTACCTGTAAAACATATTTTTGGTATATGTAAACAAATGTATCATATATATATTTGGGGATATAAAATGTATATATAAACACGTATTTGGTATATGTATTGATTGGTATGGTAATAATGTACATAAGTAATAGATGTACATTATTCAATATAATGAGTATATATATATATATATATATTGTAAGTATTAATGATAATTAATAATATGTGTATTTATATACGTATCCCTACTAGATAACCCTAGTTGACTAGTGCCCTGCCTGACATGGCCCTGAGGCCAGTATTTTAGACTGTGTTAGTGTAGCATCTGATGCAAATGTGGTTTTGCTTGTGATATTTTAATAGGACTGTTGGTTTACCCAGGGGACACTCTGGAACAGGACATCAATAATTACCAGCTAAGGACCCAAGGCAAGTACATTCTTTGATTAGTTTCTACTTTATGATATCTCCTATGTTCACTGTATCTAGTGTAAATATCCATGCTCTTGACATGCTTGTTACACGAATTGGTATACACGGATCTCGTCATGAGATGTTATTCCTTATTCATGGTGTAGCTTGTACAAGACTTGTTTCCTTGTTATCTTGTGCATGTACAGACACTGATTCTCGGGGAGATTTGCTACCTCCCTAGGGAATCCTGTGCCATAGCGTACCATGATTGGATCTACTATACCAGTCGGGAGTGGGGAGTATTTTAGTGTAGATATATAATCATACCAAACTTTTTATGCATCATAGCTCACCCCACATCTCACGTCGGGTGCGGCTTGACCCTCTCCATGCTTCATAGCTGTTACGTGTGATTAGCCTGACCTATACATGCATCATAGCTAACCAACGGTTAGCCTGGCCTTCGTGAATCATAGCTAATCACATGTAACCAGCCTGATCAAGTTCCTAAGCCGATCACATGTTAAAGCTAGTACTCACACACTTAGTCATAGGTTTCTTGCTCATAGATATATTATTTCTTTTCCTGCAGTTACTTACAGTATTCCAGTATTTCTTTTATTGTACATTCTCGTACCTATACATGCATCTGGTATATTTCCATCTAGAACTGCTACATAGTTTATGTCATTTATATAGAACTGCTATTTAGAGATGTACTTTGCTCCTTCCTGACTGGAAAATATTTTTTCAGACTGTGACCTTAGTAGACTGGGTTCCGATACACTTGGGGATTGGAAGTTAATGACTGCAGGTATGATTATTTTGTCGTTAGACTTGTCTTGCATTTCTTGTTTGCCTTGATATCTCATCGTGCTTTAGTTTATGTGATTGAGTATTTCTAGCATTATTTTATGATATCTACGTCTCCTTATTGAGTTGGGTATTCACGTGAGTTTGATTAGATAGTTACATGACCTAGACAGCGTTCTACCGCCGATGCTGCGGCGTAGGCTGGACGTACCCACGCACTTGTGCCCCTAAACCGGGTGCGGGTCGTGACACGTTTTAAGTGGTGGCCCATGCAGGTCAGACTTCGCGAGTTGTGGAATATCGTAGTAGTGTGGCATCTTTGTTACACTATTGCGTGCCTGCGATAGGATCTAGGACATAGGATACTAGGACGAAAGCGAATACTCAATCATAATTCCTTGAGAGATTCCTGGGACGACCCCTTGAGAATCTTATTATAATTTCCAATTTAAATCTTTTTCCTTGTTTCCGTCCGCTCTCGCTTGTTGATTTCTGAACTTGATTCTTGTTGAGCAGTTATTAAATTAAATTCTTGGTATCATTGTTGAGTTTGATTCTTGTTTACCAGTTGTTGACTTTAATTCTTGGTATCGTTGTTGAGTTAATTTCAAATTGAGATGAATTTTACGGACTAGAATTTATGGTATCATCTGATGACATATATTGATGAGGACAGTGAGAAAGGTAAAACGTCTACTTTGATTATGGAACCTAGAGTTTATTGCAGCCATATTAGCTGTCGTGACAAGAACATAGGAACCTGACTTGGATGTACATACTGTAGTTATGAAACTTAGGGTCTCTCGCAGCCATACCGGTTAGCGTGGCGAGGATTCTAGATGACATGATTATAGGGTTGCATACCTTAGTTACGGAACCTGTCGTTTATCGCATCTATGCTTACTGGCGTGGCGAGGATTCTAAGTGTCATGATTTCAGATAGACGTGTATGATTATCAGGTTGTATCTTAATTTGGTTCTTAAAGTATCATCTCAAGACTTATCTATTTATGTTATTCCAGGACTTTGTTCCATCGCTTCTTTTCTTTACTAGCAGTAAAGATACCTTCTGTCCTCAATCCAACTCCTTTTGAGCTTCTATTCCTCGAGGGTTCCTTGTTAAGTATGATAATTAGTGACTTGTAATTATGTCTGTGTCTCGAGTATTAGTATTGACTGAGTGGGACTTGTGAGTTTGTAAGTATTTCCTAGTTGGACATGTGAGCAGTAGGATTTAATCTAGAGTTAGCCCTTAGCATAGTACCTTGTAACAATGGTTCTAGGAGAAGTGTCATTAGAGACTGAGAGTTAAGGAGAGAATAGAGTATCATTGATAGTTCAAGAGTTAGTATCAGAGCTAACATACCCGCCCTGGATAATCATGATTATGCACTTGAGTGATCTATGTAAACAATTAGGTATCAAGAAATTGTGTTAAGAATTAATGGAGCATGACATTCAATTTGATGATTTAGATCGGGTGTGTTAAAGGTAAAGAAATATATATGCATGAGGAGTAATAATGAGATGTCATGAGAAGAGAAATATCGGAATTAGTAATAAAAATGGTAAAGCGTATCACAGACTAGTTTAACAGGCTATAAAAGGTTAAAAGAAAATACATATACAATAATCGAGATGAGGAACCATACACATACCCATGAGAGTAAAGAAACATGAGTTCTACAGAGCTTGATGAGATAATCTATAATGAAGCTTGCGATATCATACCAAGAGTGCTAATGATTCTATATCAAGGATTAGTCAAGAATGACGTTAATAACAGTAAGCACTCTGTATGATGATAATTAGATGATATACCAGTTGACATAAATTGAAAATCATGGAAGAAAATACATGTGATGATAACTTTGATCATTGGAGGGAATGGTGCAAGTGATTCAGGCAGTACAATTTTAGTACACAGTTATAGACACTAGATACATTGAGTGCACCTTGAGTATCAGAGACCGTGAGCATTGATATGTACATTTGTGGAGTTATAAATTAAAAAGGTGGAAATAAAATTTTATTTTTAAAATAATTAAGGAGTTGAGATTACGTCATTAAATTTTTGAGGATTTCAAATATGAATTCAATAAACATGGTTAAGGCTACAAAGATTTTGGAGTGATTAAATTTTATTTCGATGTTGAGTATCTGATTTTGAGAAGGTATATGTAATTTATTTTAAGTTGATCGAGAAGTTAAACCTTGATGATTATTTTGAGGATTAATTTTATGATAGATGAGAAATACGAATATTAATATATGAGTAGATGATATACATGTGTAAGGATCTGATGACTTGAGCATGATTGAGATGGCACCGCAGACTGACTTGGGTGTCCATCTAAAGTTGTATTGGGAAGAGCAGTACTTAGTATGGTGTGTTACACTTGGTGTGCACTTGAGTGATAAGAGCAAATAGTATGGACAATTGTAGTAGGAACGAGAACTAGCAGTGGGTGTACTAAAGTAGAATAGGGGTACCTAAAGAGATAGAGGTATCAAACTTTACATGCACCAATTGACCTATAATCGTGTTAGAGGTTCTTGGTATCAGATTTTGGCATTAATAGACAGGTGTGTGCAATACAGATATATTCATGGATCTTGTGGATTAATGATTAGTTGATAGGGATATCAGTGTACAGGAATAGAAATTAGTTAGTGAATATGCTAGAGTTAAGTGTATGTTAGAGATAGTAGATACTATAAGTAATATGGTAGCAGGTTCTTCTTTTTCCTAATGTTCCTTTTTTTTATCTTTCGATTGATTGATTTTCCTAGTACTGTAGTTCATACACATGATTTTTTCTTGTTAGGATATAGTTAATAGTACACCCTGACAGAGAATGCAATACCATGATAAGACAGACCATAACCATGCCTGTTTCCTCTAAGTTATTGTTGTATGACTGTAGGTAAACCTTTCTTAGACCATGACCGTTGGGGTTTTTGACCATAGCAAGGATCTATGACAAGGTTATGACTTGACAAAATGGGACAAGATGATTAGAAATTCAAGGATAAGCATTCATGAGTTGATATAACAGAATTGCTGGATCATTGGTTTTACAAGGATCGAGGTATGATTAAAATTTGAGGATAAACGCTAATTTAAATAAAAGATTAAAAATTTAACAAGGCAAAATTGATGATTGTTAATTTCAGGAAGGCTGATTGTGATATAATTTATCATTAGAATTGAGGAAAATTTAGAAAATTATCATTATATATATTTGATTGCAATATAGTAATTTAAAATTTTATATTGTCGACGTTACATTTGAAGGATCCATAAGTGTCGCATTATTAAGTATTTTGAGGAAAAAGAAAACTGAAGAACCAGATCATTGATGGATTATTGTGGGAATTTAGACTCTTTGGGACGAGAATAGATACATTGATCGAAATTCAATTTTGAGGAACAGACATCAAATTCTGAGTATTTAATTCTTATTTAAATTCGTGGGAATTGTGAGAAAATGGAAAATGATTTTTTATTTTTCGAGGATATTGCAAGAATACGGTAATTTCAAAAATTTTGAAAATTGCGAAACGACAAGGTGGATAATTTTAGAATTTTGTGGGTTATTGAATTTTACTATTTATGGAAAATAATAATGTGTACGAGTAAACACTACTATGAGGATTTTAAATTTCGAGGACAAAATTCTTTTAAGGTGGGTAGACTTGTCACTACCACGTTCCAAAAATAGGGGTATTTTCGACTTTTTACAATATTTAATATTAGGGTAGTTACAATTATGTAATTGCATGATAATTATTTGTTTTAAATAATTATGTGATGTATAATTATATATATAATTATCTACAGTGTTCATTTGTGTTTGTGCTAGTAGACTTGACCTAAAAACCAGTAGGTGAACACCTGTCCGAATTGTGGGATTCGGTATTTTAATTGTTTATTTTAGAATTAAATTCTTGGAGGTAATAATTAATTACCGTATTTATTTAATTATTGCGCATTGCCTTTGCTTCAATATTTGGAGCAGTATCCTGACTTTTGTCTTCTAACAAATTTCACAATCTTACCCTAGACATGCCCGCCTTCCATTCTGCTATTTTTGCAACTCATAATTATGCTTTCTGTACATTATTTCTAGCCGCACAAAAAAATCGTCGCGGACGTTATTTAAAATTCCTATTTTGTATCGTTGTGCGTTCCAATCGAAAATTAGAGGCAATCTTGATCTATTTTTCGTGTGGCCCAAATTAGGATAATATTCTGTTCTGAGTCTTCTTCACTATTGGTATTGATGACCTGACCTGATTTTGATCCCATGTACTCCTAATTAATTTTAGAACACAACTTGCATTTTATTTCTATTTAAATTGAGGATACTATTTTATCTGATTCTGAAACCCCAATTCATTCCAGTGCCCTGCTATTTAAGCCCATACCAAACTTACAGCGCCCCCTGACCCTAAAAAACACCGGACACCGAATCGCCCGCCAAATTTTTGTCATTTTATGTGTCTGTGCAAATACCCAAATTTAAGGGGGCTAATTTACAAATTTGTATTTTATGGCAACACCTCATTGATTAAACCAATGAGGGAGCCCTATTAATTTTAATTAAATCTCTCACCCTCATCCCCCATGAATTATTTTCTCTCCATGTCAAATCTGAGCCACTCATTCTAAGGGTTCAATGACCACCCTCCATCACACCCTCTTACCCTTTTACTATTTAATGTCTACATCAAACCCTAATCCCTAGACAACATAGGAAACCCCACCTCCTCACAAGCCCACCTCTCTCCAACGTAGGAATTCTTCTTCCTTTTATTTTTATTTTTCTTCTCTTCTTCTTCTTCCTTCTTCTTCCTCTTCTTGTTATTTTTGATTTTCAAATTCAAAAGGAAGAAGGGGGGAACACTGTTCACCCCACAATTACTGTTCATCCGGCCCATCCCCGCTGCTCCGGCCGGCCATCCCGACTTCCTGTGCACCCCGGCCTGCTGCACTCCGGCGGCCAACGACTCCCCCACTGCGTTCAACTCCTCCGGCCGAGTACCGGCCCCGCAACCCGCACGACTCCGGTCCGACCTCTCCGACCCCCTACTGCGCCACCGTCAGCCGCTGGCAGCCTCCCCGCTGGCCTGCTCCACCCCGCAGCAGCCATCCCCCCGGCGAGCGGCCAACCCGACCCCGATTGCACAGCCCTCCGGCCTCTGCTGCTCGATTCCCGCTGCACCTATCTATCTCCTCCAACTCCGACGGGCGGCCAACCGAAGCCCGACTTCCCTCTTTCGTTTCCGGCCACTCCCTGCCGTGTCTTCGACTCCGGCGGACTCCCCATCCCGGCCTGCTGTTCCATTCACTATCACCTCCAACTCCATCATCCATCACCACCACCCCCATCAGTCCGGCGGCCTCCTACCGTACTCAGGCGAGACTCCGGCCAACCCCCAGCAGGTAATTCTCCTCTCCCTCCTTCTATGTATTTGTGTGTATACATTCATATATATATATATGTATATATATATGTGTGTGTACGTATATATGTGTATATACGTGTATGTAAATACTAATATATGTATATGTATGTTATGTATTAAATTAATGTTAAAACGTACGTATATGTGTATACGTATATATATATTTAATAAATTGGTATATATAACTACGTATACTAGTATAATTTAAATTAGTATATGTATAACTATTTATTTTATTAATATTTAACATGTATAAATTCTAGTATAAATATTTCTTAGTATATATATGTTAATGTATATAGTGTATTTTTACTTAGTGTATATATATTTTATATATATATACATATATATCTTGCGTATTTTCTCTAACTTTCTATATATGTATATTAAAATATATTTTATTATAAATACGTATTAAATATATATGGGTATTAATTTAACTGTATACACATAATATATGTTAATGTGTGTACTTTGGTATAATTATATATTGGTAAAGTATATATTAAATTAATACATTTTGGTATAAATATGTGTACCTATATATATATACATGTATAAACATATTTTGGTATGTAAACATATATAGTATATATATAAAACTGTATTGATATATATATGTACCTGTAAAACATATTTTTGGTATATGTAAACAAATGTACCATATATATATTTGGGGATATAAAATGTATATATAAACACGTATTTGGTATATGTATTGATTGGTATGGTAATAATGTACATAAGTAATAGGTGTACATTATTCAATATGATGAGTATATATATATATATATATATATATATATATATATATATATATATATATATATATATATATTGTAAGTATTAATGATAATTAATAATATGTGTATTTATATACGTATCCCTACTAGATAACCCTAGTTGAATAGTGCCCTGCCTGACATGGCCCTGAGGCCAGTATTTTAGACTGTGTTAGTGTAGCATCTGATGCAAATATGGTTTTGCTTGTGATATGTTTATAGGACTGTTGGTTTACCCAGGGGACACTCTGGAACAGGACATCAATAATTACCAGCTAAGGACCCAAGGCAAGTACATTCTCTGATTAATTTCTACTTTATGATATCTCCTATGTTCACTGTATCTAGTATAAATATCCATGCCCTTGACACGCTGGTTACACGGATTGGTATACACGGATCTCGTCATGAGATGTTATTCCTTATTCATGGTGTAACTTGTATAAGACTTGTTTCCTTGTTATCTTGTGCATGTACAGACACTGATTCCCGGGGAGATTTGCTACCTCCCTAGGGAATCCCGTGCCATAGCGTACCATGATTGGATCTACTATACCAGTCGGGGGTGGGGAGTATTTTAGTGTAGATATGTGATCATACCAAACTTTTCATGCATCATAGCTTACCCCACATCTCACGTCGGGTGCGGCCTGACCCTCTCCATGCTTCATAGCTGTTACGTGTGATTAGCCTGACCTATACATGCATCATAGCTAACCAACGGTTAGCCTGACCTTCGTGAATCATAGCTAATCACATGTAACCAGCCTGATCAAGTTTCCAAGCCGATAACATGTTAAAGCTAGTACTCACACACTTAGTCATAGGTTTCTTGCTCATGGACATATTGTTTCTTTTCCTGCAGTTACTTACAGTATTCCAGTATTTCTTTTATTGTACATTCTCGTACCTATACATGCATCTGGTATATTTCCATCTAGAACTGCTACATAGTTTATGTCATTTATATAGAACTGCTATTTAGAGATGTACTTTGCTCCTTCCTGACTGGAAAATATTTTTCCAGACTGTGACCTTAGTAGACTGGGTTCCGATACACTTGGGAATTGGAAGTTAATGACTGCAGGTATGATTATTTTGTCGTTAGACTTGTCTTGCATTTCTTGTTTGCCTTGATATCTCATCGTGCTTTAGTTTATGTGATTGAGTATTTCTAGCATTATTTTATGATATCCACGTCTCCTTATGGAGTTGGGTATTCACGTGAGTTTGATTAGATAGTTACATGACCTAGACAGCGTTCTACCGCCGATGCTGCGGCGTAGGCTGGACGTACCCACGCACTTGTGCCCCTAAACCGGGTGCGGGTCGTGATACATTGCTTCCAAAGTGCGCCGTAGTGCTATTTTTTTCAAAAGTGCACCGAGGGCCAATTTCTTCAAAAGTGCGCCACAGTGCCATTTTCTTCAAAAGTGTGTCGTAGTACCATTTTCTTCAAAAGTGCGCCGCACTGCCAATTCGTTCAAAAGTGTGCCGCAGGGTCATTCCTTCAAAAGTGTGCCACAGTGCCATTCCTTCAAAAGTGCACCACAGTGGCATTTTCTTCAAAAGTGCACCATAGTGCTATTCTATTCAAAAGTGAACCGCAGTGCCATTTTTTTCAAAAGTGCGCCGTTGTGCCAATATCTTCAAAAGTTTACCGCAGTGCCAATCTCTTCAAAAGTGTATCGCAGTGCCATTTTCTTCAAAAGTATGCCACAGTACCAACTCCCTAAAAAATGAGCCACAGTGCCAATCTTACTAAAAAATGCACAAGTCTCCAGACGACTTCAAAAGTGCGCATACTATCCTAGCCGAAAGTGAGCAGTTAGGAATGCGTGTCTTACATGCCATACTTCTCGTGAAAGGTGTACAAATAACTGTCCTACACAACCTATAATTTTTTCGTATAGGAAGCTTCGTGTCTAGCAGGCAGCAAGTTGTGCACCCACTCATGCAGAACGTGGGGTGTTAATCCACCAAAAGTGTGCGCATAATGGTAAAATAGTATTGTCTGTCCATTATGCACACACACTCTCATAACCGCTCCTAAACTCTATAAAAGTGTTACCCTCACTTTTTTAACTAGGAGTAGTGTGATAATTTGGCATGGGTATTTTTATTTTTAGGAATATTATATTAAATATTATGCATGTTGAATATTTATTTATTGTATTATTTATTGTTAGATGATAGATTTTATTTTGGACTTGTGTTAGTAGACCTAACTATTTTAGTTTAGATCAATGGACCAATATTTAATTTTAGTTAGAATTGAGCCCAATAGTAAGCCCATTCATTAGAAGGATGAATTAATTAGTGAAACCAATTAGATTAGAACCTTTTCTTCTTAATTATTTCTTCATGTGAAGCCCAAGGGGTATTGTGGATATTTCATAATAACTTGGATGAGGGGGTAGAGGCTGACCACCTATTGGAGTGGGGAGAGACTCTCTCCTCATTTTTATTCCAAATCTAGATCTAGAATTCCCTCTTCCAAATTCCTTCATTCCCATACCAATTCCTACTTAAATTTCTTCCTAATTCCTTTTTTATTCTTTATTAGAGGCTATTAGAACAAGAATGTACAAGGAGGAAGCAAGGATCTACAAGGAGGAGCAAGGATATACAAGTTGGAGGCTCTTGACACTCAATTTGGGAATTTTATTAGAAATCCATCTTCCAATAGATACACTTCAGTTTTCCCTATCTAATTAGATTCTAAATTTATAATATAATCATTAGGAACTCTCCCATGTACTAAGTCTACCCATAGGAATTGGAATTAGGTTCATAGGAGGCCTATGAAGAAAGTTATGTAGTATTTTGTGTCAATTTTGGCAAAATTCTGAGATTGGCACAACTTGTGTTTGTCAATAGGTCAATTAGACCAAATTGACATGTGTTTGATTGTGCGTGACTAGTATCGTGTCCATAATTGAATATGTGTAGGCCGTATCTCGATAATTTGGCGATACGAGTTAATTTGGTAGTTTTCTTCCGACACGAGGGGTTTGAGCATGTCATATTTTGACACGGACACGTAGTCGAGTAGATAACTCTTCGTGTTGTTCATAATTATAATTTTAGTCTTGTTTGTATCCTTCATGATACGTTTGGTTGTCTGGTGGAGCCATATCGCAAGCGTATCGTAGAATGAGTATGATACGGGTGCGGTTCACTCCACATATTTATTTTTTTGTATTTTAATTCAATATACTTGGTTAAAGCTATTAGAGTGATATAATTATAATTGTTATATGATATATATATATATATATATATATATATATATATATATATATATATATATATATATATATATATGTGTGTGTGTGTGTGTGTAATAATGTATATGTTCTATATTTTATTTTAATGTATGGATGGCCATGGGAGAATGGGGAGTTCATATACATCACTAATATGGTTATTGTATGTATATACTTAGTGATATATATATGTAGATATAGATATATGTATGTAGTAACATATATATATAAAGGTATATATATATATATATATATATATATATATGTATGTATAGTTATATTTATATGTATGTGTCTGGTTAGTGATATGTTATATATTTATATCTGTGTGTAGGTGTATCTAAGTGTGGTACTTTGGTTGTGTTATGTGGTGTTAGTGTGCGCAGAGAGTGGTATGTGTGTGAGTGAGTGTTAAGAGTGCAATTTGTGTATATGAAGTTGGGGGAGGATCGGGTTTTGTGAGTTTGCAGCTTGGGAATTTGCATTGAGCATTGAAACTGCAGCAGAGCAGTTTAGTAGCAGTGCAATGTTAGCAGCATGGCCTAGCAGCTGCATGCACAGCAAGTGGTATCAGTAACTGCAGCAGTTTGTACTGTAGAGCACTATAACAGCAAGAACAGCAGCTGCAGCAGCAAGAGCAAGTGTAGCAGCAACAGCAGCAACTACAGAGAGCTTGTGCCGCAGCAACTTATCATGTTGTGCACTTGAGAAATGGGAGATTAGCCTTGGACTTATAGCTCGAGTTAGTGAGTTGTATAGATAAGCTAGTTAGTTATATACATATACATATTGATAAACTAGTTTAGTTATATGTATATATATTGATGAGCTAGCTAGTTATCTATATATATTGATAATTTATTATATATATATATATATATATATATATATATATGAGATATATATGTAGATAAGCACTAGTTAGCTTTGGTTAGTATTATATTTAGATTACCTTGTGTGATACCAAGGTAATGAGAGTTGAGATATCTTGGGTACGGGTATTAAATATAGAGGTATATTAGCATATTAGTTAGTGTAGTATTGTATAAGTTTAAATGCATGTTAGTATATAGTTAGGTGTATGGGTAGTTAGTTACATGATAGAATTTGGATTACCTTATGATACCAAGGTAATGTCAAGGTATTGGTTTATACACAAGGTATTGAACTTGTATATCAAGATGGGTGTGTAGGTGGTGTGATACCGCATTGGTTCAAATCCAAGGTATCTATTTAGCATTAGTTTGACTAAGAGTACTATATATATTGTCTTGTATATAGATATTATAGTATTTTCATATCTAATAACTTGCGTATCTTATGATATGGTAATTTGTTGGTATCCTAGTATTCTAGCATAGCTAGTATAGCCTAGTTAGATAGGGTATAGACCAAATATTCTAGAGAGACTCATACAACCTAAAAATAGCTAGTTTGAGCAAGTTTGACTAGTTTAACCTAGAGTTGGTGTAGTTTGACTGTTTTGACTTAGAAATGGATTTATAACCTAGAATTGAACTAGTTTAACTTTTTTTTATTCTAAAAACTTGTATTGATGCAATAAACCATATATAGGTCTGTGTGACACCAGCTTGGGCATCGAGAGACACACCTTGCTCAGGATCTCAGACGAGTACATTTCTTTGTTAGTTTTTATTTCATAATAGTATATATATCTCATGTTCTAGAACTGTATACTTGATTCTGACATAGTAGTTTCACGGACTGGTACTACATGGATCCTGTCAGAAGATGTTATCCCCTATCGTGTTCAGCGGGTACTCCTTTATATATATTTTATCATGTGTATCGGGTATTGATTTATTATATTTTGTGTTCACAAACTGCTCTTGTTTAGTGTGCTTATATTTGTATACAAATACTGCTCGTGTTCAATGTGCCCATATTCGTGTTCGTAATGTGTCATGATTGGATCCATTGGTATTAATTGGGGATGGGGGAGTAGGAGTTGATTATGTGATTTAGACCTAGTGTATCCATGTATATGTCGATTATATACCATACTTGTAATCGAGTTACCATATCGTATTCATGTTCAACCTAAACCGATCACATAATTAACTTGTATTCCCTGGCACATTAGTTAGATTTCAATTATTTCCATTATATTGCAGATATTCTATTGTATGTCCTTCTTTCGAGTATGTTACATGTTCGTTCTAGTTTATTTCATTTTGTTGTTTAGTTATCTTGTATTTTTTTCTATTATCTATTTTATATGCTCGATTATGTATTTGAAACTGCTTTCAGAGATATATACTTCACTCCAATCTTGACTGGATATATTTTTTCTAGATGATTGGCTCATAGACCAGTGTCCTACATACTACGGACCGCAAGAGGGCATACCATTAGAGGATACTCCTATAGACTAGGAGGACTTAGTACCAGAGCCTGAGGAGGTTTAGTTTATTTTGGTAAACTTGTATTAGACTTTTATTGAGACTTTGGCCTGTATATTATTTCAGTCTTGTGGTTGTATCTTGATTTTTTTTCTTCGATATTCCATTCGTGCTCTATCTTCCTTAGTTGCATTATGATTGAGTATAGTTATATTTGTGAGATACCATATTGTTCCTCCGTTTGGAGTTGAGATGATTGACAGGTACCTTATATATATTGTGTGAGATATTTAGATAGTAGAATTGACCCAGGTAACGTTCTACCGCCGATGCTACGACGTAGGCTGGGCATACCCACATACTCAAGCCCAAATATCTGGGTGCAGGTCGTGACACATTTTTAGTGGTGGCCCATGTAGGTCTAGAGTCACAATTAGATTGATATCGCAGTAGTGCTTACCTAGAGTACTGCTACAAGCATGCTTTAGGATATAGGATTTAGGCTGAGGGTGTATACTCAATCACAACTAGGAAATACTTCCAAATATTAGTTTTTCTATCCTTCTCTATTAGAATATTTTTTTACTGTGAATACATTATGTCCTTCTTGGATGATATTGTATCATACTCAATATTGATTCTTTTGTTCAATCTATCTTCAGGATGTCGCCGAAGACGCATTCCCAGCACTCAGGCGCAATGCCAGCGAGATTGGTCACTTTGTCGCCTATGAGGGCAGCACCATCAGATGATGTTCTAGCAGCTACATTCCAGAGGTCCGCTTTACCGATCTAGGTGGGCATTTTTGCAGCAGTTTTCGGAGGTGCTCCACCTCCGGTACAGAGGGCAGCGACAACAGTTTCGAAGGATCTTTCACCCTCACCATCTGTAGTTGATTAGACTAGGTGTTTTCACTTTTTTAACAAATGATGGAGGTGCAGCAGCGTCAGAGGTTATGAGGCAGAACATTGAGAATGCTCACCAGATTACGCTCGTAGCAGTTGAGAGAGTCGCCTTAGTCCAGCCATAAAAGGCACCACCTTAGTTCACCTTGCAACAACCGAGGCTGGGGACTATCATAGATTTTAAGAGGATGGAGCTGAAGGATTTAAAGCTACTGAAGGGATCATTTATATTGATGATTGAATAAAAGATATTTAGGGAAACCTACGGTTGGCGCAGATTCCAGAGAGGTTGCAGATAGAGGTCGCAGGGAGAATGATGCTCGATATTGCGTTGGCTTGGTTCAGGATGGACCCCAGGATCTCAGCACCAGGACTTACATGGGACGCTTTTAAAAAGATCTTCAAGAAAAAATTCTTTCTAGATGTGGCTTTGACATCTCTAAAGAGCATGTTCCAGTACCTTGTTCAGGGAGGTATGACGATGGATAAGTATACGGCAGAGTATTATAGATTAGGCCGCTTTGTAGAGGGGCATAACTCCAGAGGAAGAGCCAAAAAATTTAGGAAGGGACAAAATTCGGAGGTCAAATCACATACTAATGGAGATCCTACCGACACTTTCGAGGAGATTCTGAGACAGGCACAGCGGGCAGAGGATGATCTAGAGCTTGGCTCTAAGAGGCCGAGAGACATAGGAGGATCCAGTACCTACATAGGTCAAATGAAGCGGCCTTATTTTTAGCAGCAGCACCAGAGGAACTTCCAGTAGCCGAGGCTGCACTATCATGGACTAGCTAGAGCGCCGGTACAACAGATGCACCAGATCTAGAGGACAGCTATTCCTTTCACTTTCTGTAAGAAGAAGGGACATGGATGGGATGCATGCAGGATGAGATTGGGCAAGTACTTATTCTGTGGATCAGGAGACCATCAGTTGAGGGCGTATCCTAAATTTTTAGCTCATCCAGCTCAGGGCGGAGCTCAGGCACAAAGGGCACCCGCGAGACCACCAGAGGGACAACAGAGAGGACCTCCTCTACCAACACAGAAGTAGCAGTTCGCTTAGCACCAACAGCAACAGAGAGGTGCCCAGTGACAGGGGCGAGCTTTCGCCTTGACCGTCGAGGAGGAGGAGCCGGTCGGTGATGTTATCTCAGGTTCAATCTATCTTGATTCTTTTCTAGCTCATGCTTTATTTGATTCCAGTGCTTCACATAGTTTTGTATCTGTATCTTTTGTTCTGAAATATTATCTCGAGTCTGAACCGTTGGCAAGGACTTGTAAGATCACGACCGGGGGTAGCATTATCCTGGTCAGTAATGTTTGCAAGGACCGAAGAGTTTTTTGGGAGGCCGAGAGTTGAGCATATGTCTACTCGTAATGCCACATCCGAGCTACGACATAGTGCTCAGGATGGATTGGTTGAGTAGGCATCATGCTAGTATCGATTATCATAGAGGGATAGTTTTATTCCAGACATCAGGAGAGCCAGGGTTTGAGTTCGCCAGAGGAGCAGCAGAGCAGAGCAAAGAAGACTTCTATAGAGCTTTGGTAGAAGAGCAGGAGCCGCCACATCTATTGATTACAGAGTATATGGATATCTTTTTGGAGTTGTTATCGGGGTTGCCACCAGACAAAGATGTAAAGATCTCTATAGACTTGGTGCTAGGCGCAGAGCCAATATCATAGCATGTCTATAGAGTAGACAACAACGAACTGGTGGAGTTGAAGAAGCAGGTGGATGAGTTACAGAACAAGGGTTTCATCTGCTCCAGTTCATCACCGTAGAGTGTTCCGGTATTATTTATACCAAAGAAGGATCGTTCGGTACGCATGTTTATCGACTATCGGGCACTCAACATCCTCACTATAAAAAATAAATACCTGTTGTCGCGGATTGACGATTTATTTGATCAGTTGAGCGGAGCAAAGGTATTCTTAAAGATAGATTTGAGGTCGGAGTACCACCAGGTGAAAATAATAAAGGAAGATATTCCGAAGATAGCTTTTAGGACTCTGTATGGGCAGTTTGAGTTCTTGGTGATGTCGTTTGGGTTGACCAATGCCCCGACGGTATTCATGAACCTGATGAATAAGGTGTTTCATCAGTACTTAGATCAATTTGTGGTAGTATTCATTGATGATATATTGATTTATTCGAAGACCCCGGAGGAGCATGAGAAGCACCTGAGGATAGTTCTAGAGACCCTCAGGAAGGAGAAGCTATATGGCAAGCTTTAAAAGTGTGAGTTCTTCCTTGATAAGGTTGAATTCCCCGAGTATGTGATTACAGGAGACGAGATCTCAGTAGACCTGAAGAAGAGTTCATCAGTTGAGTCGTGGTCTACCCCGAGTTCAGTAGACCCGAAGAAGATCAAGAGTTTTGTTGGACTGGCAGGCTATTATCGTTGGTTTGTTCAGGATTTTTCCAGGATTACAGAGCCAATAACTAGACTAACTGGAAGAAAGTGGAGTTCGTCTAGACTGAGGATTATCAGTCTGTATTTGAGGAGCTGAAGAAGAGGTTGACTACAGCTCCAATATTGAATTGCCATCAGGGGCAAGAGAATTTTTTATATACAGAGATGCATCGGGTAAGGGTTTGGGTTATGTATTGAACCAGAACGGGAAGGTGATTAACTATGCTTCCAGGCAATTACGTCTGCATGAGAAGAATTATCCTATCCATGACTTGGAGTTGGCAGCAGTTATTTTTGCTCTTAAACTGTGGAAGCACTATTTATATGGAGAGCGGGCAGAGATCTTTACAGATCACAAGAGCTTGAAGTATGTGTTAACATAAAAAGAGCTCAACATGAGACAGCGACGGTAGTTGGAGTTGATGAAAGACTTCGATATTGCTTTGTAGTATCATCCAGGGAAGGCCAACGTAGTCGCGAATGCCTTGAGCAGGTATCCAGTGGCTATATATTTGACAAGGGACATATATTTATTGGCCGATCTTCATATCTTGGGCATTGAGGTATTAGTTCCTGGAGTTACAGCACAGATGTAGGGACTTCATGTACAATCAGAGTTGATGGACCGGATCTGAGCTGCATAGTTCAAAGATGAGTCTCTTAGGAGCATCAAAGCACAAGTCCAGATGGGATTGGCAGAGGACTTCAGCATTTCAGATAATTGATCATTGTGGCATGGTACCAGATTATGTGTGCCGAGTAGAGCATTGCATGAGAAGATTCTTCAGGAGGTGCATCGATCTCAGTACTCTATGCATCCAGGTGCCAACAAGATGTATACGGATATGAGAGAGCAGGTTTAGTGGTATGGTATGAAGCGGGAGGTATCTAACTTCGTATACAGATGTTTGGTTTGCCAGCAAGTACAGGCAGAGAGGCAGAGGTCGGGAGGATTGCTTTAACCTTTACCCATTCCAGAGTGAAAGTAGGAGAATGTGACGATGGACTTTATTTCAGGGCTTCCACATTCTCTAGAAGGTAAAGATGTGATTTGGGTCATCGTAGACAGGTTGACCAAATCAGCCCACTTTCTGCCATTCAAAGTGGGTACATCTAAGGAGAAGCTCGCGGAGATATACGTGTGTCAAATAGTTAGATTGTATGGAGTTCCTATAAGCATAGTCTCGAATCATGATAGTTGCTTCATATCCCACTTTTGGAGGAGTTTGTAGTCTAGCTTGGACACTCAGCTCAAGTTTAGTACCACATATCATCCTCAGACAGACGGACAGTCAGAGAGGACTATTCAGACTCTCAAGGACATGCTACGCACTTGTATTTTAGATTTTGGAGGCTCTTGGGAGGATCATCTTTACTTGGTAGAGTTTTCTTAAAACAAAAGCTACCAGGCCAGTATCGATATATCACCATTTGAGGCATTGTATGGATGAAGATGCCGCACTCCGTTATCATGGGATAATGTTGGTGAAAGAGCCTTATTGGGACCAGAGATGGTCATGGATGAAGCTGAGAAGGTGAAGCTCATCATGGATTGACTTCGGGTGGCGCAGGACAGACAGCGACATTAGGCCAATAACCATTGGAGTTTGAGTTATAGATTTTGTTTTGCATTGCTTGTGATTACTTATTTTAGTTATAGTGCTAAGGCTATATTTTTTGCTAGGTAGGTGATCTGGTTTTCTTGAGGATTTATCTGACATGTGGCATGTTTCATTTAGGTGAAGGCAGAAAGCTTAGTCTATGATTCATCGAACCTGTTAGTATTCTCGAGAGGGTCGGTGCAGTTATTTACAGATTAGACTTGCCACCTGCATTGGAGGGAGTGCACAACATATTTCATATGTCGTAGTTGTGATGGTACATGGCCGATCCTAGTTATGTGTTGGATCACTCGGAGATAGAGGTGGGCCCTACTCTTAGCTATCCAGAGCAGCTAGTTAAGATTCTAATCAGAGAAAGAAGGTGCTGAGGAACCAAACGATTCCTTTGGTGTGCATCACGTGGAGGCATCACTCGCCAGGAGAGAGTACATGGGAGTGAGAGGCCGAGATGAGCGAGCGATATCCTTATCTGTTTGAGCCGTGAGATACAATTCTTTCTTGCTTGTATTGATTGCTTTTGGTAGTTAGTTTCTTCCTTAATTTAGAGGACAAATTTTTTCTAAGGTGGGTAGGATTGTCACTGTCACGACCCGATTCCGTAGAATCATTTGAGGCGTCCCCCGAATCATGACCACCGTACGGTCCTGGGGTTGCGTCCGCACAAGGCTTTAATGATTTGCATAACAAGCACATATTCAGAGTACGCAGATAAATTGAAACACAGATTTAAAACATGGAAAAGTTCTCTTTATTGATAATAAATATCTATTACAAACTCCTGAACGAGTCAGCTAATATGCCAAACGGCTTACAAAAGTGATGACTCAAAATGAGATAGCAGTTCTGTACATTACATCCCTTTATAAACTCAAAATGATAAAGACCTCCGGGCTGGAGGACGACTTTGCCACGAAGCTGCATTGTGTATGAAGAGTGCAAGCTCCTTTCTTCAAGTACTTCAAAAGGCGGCGCGATCAGGATGCGCCAACAGCTGGACTGTATCGGGAAGACGACTTTGGCTCCTCGCTCGGTTCGCCTTAGTGCGGAGAACCTGTTTCAACGAGGGTCAGCATGTCAAAACATACTGGTGAAGGCGAGCTAACCGAACTATACCAATCAACACATTGTTTATATGAAGCATACATATTTTTGTGGGTTTCTGTCTTGCCTTAGTTTATTTACAAGTAAGCAGCATATAGAAATTTACTGAAATGAACGTGCCACCGCTCGGTAGATTTTACCTGCCCGTCTGAACTACCTGTATAATACTTACCATGCCTTCCCTGCCACGAAGACACAAGTTAGTTTGCAACAGGTTTAAATATATATATTGAGCACACGATGCATTGCAAGCCATATTCACACGATAAACACACGAGGCATTGCAAGCATATATACACGAGGATCATTGGCTTGATGCCATAATGGACATAGTCAAGGACTAGGATAGCATGTAACGAGAAAACACGAGGAGCTCATAAAACACGATGTATTATAAGTTATCCCGTCCGCACACGATTGACTATAAATACGAAGTCTGCCCGGATCGGATCGGTGCCAGTGCCCCAGCGACCGTCCGCAGAACTTATATCCTTGTGCACAAGTTGTCCGTGATCGAACACACGATATTTAGTTAAATTATCACTTCACGCAGTTGAGGCAACACGAGTAATGCATGATTCATTTTGCATAGCCTCTAGGAACAGTTATGCGCATACACGATATGATTCATAAATAGCACAATTTATAGAAAAAGATATATTCTAACTACAATTGATGCATATGATGAACAATCTGAACCAACAAGCAAGCAAGTAAGTAACCGTTCACGAGTTTGATTGACAAGCAGTATTAACCAAGTCTATTCTCTTTTATCTTGGTTTCTTTTATTATTACTTGGTATCGTTTAATCAGGGAAAAGAAGAATGCAAATTTTAGGGCATGAAGCTTGGAAGCAGGACTAGCTAATCGGGATGGTAGCCACTGACTTGGTTGGAAGGAAAGGAGAAGGAAAGAGGCGCTTCATGACTCCGCTCGTAAGCCGCCTACTGCTCGTTCACCTGCATCACGAATAGCTTGATCAATAGTCCTTCCACTCTTTCCAATCTCGGAATTAAAGTACAGTTCAATGAACGAAAATAATGAAAACCATCAAAACCGTTCAACGAAAACAAGCAAATCCCTAAACCAACTCAAAGCATGAAAGCAACAAGCGACATCGAAAACTGAGGCAATAAAGATAGCAGCGGAGAGGTCCCTCCTGACTCTGCCGCTAAGTCGATCCCGGGGGCACGGTCCACTAAATATGGGAATCGATTCTGAAGAAACAAATCCATAACGAGGATGAGTTCTTAATTCAATCTATCCCTAACGAACGATACCGTCTTGTGTTTCTTAGCCGCGCTTTCCGCACCGGGAGAACGGGGCGCTACATCCTACCCAACCAATTGGAAGTTTCGTCCCGAAACTTAGGAATAATGCTTACCGTTAGGGGTTATTACGTTGTAGGAGATAATCAGGAAGGTTCGGGCAAGAATTTATGGCATGGCCTGGATTGCCACAAGCAAGACATAACCCAAGTCTCTTACGTCATTGATTGAAGGCGTGCCCACGTTTGTTGCAATATTGACATACTTGGTTGGGATTTGCCCTGTGTTGACTACCGTTGTTTCGGCGCTTTGCAGCACTGTTTCCTCTATCGTTGGCTTAGCGTTTGTGATTGTAGGTATGCACAGCGCTGGTGGAAACGTGAGGATATTGTGGTTCAAGTGATAAGGCGTGATTCATGACTTCATGCATTGTTCCATACTGATTATTGACCACGTACGCATGGATGGCAGGGTGCAAACTGCCTTCAAACCTTCTAGCTTGACTCGCTGCATCAGGTAAATAGGCCCTAGCGAATTTGGAGAGTCGGTTGAATTCAGCAAAATATTGCTTAACTGACATACTGCCCTGCCGCAGCTGCACGAACTCGTTTTCCATTTGACGTTGTACTGAAAGGGGTATAAACTCCTCTTCAAATGCGTCACGAAAAGTCGTCCACGAGATCGCCTCCTCTCAGTGATCAAATTGGAGAGATCGTCGATGCACGTTCCACCAATCGTGCGCTTTGAGGCGGAGCTGAAGTTGCGCGCAGACGACGCACTTTTCTTCGGGGACCTCTAACAGAGCGAAGTGATGTTCAAGTTTGACTAGCCAATCTAGAGCTACCACGGGGTCCTCAGTCCCGTTGAATGGGGTGTTACAGACTTTCTTGAAGTATCCCAAGTTGAAGGCTGTCACATCCCTCGGCCTTGAAATTTGTGGCATCTCTACTTCAAGCACGGGCTGTTCCACCTGAATCGTTGTTGTTGCGACGGAATGGTTGGCAGCCAAAGTCGGAACGATCTGTTGCAGGGTATCTACCTGCTTCTGTTGGACTGAGAATCGGGTCTCTAAATTGCTTTCGAACTTGGCTTGGCGAGCATCGTCTCGTTGTGGTTGCGATTCTAACATTTGCATCACCCGCTCTAGCGGGTCGACTTGAGATATGCCACGCTGGCTCCGAGTGCTTCCCGAAGTGCCCGAACTACTTTCTTGTGTTTCGTTCGGTGCTTGTGCTGCAGATTACGCTGGTACCATTCTTTCAAAAGAAGGTAAATTATATTAGAATCATAATGTATTATGGACTTATTGCATGAAGGTATCTCATTTTGGCCTAGCGAGTTCAAGAGTTCGCACAAGAATTTGATCGTTAAAGGAACTTTTCCAGCACGAAGTCTAAAGAACTTGAATCTGTGCTCTGATACCACTATGTCAAGACCCGATTCCGTAGAATCGTTTGAGGCGTCCCCCGAATCGTGACCGCCGTGGTAGCTCTAAAATGAAAACCATCGAAACCGTAAAAGGAAAACAAGCAAATCCTAAAACCAACTCAAAGCACGAAAGCAACAAGCGACATCGAAAACCGAGGCAATAAAGATAGCAGCGGAGAGGTCCCTCCTGACTCTGCCGCTAAGTCGATCCCGAGGGCACGGTCCACTGAATATGGAAATCGATTCCGAAGAAACAAATCCATAACGAGGATGAGTTCTTAATTCAATCTATCCCGATCGAACGATACCGTCTTGTATTTCTTAGCCGCGCTCTCCGCACCGGGAGAACGGGGCGCTACAGTCACCCTCACTTTTCCAACTAGGGGTAGTATGGTAATTTGGCATGGGTATTTTTATTTTTAGGAATATTATATTAAATATTGTGCATATTTAATATTTATTTATTTTATTATTCTTTATTAGATGTTAGATTTTATTTTAGACTTGTGTTAGTAGACCTAAATAGTTTAGTTTAGATCCATGGACCAACATTTAATTCTAGTTAGAATTGAGCCCAATAGTTAGTCCATTCATTAAGAGGATGAATTAATTAGTGAAACCAATTAGTATAGAACCTTCCCTCCTTTATTTTTCTTCATGACAATCCCAAGGGGTATTGTGGATATTTCATAATAACTTGGAGGGTAGGGGTCGGCCACCTATTGGAGTGGGGAGAGACTCTCTCTCCTCATTTATTATTCCAAATCTAGATCTAGAATTTTTCTCTTCCAAATTTCTTCATTCCCACACCAATCTCTACTCAAATTTCTTGTCAATTCCTTTTCTATTCTTCATTGGAGGCTATTAGAACAAGGATCTACAAAGTGGAAGCAAGGATCTACAAGAAGGAGCAAGGATCTACAAGTTTGAGGCTCTTGACACTCAATTTAGGAATTTTATTTAAAATCCATCTCCCAATAGGTACAATTCAGTTTTTCTTCACTATTTAGACTCTAAATCTATAATTTAATAATTAATAACTCTTCCATGTACTAAGACTACCCATAGGAATTAGAATTAGGTTCATAAGAGGCCTATGAAAAAAGTTATGTGGTATTTTGTGTCAATTTTGGGGGAGATTGGCACAACTTGTGTTTGTCAATAGGTCAATTAGAAATATGTTTGATTGTGTGTGACTAGTATCATATCCACAATTGGATACATGTAGGCCGTAACCCAATAACTTAGCGATACGAGTTAATTTGGTAGTTTTCTTCCGACACGGGGGGTTTGAGCATGTCATATTTTGACACGGGCACGTAGTCGAGTAGCTAACTCTTCGTGTTATTCATAATTATGATTTTAGACTTGCTCGTGTCCTTCGGAATATGTTTGGTTGTGTGGTGGAGCCGTATCGCAAGAGTATCATAGAATGAGTGTGATACGGGTGAGGTGCACTCCACGTGTTTGTTTTTTTGTATTTCAATTCAAATACTTTGTTAAAGCTATTAGAGTAATATAATTATAATTTTTATATGATATATATGTATATGTGTAATTATGTATATGTTTTATATTTTATTTTGATGTATGGATGGCCATGGGAGAATGGGGAGTTCATATACAGCACTAGTGTGGTTATTGTATGTTTATACTTAGTGTATATATATATATATATATATGTGTGTGTGTGTGTGTGTGTGGTAACATATATATAGAGAGGTATATATATGTATGTATATTTATATTTATATATATGTGTTGGTTAGTGATATGTTATATATTTATATCTGTGTGTAGGTGTGTCTAAGAGAGTGGTATATGTGTGAGTGAGTGTCGAGCAATGAAATATATGTATATGAAGTTGGGGGATGATCGAGTTTCATGAGTTTGTTGCTTGACAATTTGCATTGAGCATTGAAACTGCAGCAGTGCAGCATTAGCAGCATGGCCTACCAGCTGCATGCACAGCAAGAGGTATCAGCAACTACAACAGTTTGCACTGCAGGGCATTGCAACAGCAAGAGTAGTAGCTGCAGCAGCAAGAGCAGCAGCTGCAGCAGCAAGAGCAGCAACTACAGAGAGATTGTACAGCAGCAACTTATCATGTTGTGGACTTAAGAAAGGGAAGATTAGCCTTGAACTTATAGCTCATGTTAGTGAGTTGTATAGATAAGCTAGTTAGTTATATACATATACATATACATATACATATACATATTGATAAACTAGTTATTTATATGTATATATTATATGTATATATATTGATGAGCTAGCTAGCTAGCTAGCTAGTTATATATATATATATATATATATATATATATATATATATATATATATGAGAGAGAGATATATGTAGATAAGCACTAGTAAGCATCGGTTAGTATTATTTCTCAATTACCTTGTGTGATACCAAGGTACTGAGAGTTGAGGTATCCTGGGTACGGGTATTAAATATAGAGATATGTTAGTATGTTAGTTAGTATAGTATTGTATAAGTTTAAATGCATGTTAGTATATAGTTAGGTGTATGGGTAGTTAGTTACATGTTAGAATTTGGATTACCTTGTGATACCAAGGTAATGTTTAGGTATTGGTTTATAATCAAGGTATTAAACTTGTATATCAAGATGGGTTTGTAGGTGGTGTGATACTGCATTGGTTCAAAGCCAAGGTATCCACTTAGCATTAGTTTGACTAAGAGTACTATATATATTGTCTTGTATCAAGATATTATAGTATTTTCATATCTAATAACTTGTCTATCTTATGATACGGTATTTTGTTGGTATCCTAGTATCCTAGCATAGCTAGTATAGCCTAGTTACATAGGGTATGGACCCGATATCCTAAATATAGACTTATATAACCTAGAAATAGCTAGTTTGACCAAGTTTGACTAGTTTGATCTAAACTTGACCTAGTTTGACTATTTTAATTTAGAAATGGCTTTATGACCTAGAATTGAACTAGTTTAACTTATTTTCATTCCAAAACATTGTATTGATGCAATATACCATATATAGGTCTGTGTGACACTAGCTTAGGCATCGAGAGACACCTTACTCGAGATCTCAGGCGAGTATATTTATCTGTTAGTTTTTATTTCATAATAGTATATATATCTCATGTTCTAGAAATGTATACTTGATTCCGATACAGTGGTTTTACGGACTGGTACTATATGGATCCTGTCAGGAGATGTTATCCCGTACCGTATTCAACATGTACTCCTTTACATGTATTTTATCGTGTGTACCGAGTATTGATTTATTATATTTTGTGTTCATATACTGCTCATGTTCAGTGTGATTATATTCATGTACAAACACTGCTCGTGTTTAGTGTGCCGATATTCGTGTTCGTAATATGTCATGATTGGATCTATTGGTATTAATTGGGGATGGGGGAGTAGGAGTTGATTATGTGATCTAGCCCTAGTATATTCGTGTACATGTCGATTATATACCACACTTGTAATCGATTACCATATTATATTCGTGTTTAACCTAAATCGATCACATAATTAACTTGTATTTCCTGGCACATTAGTTAGATTTCAGTTATTTCCATTATATTACAGATATTCTATTATATGTCCTTCTTTCCAGTACATTACATGATTATTCTAGTTTATTTCATTCTGTTGTTTAGTTATCTTGTATTCTTTTCTATTATCAATTTTATATGCTCGATTATGTATTTGAAACTACTTTCAGAGGTATGTACTGTAACGCCCTGCTCCGAACGGTTATGGAACACTAAGCTGCTTCGACTCGGTTGAGAATTGAGTCTCGGGGAAACCTTACCGCCAAATAAACACGGACGAAGTGTACTGAACCCTTCAAATTGATCGAACGACTTCTATTGAAATAAGTCCAAGAGTTTTCGTTGGTTGCTTTGCTTCTTGGTTTTGTGTTGCTTTATGTTTTGAGTTGCTTTCGTTGACTTGGTTTTCATGATTTTGCCTTCTCGCTTGCGCGTTCTTTTTGGATCATAAGGGAAAGAGATCGAAGTATGCTAACCAAGTATTATTGTATTTTTAGGACGCATAACTAAAGAGTGAACAATGCTTAAGGCTTCCCCATCCTCTCGTTCGATTCATTCGGTGAGTGGCTTATGCCGTTCGATGAATCTTTCAGTTCACATGCCTAAATGAAATGATCTCTAGTTCACTAAATGTTACCTCACTAAGAAGATAAGCTAAAGAAATGAACTGCATGCTGCTATAAATGGAGTTCTACTTTACTTCAATTGAATATTGCCCCTTACTCACTTGTTGCATCACTATATCGTGCATAAAACCTTCATGGTTAGTATTTGGGTTATGTGTAAAAGAATGAATGAGAATAGTCTAGTAGTCCGCCCTGATGTTCCGGTCCTACGGGATCTAGGGGGGTGTGGCTATTAGATTGTTATATGCTTGCTAATATTGTGCTTCCTAAGAGTTTGATTAATAAATGTTGCTTGCCATGCATGGATCTCGGACAACTTGTGCACAAGGTAATAGTCTCTCGATCGATTTCTGGGGCACTGGGAATCGGTCGGTCTGGAAAGGATTGTGAGAGTACCTTGATGTTCCGTTCCTACGGGATCTAGGGGGTGTTGTTGTCCATCAATGGGGAAACTCATGGACCGTCATATAGACAGGGCGCATGCTAAGTTTACCTTCTTGCATACCTATCATTTTGACACCAAAGATTGATACATAAGTTTATGTATATATACAAATTATGGCTAACTTATGTATCTGCTGCAGGGATAACCGCTCGGCCGTTGGTAAGAATTATCATATGCATATGCTATATATCGTCTATGTTTCCTCACATTAATTATTGAAAAGAAACTAGACAACCAAAAAGATCACCTAATAATGCTAGCTTCATCTGCTTACTTAGTGTGGATTTCTAAGGTGAGTTTGGCCACGGTCGCTCACCAGTACATGTGGTAGTACTGACCCACGTTTGTGGGCAAATATCCAGGTACTGGAAGCAAGAGTTTGGCAACCATTTTGAATCTGAATCAGCATCCACGCATCCTCCCGTAGGGCTGTGTTCGTGCTGCTTCCTTCGCTTTTCTCTCCAGTGGGCTACTCCTCTTCTGCTAGATGTTTTACTATTTTGGTCCTACTACAAGGATGTAATATTTGGGCGTTGTGGCTAGTTTTGGGAATGTAAAAAGAGTTGTAAGCCGTCTAAGATATATTTTTGTAACTCAGCCAAGCAAGCACTTTGTATTCAGATTTCAATAAAAAGAAAGTATTTTGTGTGCCTATCAAATGTGTTCAACTTTGGTTCTCTACATTTCACTCTGTGCGTATATATGTTTATTTTGGTCTAACTTGTGTCTTGTGCAGGTACGTTGCCTGGTGCAAGCGCAACTTAGGCTTGCACGACATCGCCCCCAAGCGAGGATGAGCGGTTACGTAGGAACCAAGCGAGGACGATCGGCCCCTACGGGAACGGGGCACGACAGGTGGTATCAGAGCATGGTTTTACGCCCTTGGCCTCTTCAAATGTTGTTTTCAAAAATGATATAAGTTTTCAAGCGATTTCAAAAGTCCCAAATTTCAAAAAAAAAATTCGAATATATAAGAAGTAAATCGAGAGTATAAAAGGTCCCTAAGTGTATGAAAACCCAACATCCCATACAATAAGTCCATAATACGTTATGAGACTAATGCAAGCTACTCTCTTTTGCAGCAAAGATGACAAAAATAGGTGCTAGTAACCCTAAGACATCGTGCGCAACAAGCGTGAGCGATGATCAAATTGATAGGCTGATTGCAATATTTCAGAATCGAAATGATTGACATACTGCACAATAGGAACGATTTGAGGCTCAGCAACAACGAGCTGATGCTAGGGCCTTCGCATAACAACAGCAGCTTGAGTCCCTGACTCAGATTGTGACAACATTGGTAGCACACTGTGGTGCATCGGGAATCACTGTACTACCTGCGACTGCCCCGACCATGCCTCAAGGATCAGGATTAGCAGAAACAAATGAGCCTCGTCGTGCGGCCAGGAAGTCTACCTTTAAAGGTGCCAACGTTCTAAAGTTGAACCCTCCGAAGTTCGAAGGCAGGACCACGCCGGATAAGGTGATGGACTGGATCGCAAAGATGGAGAGCTTGTTTAGCTTTGCTTCAATACCTACGAACAAGAGGGTGGCGTGTGCAGATATGAAGCTGCGGTTACGTGCACACGATTGGTGGGAAATTAAGAAAGCAGATCTAGCCACCAAGCATCAGGATGGTAAGATCACTAGAGGAATGTTCAAGGAAGCATTTCTCGCGCAATATCTTCCGCCAGCTATCAGACAGAGGAAAGAAGACGAGTTTACCGAACCTAATCAAGGGAACATGTCCGTCGAAGATTATGAATCAGAATTTTCCAAACTTGCTAAGTTCGCTAGCTCAATAATTCCTGATGAGGGAGCTCGCACACATCGGTTCATAAAAGGATTAAATAATAATATGAGAAAAGATGTTATGAATCGGGAGTGCAAAACATACATACAAGCCTTTGAGGCAGCGGTGCAGAATGAGCAGTTCACGCCACAAAGTGCTCCGGAGAAGGCACCCACTCCTCGAAACCCTCCTGCAAAACATTACCACAACGGTGAGAGGAAGGCCGATACAGAGAAAAGGGCCGATGCAGGTGAGAACCGCAGAAAAATGTGCAGCTTTTGTGGCCGTCCTGGTCACCTTAAAGAGACTTGTCATTTCCTCCACAGACTATGCTTTAAGTGTGGGCAACCCGACCATGAATTACGTGATTGACCAAAGAGGAAAGCCACTGAGAACCCAGGGGATGATGTAGGTGTACAAATTCATACCCCTCCGGGTCCTGCTCTTGATTCAGCTGATCGGATAAGAAGGCCAAGAGTTTACCAGTTGAATATAGAGCGTGACACTAGTGGGCACGATGTTGGTGAGTCTGATTCCTTTGATCTCTTGATGCATCGTATATTGCCTCCTTGATTTCTTAAGTTTAAAGGACGAAACTTCTTCTCAGTGGGGTAGTATGTAACGCCCGGCTTTGAACGGTTATGGAATACTAAGCTGCTTCAACTCGGTTAAGAATCGAGTCTCGGGGAAACCTTACCGCCAAATCAACACGGACGAAGTGCAATGAACTCTTCGAATTGATCGAACGGCTTCTATTGAAATAAGTCCAAGAATTTTTGTTGGTTGCTTTGCTTCTTGGTTTTGTGTTGCTTTGTGTTTTGAGTTGCTTTCGATGACTTGGTTTTCATGATTTTGCCTTCTCGCTTGTACGTTCTTTTCGAATCGTAAGGGAAAGAGATCGAAGTATGCTAACCAAGTATTGTTACATTTTTAGGACGCATAACCAAAGAGTGAACGTCACTTAAGGCTTTTCCATCCTCTCGTTCGATGCATTTAGTAAGTGGCTTAGGCCCTTCGATGAATCTTTCAGTTCACATGCCTAAATAAAATGATCTCTAGTTCACTAAATGTTGCCTCACTAAGAAGATAAGCTAAAGAAATGAACTGCATGCTGCTATAAATAGAGTTCTACTTTACTTCAAATGAATGTTGCCCCTTACTCACCTGTTGTATCACTATATCGTGCATAAAACCTTCATAGTTAGTATTTGTGTCATGTATAAAAGAATGAATGAGAATAGTCTAGTGGTCCGCCCTGATGTTCCAGTCCTACGGGATCTAGGGGGATGTGGCTAATAGATTGTTATATGCTTGCTAATGTTGTGCATCCTAAGAGTTTGATTGATAAATGTTGAATGCCATGCATGGGTCTCGGACAACTTGTGCACAAGGTAATAGTCTCTCGATCGGTTTCTGGGGCACTGGGAATCGGTCGGACCGGAAGGGATTGTGAGAGCACCCAGATGTTCCGTTCCTACGGGATCTAGGGGGGTGTTATTGTCTATCAATGGGGAAACGCATGGACTGTCATATAGATAGAGCATATGCTAGTTTTAGCTTCTTGCATACCTATCATTTTGACACCAAAGGTTGATACATAAGTTTATGCATATATGCAAATTGTGGCTAACTTGTGTGTCTGCTGCAGGGATAACCGCTCGGCCGTGGGTAAGAATTATCATATGCATATGCTATATATCGTCTATGTTTTCTCACATTAATTATTGAAAAGAAAGTAGACAACCAGAAAGATAACCTAATAATGCAAGCTTCATCTGCTTACTTAGTATGGATTTCTAAGGTGAGTTTGGCCATGGTCGCTTACCAGTACATGTGATAGTACTGACCCACGTTTGTGGACAAATATCCAGGTACTGGAAGAGAGAGCTTGGCAACCATCTTGAATCTAAATCAGCGTCCACGCATCCTCCCGTAGGGATGTGTTCGTTCTGCTTCCTTCACTTTCCTCTCTAGTGGGCTACTCCTCTTCTGCTAGATGTTTTGCTATTTTGGTCCTACTACAAAGATGTAATGTTTGGGCGTTATGGCTAGTTTTAGGAATGTAAAAAGAGTTGTAAGACTTCTAGGCATATTTTTGTAACTCAGCCAAGCTAGCACTTTGTAATCCAAATCTTCAATATTCAATAAAAAGAAAGTATTTTGTGTGCCTATCAAATGTGTTCAACTTTGGTTCTCTGCATTTCACTCTGTGCCTATATATGTATATTTTCGTCTAACTTGTGTCTTGTGCAGGTACGTTACCTGGTGCAAGCGCAACTTAGGCTTGCACGGCATCGCGCCTAAGCGAGGATGAGCGGTTACGTAGGGACCAAGCGATGATGATCGGCCCCTACGGGATCGGGGCGCGACATGTACTTCGCTCCAATCCTGACTGGATATTTTTTTTCTCGATGATTGGCTCATAGACCAGTATCCTAGATACTACGGACCGCAGGAGATCATACAATTAGAGGATACTCTTATAGACCAGGAGGACTTAGTACCAGAGCCTGAGGAGGTTTAGTTTATTTTTGATGACTTGTATTAGACGTTTATTGAGACTTTGGCATGTATATTATTTCAGTCTTGTGGTTGTATCTTGATTCTTTTCTCCGTTATTCCATTCGTGCTCTATCTTCCTTAGTTGCAAAGTGATTAAGTATAGTTACATTTGTGAGATACCATATTGTTCCTCCATTTGGAGTTGAGATGACTGACTTGTAGCTTAAATATATTGTGTAAGATATTTAAATGGTAGAATTGACCCAGAAAGCGTTCTACCGTCGATACTGTGGCGTAGGCTGGGCGTACCTACGTACTCATGTCCGAATATCCGGGTACGGGTTGTGACAAAAAGAGGCAGCGGCTACCTCCATAATACACATAGAGAGGAGCACATACAAATAGATAGAAAGAAAGAGGCTAGAATTTTCAAGTCTTTAAAATTCAAGAGCAGAGTGGGAGAAATAGAAACTTCTTGTACCATTGTGCCAGAGCTTTCATATTGTTCAACTCTCCAAGTTGTTTGTAACATTCCCTACATTTCTTCGTCTTTGTGTGCAATTCTTTATCGTCGTGTGCATTTCTTCATCGTCAAGTGGACCAAGGAGTAAAGTGATCGTCTGTAGATCAGATCTCTATAACTATACTTTCCCAAAATTAATTGTACTTAGATTCATGCTTAGGATCTTTTTTTTACTTTTTTTCAATAGTTTGTAACACAAAAGTTTCGTATAAACTTTTCCTGGCAAATAATGATGACGACTCTACTGTGGACTTCCTTCTCCTCTGATGAGAAGGTGATAGTTCAACTCGATATTGCTTGGGTCGGCTCGATACAGAAGACCTTGGTCGTGAAGTTTGACCAGCAGCCATATGAAGAAATACTCCATTCTGGGGGTAGTGCTCACCCCTCATCCAAACTCAAGTCGAGAAAAACTCGTAAAGTGTGGATGCCCAAACCTCGTCATGCATATCCCAAAGTTGCTTCCAACAAGGGAAAAAGCATCCTGATTTATGAGAGTGCCCCTGTCAATTTTGTTCAGATTGATGACTTGGTGAACAATTCCTTTATGTTAAATAAGTGATACAGTTCGCGCAACTCGCATAATTTCAAGCAAAGGTTGATTCAAACCCAAGCTTCTGAATCCCTTGCATTAAACAAGGGATATAATTCGCGCAACTCGCATAATGTTAAGCAAAGGGTGATCTACGCCCAAATATCCTCAGTCCGTGCATATTCGTTGTAATATGTGAGATAAGCAAGGCATGGACACCGCTGTTCAAACTAACCAGTGCACAAATAAAGTGTTGGTCTGGGAGAATCATTCTCCTAAGATCTTGATTAGGCGCACAATGGAGGGAAAATTATGCGCCACTCGTGCGCCATGTCAAGACCTCCGTACAAAATTAAATACGTGTAGACAAACTGTGCCAACATTGTCTAGGCCACAAAATGTGCGCCAAACAGGAGCAATCTCTACACAACATGTTGATTATGGGCGTGTGCACAAGAGGATTGTTAGAGACAACTTTCTCTCCTCCTTGAAGAGCAAAAACTCGAGATATGACAAACCACTTGCCAATCAAGCCAGCACATCACTCTATACACAAGGGACCAAAAATATGCACAGAAGATTCAATATTTCTCATATAAAGAGACAGAGTCTGCCCTCTTCTCTTCCCTCTTTTGATTTACATGAGCTCATTATACAAAAAAGTAAAGAGAGGGACCATTATGACATTACAATGGTGTTTTCTAGTGAACATCGTTGCAATTGTTAAAGAGTTATAATTGAATATTGCTATGCATCAGCAAAATGGTTTGTGTTTGACCGATTGACTTGCACTATGTCTCCTAAGCCTCAACATAGAAAGCAAGTTGACAACCAGGAGCATGATGATGAACCGCTCTTTTCTTCAGCATATATGGATTCGCATCTTCCTCATGGTAGGATACAATCAAGACAAAATTCTTTAAGAACACCCAGCTAGAGAAGATTTGACCAAATTGTCGACTCCTTTGAAGTAGTATACCAAAATACTCGTTCTCGAAGATGGGAGCTCGTTCGTCATGATAATCCCTATTCCTCATAATCCGAGGCTGGAGGTGCACAATCCCCCTGATTATGAAACTGATAGTGTAGACTCCAATACATGGTTCTTTCTACCAATCCCTCACTCGTATACATGTATATTAGCATTTACGCCATCGGTGATAAAAAATAAGCTTCTCTATCAGAAGCCACCGAATAATGCCTCAACTCATTAGAGGCCTCTCTCAAGGACATGCACTCCATGATACAAAATATGTATCAAATGATGACAACCTAATATTCTGCTACACCAATATTCGTCCAAGTGGCTTCATTCATACTTGTGCAGCCTACTCCTGGAACAACTCCTCTACAGGATAACACAAATCCAGAAGCGGTCATAAACCAAGAGTTAGTAGCACCAACTCTTCATTCTCTCAACATTTGGGGTGGATCTCCACCGGTGATGATTCATGTTCAACCTGGATCCTATCAGTCAGCCACATCACTCCGAGCAGAAGATTTGCTCGATGTTATCCGAGAGTTGCTTTCATAGGTCAATATTTTAAAGAATAAAGACCAACTCAGTAAGCTGGGGGTGAAACAACCTTATCTTCCATATTGGGATAATATTTTATTCCCTTCTAAATGCAAACCCCAATCGAAAGTCTTATTTGAAGGCAGGACATCACCGAGCTAATATATGAATTACTTTAATATGATAATGGCTCATCAGCAGAAAGAGGATGCTCTCCTTACCAGATTGGGATAATGATAACATCTCATCTACAGAAAGAGGATTCTCATATCAATTACGAACCTCTGCTACTGAGTCGATAACGAAGGTTCTCCCTGCTGTCCCGCTGGTGGTTTCGCGGGTGCTCTCTGTGCTTGGGCTTCGTCCTAAGATGGACAAGATAGAGCTCTAGGATAAGCCCTCAACTGATGGTCTCCTGATCCGCAGAATAAGTACTGTCCCAATCTCATCCTGCACACATCCTATCTATATCCCTGCTTCTTGCAGAATGGGCAAGGAATAGCTGGCCTCTGGATCTGGTGCTCCTGTTGTACTGGCGCTCTAGCTATTACAGGGTACTGCAACCTCAACTGCTGGAAGTGTCTTTGTTGCTGCTGCAAAAAGTGAGACCGCTTCGTTGGGCCCATGCTAGTACTGGATCCTCCTATATCCCTCGGCCTCTTGGAGCCAATCTCTAGATCATCCTCTGCCCGCTGTGCATGCCTAAGAATCTCCTCAAAAGTAGTGGTGGGGTCTCCATTTGTATGTTATTTAATCTCCTTGTTCAGGTCCTTTCTAAACTTCCTGGCCTTCCCTCTGGGGTTCTGTCCCTCCACAAAGCGGCCTAATCTACAATACTCTACCCCATACTCATCCACCGTCATACCTCTCTGAATGAGGTACTAAAACTAGCTCTCTAGAGATGTCAGAGCTACATCTAGAAAGAACTTTTCCTTGAAGAGCTCCTTAAAAGCTTCCAAAGTAAGTCCCGGTGCTGAGATCCTAGGGTCCGTCCCGAACCGAGTCAATGCGATATCAAACATCATGCTTCCTGTGGCCTCTACCTGCAACCTCTTTGGAATCTGTGCCAGTCGTAGGTTTCTCTCAATGTCTTCTATCGAATCATCAGCATAATTAATTCCCTTATTGCCTTTAGAGTCCTTCGGCCCCATCCTCTTGAAATCTATGATAGTCCTCGGCCTTCGCTGTTGCGGGGTGAACTAAGGTGGTAGCGTCTGTTGCTGGACTAAGGCAACTCTTTCGACTACCGTTAGCATAATTTGGTGGGCATTCTCAAAGCCCTGCCTCATAACCTCTGACTGGCATAGTTGTGTCTCCATCATCTGCTGAAATGGCATAAATATCTGTGTTTGATCGACTATGGGTGGTGGAGGTGGAAGATCCTCTAAGACTGTCGGCGCTGTCCTCTGTGCCGGAGGTGGAGCACCCCCGAAAGCTGTTGCAGAAATACCCACCAGGATCGGTGAAGCGAACCTTTGTACTAAATTTGCTGGAACAGTGCCTGCTAGTATTGCCCTTATAGGTGGCGAAGTGACCGACCTCGTTGTCACTATGCGTGAGCATTGGGAACACGTCTTCGGTGGCATCCTGAAGATAGATTGAACAAATGAATCAATATTGAGTAAGATACGATATCATCAAAGAAGGAGATAATTATTCAAAATAAAGCAAGCATTCAAATAGATAAGGATAGCAAAACAGATATTTAAAAATGTTCCCTATTTGTGATTGAGTATACTCTCAGCCTATATCCTATATCCTAAACAGGCTCATAGTAATACTCTAGCTATGCACTATAATAATATCGGTTCTAATTGTGACTTGACCTGCATGGGCAACCACTAAAATTGTGATATGACCCGTAACTAAAATAAGGGCACGACTAGTGAGCAACGCCCAGTCTATGCCACAGCATTGACGGTAGAATGTCGTCTGGGTCAACCATACTATCTAAATATCTCCTACAATATATAAATGGTACCTGTCAATGTCATCTCAACTCCAAATAGAAAAACAATATGATATATGATAATGGTAAACAATACTCAATCATAATGTCCAACTAAGAAAGATAAAGCACAATGTATAATAAGAAAGATAAAAGAGTCACAATATATCCACAAGTCCAAAAAAATATATATACATGTCAAAAACTCAATAAAAGTCTAATATAAGTCTAAACAATAAGTCTAAGCCTCCTCAACATCTGGTACTAGGTTCTCCTGCTCTAAAGGAGTATCCTCTAATGATACGTCATCCTGCAGCCTATAATAGGTGGGACATTGGTCCACAAGCCAATCATCTGAAAAATATATCCAGTCAGGATTGGGGCAAAGTACATACCTCTGAAAGCAGTTCCAAATACATAATCTAGCATATATAACAGATAATAGAAAAGAATACAAGATACCTATCTATAAGAAATGGAGTGAACTAGAGTGAATAGGTAATGACTGGAATGAAGAACAGGCAATATGAATAACTGCAAGTAATAAAAATAGATAACTAGCTAATGTGCCATAGAGTACAAGTTTATTATGTGATAGATTTAGGAAGAACACGAATAAAATATGGTAATTTGATTACACGTGTGATATATAATTGACATGTACACTAATACAATATGGTTGATCACATAACCAACTCCTACTCCCCGGTTTCCAACCAATACTCATAGATCCAATCATGACACATTATAAACACGAATATAAGCACAATGAATACGAGCAATATGTGAACATGAAGTACACGATAATCAATATCCAATACACACGATAAAATACATGTGAAGGAGTACCCGCTGAACACGGTAAGGGGATAACATCTCCTGACAGGATCCATATAGTACCAGTCAGTGTAGCCCCTATATTGGAATCAAGTAAATAGTTCTAGAATATGTGATATATATACTATCATGAAATTAAAACTAACAGAGAGATGTACTCACCTCTGGTCCTGAGCAATAAATATCTCTCGATGCCCAAGCTGGTATCACACAATCCTATTTAGGAAACATTATGTCAATATGGGTATAATAAGAGAAATGAGCTAAAATGCATCAATACATACTCTATTAGGCAATTACTAGGTCCATACTATGCTATTGGGTCTCACTAAGGTATTTGGGTCATGCTAGATATTAACTAGTAACTAACTTCCTATAATTCTAACTAATACAATACAAACTAATAACTATCATTTCTGGCCACTAGTTAACTGCTGACATTACTATCATCTAGCACTAACTTTGATATACTAACTAATATAATAATACTAACTCTTGTCAACTAACTATTACCATATTAATCAGTTGATACACTAATTGATTTAACCTTATTGGCTAATTGGCAGATATAACCAACCTATCTATCTGCACTTAATAAAGGAAAATTGAACCCAACACTAACTAGCAACACTTAATAACTAATTACTCATACCAACTACTAACATGTAACACTAATTGATAACTATTAACATATATATATATATATATATATATATAGTACCTAAAATATATGCATTACTATATACAACACTAACTGCTACTAATCTTGGGTCAATGTGGCATCTTCTACCTACCTATCTGTCCAACTGATATCTGAATCCCTACTTATATTACTGCATCTTTGCCTATTCACAACTGATTCAAATATTAAAGTGATACTCCCTTTAGTGATTGTTCCACACTGTCCATATTGAGCTAAATGGATTACTGCCTATTCCTCATTCCTACGCATATTCATTTATGCACTGATTCTTCCCTTCCTAACATTCCATATGTGAACTCATCAGTTCCTTACCTGAGCATTCCTATTCCTAAATAATATTCTGCTGTTGCTGCTCTCTGGACCATTTGTCATACCTCAGCCCCAAAATACGTAGGACTAGAAATACGTAACATGCCAGCTACGTATTCGACCAGACTCTGGTCTGACTCGAATACGTATAAGCTGTATTATAATGGTCACTATCTAAATAATCAAGTAAATATAAATATCTATGCCTCAATCCACAATGAACAGAATACACAAGAATAAGCTACATGTGCTAAAGTCGGCCGCCCAATAACACACAAACTCGAATAGACTCGAGAAAGAAATATGAGTCTATAAAACTAGGCTACATCAGCAGATAACTAAACAATATAAATAAATAATCATAACTCCGGTAGATATGATATAAGTACCTGATACCAATGCCTGCAAGACAAGCAACTCCATCAGCAACTCCAAAGGCTCCGTAATCGTCTATGCTACAAAAACTGGCAGGGGACCAGGTCCTTAGAGGGACATAACAAGGTACAAGAAACACCATGCCAAAAGTAAATTAGTATAATGCCACATACTCAAGGGTAAACTTCTGTAACCAACTATATGATATGCACGTGAAAGCATCACTCGTACTCAAGCTGAAACAACTACAGGCTCTGTATCGGAAAGCCCATAGCAGCAAGTAGTATCAAGACTCAGTATAGGTGCCAAAGATCTGAGACAGAGTTAAGGCACCTTTAGTGGTATCACGACTCCGATATATGTGCCACAACACCTCCAATAATATAGTATATAAATCAATAATCAGCCTGTAGTATGGTGTATCTCTTTCCACCTAATGTAACCTCATGTCTCATGTCCACAACGTCTCATGTCCATAACATGCAAGATCTTGACCTCTAGCTATTGCAACGAGTCATAATAATATCTATATAATATACAAGTCTCATGTCACGAATCCTTTAAGCCTATACAGAATCACCATGAATAACTCAAAAAAGATTCTGTCACATGAAATAGTGTCAAGTGTCCTAGGGTATGGCGTACTTGGTAAAGCAAGCACGTAAAAATATTATCGTGGAATCAACTCTCTAAGTGACATTACACGACTCCGCGTATGACGTTGACACCCGAATCTTATTCGGACGCTAAGCAATATCTCACGGTCCTAGGGTAAACACACACATCACACATATCGAATAACTATAATAACTAAATAAGATAAAGGCAAGGAACTGTGTTACATTATGGCAATGTAAACTTGCCTGGATTCTGAACTCCGTCAACTTCTCTTGGAAAAGTAGAATCTGCATGTACACCTCCGGATGCTGAAACAAACATCACTAATATTCTCAGAATACTAGAAATAGCTAGGATTGACTACCTATAAGTCCCATTTGGACACAGGGACAAAATTGATAGTTTTGGGTCAAAGCGGGGTCCACATGTGGCCCACTTCGCACCGTAAAGTATGCCAAAGGTAAAATTCTCCAAATTCGTCAAACTTAGTGTCTACGAGTCCAGAACGATGATACGAACCAACGAAACATCCAGAACTGCATTCCGATAATCCGATCACGAAATTGCCCGTCATATGGAACCGTAGGGCCCACGAAATAACATTTTGTCAACGTTCTCAGAATCGAACCAAACTTGGGTCACAGGACCAAGGTAACGCTGCGAATCTGATGGCGTAAGTTTCGTTGCGAAATGACAAGCACACACGAAGTTACGTCGAATGTCAGAACAGGCCGATACGGTAATTTTCGGCGGATACACATTGATTCCGGTGTGCAAACACATCCAAATCAAGTTATGTTAAAGCCCACACATCCGTATTTATGTTACGCGTCTTTCGATGCAACTCGCACACGATAAAGTTACCTCGTTTGCGGGACGCACCTCGTACCACAAGATTTTGGGTATTTTAAAAACAAGTTTTTGGTCATTTTGGAACAAGAATAATTTTACCATTATAGAAAACAAATAAAAACTAAAATAACAGTAAAAATCTTGGTTATATTATGAAGAAATCCTTTTAATTATATTTTGAAAATAATTAACGAGTTGTGGCAAATTATACATGAACAGGGATACTTGGACTGAATTTCTGAACTGTTTTCGAACAGTTTTTCGGCCAACTTCCAGTCAATTTTTCGATCAAACCGGGGTGCCTAAATTCGTTTCACTTGAAGGAAATCCTAGAGGCTTAGCGTAACCCCCATGATTTTTCAAGAATTTTTAATTTGGATTTTTCACAATTTTTTGTAATTTTTTGGGATTTTTTGTAATTAAAACCTAGGTATTTGGTAATTAAATAATTTTCAATTGCTGTTAATTAATAATAAAATATTATGAAAATAATATTTTATGGTGTAAAATGGAAAATTGGACATAGGCTAATTTTTTGTAAATTTATTGGACTCCAGAAGCATTTTTAAAGCCCTAGAAACTAAGTTGTTTTTAAACCAATTTAAACCAAAATAAATCGAGTTTATTTCCAGAATAAACCAAACCAACCCAGACCGGTTCAACTAAACCAAACTCAGCCCTTAGCGGGTCGGGTCGGATCTAAATCCGACCCAAAACCCGCCTACCCGAACCCATACTTAAACATTAGCGGATCGGGCCGGATTCATATTGAACCCGACCCAACCCAAACCCATTAACCCCAAGTCGGATTCCCAATCAGATTTACTATTACGGCCTATATATAGCCTCTACTTCTGTGCCCGTCGCCGCCGCAAAATCCTCTCTCATCTACGCCGCCGCCCGCAGCAGCCCCGACGAGCCACTCGGCCTCCTCTGCACGCGTCGACTCCCTACGGCGAAGCCCAGCCCCGGGCAGCGCAGCCTTCGGCAAGTCTCCGGCAGTAACCAGAACCCTAAACCCTAGAACAGCCGGACACAGGACACAGCACAGTGTCGTGTCGACACACGGACACGAGAATTCTCGGTTCACGGAGCCCTGTTCAGGTAACCCGTTCTCTCTCCTCGTTATTCTATTTTCTGTTCTGTCAGTTGTGTCACGTAGACTGTGTAACCCTCTCGATGCCCGTGCAACCTGCTCGGTGCGTCGCGGCCTGTGGTGATCGTAAACCGCGATCCAAAAACAGGAAAAACAATGCCCTGTTTTACCCCGGAACTGAGTATGCCTCACCAAACGGGACGACTTGGTTGCACGCGGTCTTCTCCGAAACGTGCTCGCCGTCGATACGGACGTGCGGGATCTCGCAGAAGTTGATTTGGATGTGCGTGGACACCGGAATCAATGCGTATCTGCCGACAACGCCCCATATCTGCCTGTTCTGGAACACGTTGTAACTTTGTGTACACATGTCGGATCGAAACGAAACTTGCACCATCGAACTCGTAGCAATACATTGGTCCTGTGACCCATGTTTGGTTCGATTCTGAGAACGTTGATAAAATCGCGTATCGTGGGCCCCGCGGCTCCACTTGACGGGCGATTTTGTGATCGGCTCATCGGAATCCAATTCTGGAAGTTTCGTTGGGTTCGTATCATCGTTCCTGACTTGTTGACACTAAGTTTGACGAATTTGGAGACCTTTTATCCTGACACAGTTTTTGGTACAAAGCGGCCCACATGTGGAGCCCACTTTGACCAGAAACTATCATTTTTGCCCCTGTATCCAAATTGGACCTAAGGACAGGCGTTTCTAGCTATTTAATATTTTTTGAATCTAATGGTGATGTTTATTTCAGCAACCGGAGTAGTACCTACAAATTACACTGAGACCAGAGCTACAGTTGGAGCCAGAATCCCAGACAAGTGTACCTTGCCAACATTACAGTTCTTGTTACATATTTCCTTGACTTATTTATATATTGTTGTACATGCTTGACCTTGGACCGTGTGACTTACTTAGCGTCCGATTAATAGTCGAGTGCCAACACCACATGCGGTATTGTGTATTATCATCTAGACATGGATACCGAGACCCTATATTTCTCGTACTTGTCTTATCAAGTACACCATAACCCAGGACACTTGACACTATTTATGAGACAGAATCTTTCTGAGATATTCATGGTGATTCTGTATAGGATACAGGTTTTATGACATAGACATTATATCCATAGACATTATATAACTTGCTGCATTTGATATGATCCTACGTGACATGGACATGGGGCCTCGTGGACATGAGACGTATGATTACATTGGGTGGGGAGAGACACACAGGCTACAGGCTGATCATATTTATAAAACCACTATTATTGTGAGGCACAAGACTCTAAACGCAAGCTTGGCCCATTACTCATTATTACTGCTACCCGGCTCCCCGACACAGAGCTTGTAGTGGTTTCAGTATGAGTTTTAGTGATGCTCTCATCTTGCATTTCACTTAGATGGTTACATATTTATCCTGTTTATTCCATTTACTATTTCACTACATTCATGTTGGCTTGATTTATTTTGTACCTTGCTATGTCCTGTCCCCTGAGGACCTGGATCCGGATTATGTCCCCAGGATTAGTAGAGGAGATCCACCCAGAGTTATACAGTACAGGAGCATTAGCAGGAGCAGAAGCAGGTGCCTACATTAGAGCAAAACCAGGATCCGAGGACGAGATCATACCAGAGGACTTCTCCTGAGTATTGTCTTGAGATACTCATTTATTTTTATTTTTAGTTATTTTATTTCCAGTCTATTGCATTGATGTACCAGACTTATTCTCGGATTGTTCTCCGAGACACTTTTATTGAGATATGTCAGTTTATTTTATTTTCATTATTCTGGCATTTGATCTGTGATTATCTGTTATGGATGAGATTAGAATAGACTGTGACTTGTATCATTGGACCCTTATTGTTGTATTATAGCTTAAGTACGCTCCGATGGATCCATTAAATTGGGTTTATCCATCGGTGTGTGCTGCTGGCCATTGTCACGTGTCTAGTCCCTCGATATTTTGGGACTGGGGCGTGACACTTAGGTTGTAAACATACCAGCGAAGACGGGATACAAATCTGACGAGCGAGGAGGGCAGAGGCTGCACGCGAAGGAGGTTGCACGGATGTACGTTGCTGCGGGCGTACGACCGGCGTTGCGGATGATGGTCGGTGCTGCTGTGGTCGGCGCTGCAGCGCAACAGCGCGGCGGGGGTCAGAGACGGTCGGTGGCGCTCCAGCGAAGGGAGTGGTGGTGAAGGCGTAGGATGGGTTAGGGTTAGGGTTTTGGTTTTGTTATATATATATATATATATATATATATATATATATATATATATATATATATATATATAAAAAGAGGGGGTAGGAGGTTGTTGTGTACGTGGGTTAGGAGAGTTGTTATTTTAATGGGTTAATGGTTTTAGGGTAGGGTTTGTGTTAAACGGTTTAGGTTTATTTCTTTTTCTTTTCTTTATATATATATATATATATATATATATATATATATATATATATATGTCCATTAAAAATAGTTTTGGATCTCAATAAATTCTAGAAAAATTATATAATTCACTAATAATAGTTGTACACCAAAAAATATATTTTTTGTACAATATTAAAATTTAATTAAATACACATAATTATAAATTTATCAATAGTATATATTATAATTAGCTAAAAAATAAATGAAATTTTTTCCTTAATCAAAAAAATTTCAGAATACCAAAAATATTAATTTCTAAAAATTATGGTGCTTACACCATTACCCATTATTCTAATACCCTCGGGTATCTGTGATACCCGAGCATCCATTTTCTCCCTCTCACTGAATACCAATCTCCTCAACTTACTCTAACCCGATCACACCTCTCCATTGTTATCCTCACTCTCACAGTTTGCTATTGTAGAAATTTCTTGCGGTGCTGATCAGTTTACACTGAATCTCCCACACTGGTACCACTCTCCACTACATCCTTGCAGTGCTATCAACCCTTACTTCAACCCCTGTCATCTTAGCCCCCAAATTCTGATCAACCCTCAACATAATGCCAATCACTGATGTGCTCCTCACTGAGACATTTCAGTACTCACACACAATCATGCAATACTTTAACTAGTCACAAACCTATATACCAGTGACTGATAAATATATCAATAACTGATATATTCATCAGTAAACTGATACACAAACTGCATGAACAATATAGTGAACCCCCAACTCTAAATACATGACTACAACAACATATACCACTGTTGTGGTCAATACCCAACTCCCCTCTAGTCTGGATTGCTACTGCTATTCTAATTAACTCCAGGCCTCCCCCATTGTGCACATTAGTACACAATCCATCTCCTTCAACTCCCCTCTTCACACACGTGCATCCTTGCTCAGTCACTTAACTTACCTGCAGGCCACAGTTGGCATCAGTCCTTAAGACTGCAGCTCAGATATCAACCTTCAAGCTCCAATTTCTCTATGTTGCTAAAAACCCAACCTCACCTCACTGTGACACAGTCACAACACCATGTACTCAACATAAACACATATATACATCCATATATGCACTCACAGATATCCCCACATATATATATATATATATATATATATATATATATATATATATATATATATATATATATAGATCCACACTAGTATGTATATATATATATATATATATTAACTAAGAGTCAAATTATTAAACACATAGAGCATGTCACTTGAATACTCATGATACATACTCAAAGAAGAATCGAAATCAATAATTTCTTCATGTTAACCATTACTACAAAACAAATATATAGTATTATCACTATTAGAACTAGCTACAATAGGAATTAAGGGGAAATTGTACAAAATGCCCAAAATAAAGCTCTGTATCACAACGTATCGCAAAATACCATTATACAGCCTAAACATATCCATTTGTGGACACATACCTAGTCCCACAACCCCGATCTAAGTCTAATTAGATCTAATTGGTCTCATGACACATAATTGATGTGTCAACCTCATAATTCCCTAAAAATTAATGTAAAAACCTATGTAAAAACTATAATACTCAACCAATACAACTAAAATTTGTTCCTAATGGTAGCCCTATGCCATGTGGTGGTTCCTAGAGGTCTCATGCATAATTTAGAAGCTAGAATAAGCGATAATTCAGAAATTACCAATTAGGAGAAGGATTTCCAATAAAAACCAAAGTGGAGATAATCCGGACACGATCTCTCCACCCAAGGTCCTTCTCTTTGTGCTCCTTGCTTCTCTAAGGTCCAAGCTCCTTGTTGAATGAGAATGAGAGGAGAAATGGAGGTAAATTGAGTAAGAATTTAATGGACGGAAAGATGGAAAATTAGGGATCTAATTTCTAGATCTAGAATGAATGCAAATGAGAAAGAGAGAGAGAGAGAGAGAGGGAGAAGAGGCTCTTATGGCCGACCCCCTTTCCCCCCTCTCCAAGTCACATACAATTGTCTAAAATGCCCTCCAATGGTTCATTATGGAGAATAATTAATGAGGGCTAAAATAGCGAATCTCTATACTAATGCAAATTAGTCTAATATCCTTAATTACTAAAGGGAAAATGATCTAATTGGGCCTAGCCATGTTGGTCTCACTAATTTGTCATGACAAATCTAATGGCTAGCCCACTATTATAAATAATTAATACAAAGCACCCATAATTATATAGCACAATAAATAATATTAAATTCCTAAAAAATAAAATAACTAGGCTAAACAAAATTATCCTTATTTGGAAAAGTGAGGGTGACAATCCTATCCACCTTAGAAAAATTTTATCCTCAAAATTTAAGGAAGAAACTAACTACCAATAGCAATCAATACAAGCAAGAAATTATTATACCTCAAGGCAAGAATAAATAAGGATATCGCTTGCACATCTCAGCCTCTTACACTCACGTACTCTCTCATAGCAAGTGCCTCAATGCGACATGTACCAAAGGAATCGTCTGGTTTCGCATTATCTTCTTCCTGCGATACAGAATCTCCACAGGCTGCTCTGGGTAGCTGAGAGTCAGACCAACCTCGATATCCAAGTGATCTAGTACATAGCTAGGATCTGCCATGTACCATCTCAGCTGTGACACATGAAACACGTTGTGCACTCCCTCTAGTGTAGGCAGCAAGTCTAGTCAATAAGCCACTCCACCGACCCTCGCAAGTACACTGAAGGGTCCGATGTACCGTGGACTAAGCTTCTCGCCTCCAGCAAAGCGAATCATGCCCCGTATCAAAGAAATCCTCAAGAATACTAGATCGCCAACCTCAAACTCTAATGGTCTCCGGTGGCTATCGGCCCAATGTCGCTGTCTGTCCTGTACCACCCGAAGCCTATCTCTAATAAGCTTCATCTTCTCAGCTGGATCCACAACCATCTCTGGTCCCAATAAGGTTCTTTCACCAATATCGTCCAATGATAACAGAGTAGGACATCTCCGTCCATACAATAACTCAAATGGTGATATCTCAATGCTGGCTTGGTAGCTGTTGTTATAAAAAAACTCTACCAAGTGAAGGTGATCCTTCCAAGAGCCTCCAAAATCTAAAACAAATGTGCGTAGCATATCCTCGAGAGTCTGGATAGTCCTCTCCGACTTTTCGTTAGTCTGAGGGTGGTATGTGGTACTAAACTTGTGCTGGGTGCCCAAGCTAGCCTACAAACTCCTCCAGAAGTGAGACATGAAACGACTATCCCGATCCGAGAGGATGCTCACAGAAACTCCATGCAATCTGACTATCTATTGCACATAACACATACATCTTCACAAGCTTCTCCATAGACGTACCCACTTTAAATGGCAAAAAGTGGGCCAATTTGGTCAACATGTCTATCATGACCCAAATCGCATCTTTACCTCCTAGAGAATATAGAAGCCCCAAAACAAATCCATCGTCATATGCTCTCACTTCTACTCTCGAATGGGTAAAGGCTGAAGCAATCCACATGGCCACTGCCTCTCTGTCTTTACCTGCTAGCATACCAAAGCATCTGGATACGAAGCTAGCTACCTCCCGCTTCATACCATACTACCAACAATGCTCTCTCATATCCCTATATATCTTGTTGGCACCTGGATGCATAGAGTATTGAGATCGATGCACCTCTTGAAGAACCTCCTCAGGCAATGCTCCACTCGGTACACACAATCTGGTACAGTGCCGTAATGATCCATCTTTTGCAATACTGAAGTCCTTTGCCAATTTCATCCGGATATGTGCTCTGATGCTCCTCAGAGACTTATCCTCGAACTGTGTGGCTCTGATACGGTCCATCAACTCTTACTGTACCTGAAGTCCCCATATCTATGTTGTAACTCAAGGAACTAACACCTCAATACCCAAGCTATCAAGATCGGCCAATAAATGTCTGTCCCTCCTCAAGTACATAGCCACTGGATACCTGCTCAAGGCATCAGCGACTACATTGGCCTTTCCTGGATGGTACTGCAAAAAAATATTGAAGCCTTTCATCAACTCCAACTATCGCCTCTGCCTCACGTTGAGCTCCTTTTGTGTAAACACATATTTTAAGCTCTTGTGATCTGTAAAGACCTTCACCCGCTCTCCATACAAGTAGTACTTCCACAACTTAAGAGCAAAAATAACTGTTGCCAACTCCAAGTCATGGGTAGGGTAATTTTTTTTATGCAGGCTAATTGCCTGGAAGCATAGGCAATCACCTTCCCATTCTGCTATAACACACAACCCATACCCTTAACCGAAGCATCACTATATATAAAAAAATTCTCATGTCCCCGATGGCAACGTTAATACTGGAGCTATAGTCAACTTCTTCTTCAACTCCTCAAAAGTAGTCCGACACTCCTCAGTCTAAACGAACTCCACGTCCTTCCTGGTCAGCCTAGTCATCGGCTCTACAATCTTGGAGAAATCCTGAACAAATATTCGATAATAGCCTGCCAATCCAAGAAAGCTCCTAATCTCTGCCACTGAACTAGGGGTAGACCATGACTCGACTACTGATATCTTCTTCTGGTCTACTGAGATCCCATCTTCTGTAATCATATGCCCGAGGAATTCAATTTTATCAAGGAAGAACTCACACTTCGAAAGCATGCCATAAAGCTTTTTCATCCTTAGGGTGTCCAGAACTATCCTCAGGTGCTTCTCATGCTTCTCCTGGGTCTTTGAATAAATCAAAATATTATCAATGAAGACCATAACAAACTGATCCAGATATTGACGAAACAACTTATTCATCAGGTTTATAAATACCGCTAGGATATTGGTCAACCCAAACGGCATCACCAAGAACTCAAACTTTTTATACCGAGTCCTGAAAGTTGTCTACAGAATGTCTTCCTTCTTCACTTTCACCTGGTGGTACCCCGACCTCATGTCTATCTTCTAGAATACCTTTGCTTCGCTTAACTGATCAAATAAATCGTTAATCCGTGGCAACAGGTATTTATTCTTGATAGTGAGGTTATTGAGTGCCTTATAGTCGGTAAAAATATGTACCGACCCATCCTTCTTTGGTACAAATAAAATCGGAGCACCCCATGGTGATGAACTAGAGTGGATGAAGACCTTGTCCTGTAGCTCATCCACTTGCTTCTTTAATTTTTCCAGTTCGCTATTGTTCACTCTATAGACGTGATATGATATTGGCTCTGCGCCTGGAACTAAGTCTATAGAGAACACACATCCCGATTAGGTGGAAACCCTTACAACTCCTTCGAAAAGACATCCATATGCTCTGCAATCAATGGATGTGGCGGCTCTTGCTCTTCCACCATAGCTCCACAGAAGTCTCCCTCGCTCCGCTCTGCTGCTCCTCTGACGAACTCAAACTCTGGCTTTCATGGTATCTGAAATAAAACTCTGCCTCCATGACAATCGATACTAGCATGGTGCATACTCAATCAATCCATCTCGAGTACTATGTCATAGCTCGGAAGTGGCATTATGAGTAGACACATGCTCAACTCTCGTCTGCCCAAAAAAACTCTTCGATCCTTGCAAACATCACTAACCAGGATAATACCACCCCCGGTCATGATCTTGCAAGTCCTCGCCAATGGTTCAGTTATAAGATGATGCTTAAAAGTAAAAGATACAAATATGAAATATTGTGAAGCACTGGAATCAAATAAAGCATGAGCTAAAAAAGAATCAAGATAGACTGAACCAAAAATAACATCACTGATTGGCTCATCCTCCTCGATGGTTAAGGCAAAAGATCGCCTTCTGCTGATCTCCTCTCTGCTGGTGCTGGTACTCGTGCTGTACGAACCTCTGCTGCTAAATCGGCAACGGAGGTCCTTTCTGTTGTCCCGCTGGTGGTATCGCGTGTGCTCTTTATGCCTGGGCCCCTTTCTATGCTGGATGAGCTGGAGCTCTATGACAAGCCCTTAACTGATGGTCTCCTGATCCACTGAATAAGCACTGGCCCAATCTCATCCTGCACGCATCCCATCCATGTCCTGGCTTCTTGAAGAATGGACAAGGAATAGATGGCCTCTGGATCTGGTGTGCCTACTGCACTGACGCTATAGTTGATACAGGATACGGCTTCCTCGGCTGCTGGAAGTGTCTCTGATGCTGCTGCTGAAAGTAAGGCTGCTTTATTGGGCCCGTGCTAGTACTGGATCCTCCTATGTCCCTTGGCCTCTTGGAGCCAAGTTTTAGATCATTCTCTGCCTGCGGTGCCTGCCTCAGATTCTCCTCAAAAGTAGCGGTAGGATCTCCATAAAATAGAGTAAATGATAGAGGAAGCTAATCAAGCTAGTGATGAATATTAAAATACTCCAAAAGAAGAGCCTCTGATAATCAAAGTCAAAGGACGTAGCACTCATCGAACACCTTCGAAGCCTCTTGACATCGACCTGCACAAGTTATCTCCATTGGTCATCAACCTTTGATGCAATGAACAACCAACACTGGAGAATGAACCACTTGTTATCGTCTTTCATCGTAACAAGCAATCAACATTAGTGAATCAACCCCTTGTCATCAATCTTGCCAAGCCTCCTATCATGGCTGAAGATTTTGCTGACTATGTGGAAAATAAAGAAATCATATATTTTATGAATAAAGAAGACTTTACTTCGCCCTACATTATTGTTGAACCCTTGGCTGAAAAATTCTTAGAGGTTCTTTACCTCTACGAACTTCTGTCCATACCTGTGGCATCTCCATTCCAATATGGTTCGTCATATGACCCATATGAGGAGGCATACTTCATAGTCCCAGCGAGACAGGACAAGCAACATCAAATAATTTTTTGTAAAGCTAAAAACAAAGGAGTCGCACAGACTAATGGTTCTGACGAGGATATGGGCAAGATATAACCGTATCATTACAGCCAACTAGACAAGAACATCAAACAAGGGATGGGCTACAACATAAAATCTAACTTGGGACTAAATTATAGGAAATGCAGATGGACTCCTATACGTCACCTCTCTCCTAAAGGAAAGTTAGAAACATACTACCAATGAACTGGTCGTAGTTTGGGATATATTACACCACCAATAAGTCCTGAAAGTTCAGAATCAGAAGAAGAGATGCATTCTTATTCCTCTAACTCATCATTGTGGGATTCTGACGAAACCATGAATGACGTATTCAAACAGGCTCTCTCTGTAAATATGGTGTCAACTGCCCCAGATGAGAAAGACGTTGAACTATTAGAACCATTCGAAAATAATCCATGAGCACAAAAAATTGACACTCAATGGGAGCTTCGGTTTGAGCAACGTGAACAACCTATAGAGGATAAAATAGTTTAAATTGATGTAGGAGAAGAATCTTCCCCAAGACCAATCTTTATTAACAAGAGTCTTCCTGAAGAAAATTAACACACTTTACTCCAGCTAATAAAGGACTATCGATATCTTCATCTGGAGTCATGAGAATATGCTTGGCCTAGATCCTCAAATAGCCATACATAGGCTCAATATTCTTCTGAATGCTAAACCAGTAAGACAGCAACAACGACGGTTCCGTCCGGATATGATGTATGCAATTGAAGCAGAAGTCAAGAAACTCATAGCATGTGGCTTCATTCAAGAAAAGCAACATTAAGACTGGGTAGCCAATGTAATTCCAGTCATGAAAAAAATGAAAAAGTTTGGGTCTCCATAGATTATCGAGATCTAAACTCGGTATATCCAAAAGATGAATTTTCTCTTCCCATAATAGATGTCATGATCGACAATACATGTGGTTTAGAACGTATGTCCTTTATGGATGGATTCTCAGGATACAATCAGATCAAGATGTCGCCTGATGACAAAAATTATACCTCTTGAGTTTACTGTTATATAGTCATGCCTTTCGGCTTGAAGAATACGGGTGCAACATATCAACGAGACATTAGTACAATTTTCCAGAAGCCTTTAGGGAAAATATTAGAATGCTATATGGATGACATCACTATCAAGAGTTTCTACAAAAATGATCACCTTCAAGATTTGAAGACTGTGTTCAAATTGATGCGCCACCACCAGTTTAAGATGAATCCAACTAAATCCTTTATGGGAGTCTCCAGTAGCAAGTTCCTTGGATTTGTTATAACTTTCAAAGAGATTCATATTTACCCCGATCAAATAAAAGTTATCTTCAAAATGCTGCATCCACGTAATCTCAAAGAACTTCGTAGTCTGCAAGATCGTCGGGCATACATTAAGTGGTTCATCTACAATCTCTCGGGACAATGTCGACCCTTTACTCATTTAATGAAGAAAGGCGTATCCTTTGTCTGGAATAAAGTATGTCATCAAGCATTCGACCATATCAAATAATATTTAACAAATTTGCCAGTTATGGTGTCTCCAATCATACAAAAACCCTTTTTGTTGTATGTTCGAACAATAGATCACTCCATAGGAGCTCTTCTTGCACAAAAGAGTGATGAAGGCCATGAACATACAATCTATTATCTTAGTCGCAAGATGTTCGACGCTGACCATCGATATAATCTAATGGAGAAAGAATGCCTCACTTTGATATTTCCTATTCAGAAGATACGACATTACATGTTAGGTCAAACTATTCATGCCATATCCAGAGTAAATCCCCTCTGGGTATTGATGACCAAGTCGAGCACACTCAATTCTCGGTTGGCTACATGGGCAATGCTTCTATCACCTTTTGACATGGTATATGTTCCGCTAAAAGTAGTGAAGGGTCAAGCTCTAGCTGATTTCCTAGCAGCTCATCCTGTACCAAAAACTTCCAAACTATACGATGACATCCCAGATAAAGTCTTAGAATCTAATATGACAATGGGAGATGACACTTGGCAACTATTCATTGACGGCGCATCAAGAATAGGAACCAAAGGCAACATAGTAGCTGGAGTTGGCATAGTCATAGTATCTCCTGACAAACTACTCATTTATCGAGCATATTGTCTCAATGAACCATGTTCCAATAATGTAGAATAGTACAATTCTCTACTCATCGGTCTCCAATTAGTAAAGAATTAGACATAGAATATCTTAAAGCCTATGGAGATTCTAAACTGATAGTCAATCAGATCAGGGGAAAGAATGAGGTTCGACACGAAGATCTCAACCCTTATCATTAAGCGGTAATCGAATTGGCTTTCACTTTCAAAGGATTCTTCATCGAGCATGTTCCTCATTTACAGAAAATGGAAGCTGATGCTTTGGCCGGCCTAGCAGCATCATTGGTTGTTCCCCTAAAGATACGACACTCAATTATAATAACAGGACGAGGGTTGTTCTATACAAAAAATAAGTTGCACGTTGAACATAGTTACGTCATAACTTCATGTAAACCCCCCCACCCAAATTTAGGTATATATAGTTTAGGGTGATATTATAATTTATTTTGGAATAATTAGGCTTAGGAAAATGGAGTTGTTACATAATTCAATTATGATATCTTTGATGCACCTTACTATAGTTTCAATATTTTGAACCCTACACTAGCCCTTGCTGACCAACAACTTTCACACTCTTAATCTAGACAGACCAATCTTCAATCCTGACCCTAGTGTCACTCTCAAACTCATACTTTTGTATTCTATTTTTATCTACACAATATTCTCGACACTTATGAATCATAAAATCTCAACTTTTCACCTAGTGACCGTAGCTTGGATTTCTGATCCAAAACACTGACCAGATTCCTATAACCAAATGTCTAACACTAAATTATATTGAGACTACCCTAACCTAATCCTTTGAGTCATATCTATTTTTAAGTATTTTATATAAAAATTTAATAGATGTGATACATTGAACCATTTGAGCTTAATTTGAATGAACCTAGAGCCAACCCATAAACCCAAACTTAAAAACCTAATTAAGTGGTCAAGTAGAACTCCAAACACCCTTTCTAAACTCACAAAATACCAAACACAAAAGTTCATACACCAAAACCAATTTTTAGAAGAATAAATTCAGCATATAATCCCCCTCTCTTTTCATCTCCCAACTCACACCAAAGTATGTGACCCTCAAATTCTTCCTCTACCCACCAACAAAAGTTGTAACTCCAAACTCTTTATCTCCCCACTAGTCTGTCCATAACCTCCCTCTCTTCACCTTCCCCATTCAAACTACCTAAAGAACACTTCTTCCTAACTCCCTTCCTCAATTTTTTCTTCAGAAACCATCTCCAAATTCCTTCTCCATCTCCATCCAAACCTCCATCCAACTAACCCTACCCAGGCTGAATTCGAATTCAGCAACACCCTCACCAATCCTGCCCTATCTCTGTTCAAAGTAAGTATATTTCTCTAAAATTTTATATTTTTCTTTCTCTTCCTGTCCTTGTCACTTTATCTTCATAAAACTTCCATCAAAACCCACTCTAAGTTCCCCAAAAAAGCCCCCCATCGGAGGTATCCAGATTAAATCTGAATTCAGTGTATCTTCTTCTCATGCCACTCCACCCCCTCCATAGTCTCCAAACCACCACCACAGAACCCAAATATCCTCCTACAACCTATTCTTAACAAGTTTTCTTTATAACTAAGCACCTAAATTATCCCACAACTCACCCAAACACCCCCTACAAACCGAAGATACCCTGCTGAACCCGCCAGCAATAGCACCACTTTAATACCTTGTTGCCACCACTTTCAGCACCAAAACCCCTTTAAAAATTATCCTATCCTCATCCTATACCTCTTCCCTAATCTCTCTATGCCCAACAATACTTGGAGAAATATTTTGAAGCCCCGGATAATAGCTACGAGTCGAATTGTCCAAATCTTGACAGATTTGTGCAAGCAGTGCATAGCTCTCTTTTGCCTTCCCATTTCACGTTGGTAAGAGCTGAAACTCCACCTAATCAACCCTTTCAATATGTAATTCATATCCCTCTTAAATTTTATCAACTTTCTATTCATATTTTTTTTATGATATTACACCAAGAACACTCACTACTTCTCATGTCTAGACTTGAATATTATTTATGCACTTGTTGTCCTATTCACTTTACCATGATCTAAAACCCAAGCAACCACTTGCAAAACATAATTTTTACTCCAATTGTCACTAAATTTCAAAATATATAAGTTTTTTAGGGTATTATATATAAATAAATGCATGGTTGAGACATGATTAAATGTTGTACAACTGCAAGTTAAACACTATGTTAGAATATAGAAAATATTGTACACTTTGTCTAGGTTTTGTGCTAGCTAGTTTTAATGTTTATAAATACTATGTTAGAATATAGAAAATGCCATGCTAGGATTGTGCACTAGTTGTAGTAGCATTTGCACACATGTTTCATGACAAATACAAGTTAAAAATGAGGTATATGCCATGACCTTATTATAAATTTTGATTTGACTTGTCATTGTATACTTGATATTTTTTAGTACAAAGAGAGTTGTATATGGTTGGATGAATGAATATACTTGAGGAATAGAGTATGTGATTATTTGTGATGACCCTAACTTGACCTATTGTTAATGCTCATGTGTTCATGTTTTAATAGACAAAAGAAACCCAAGGTTAGTTGACATAGTATGACACTTAGTTAATAGCAAGGTTAACGATATGTTATATATGGAAACCTAGTGTAAGGACACCTAGTATCTACATGAACCTTCGTTATAACCATGTTTATGTTATACGAGAAGTTGTACATTTAGAAGACTTGATGATGTTATGTCACTAGTAGGCTTGGTGTTTACACACTTTCTTGGTCCTTGACTAGTGAACCTTAGCCAACCTACTTAGTTAGAACCCCTAATTAATTTAGGCTCTAAATAACTGATGACATTATATAAGTTGTACCCTTAATTAATTTAGACCCTAATTATCTAATGATTAATGACGTAGAGTAGTTGTACTATTGTGCATGCTTAGTGAACCGTGTCATAGTGATTGATGTGATATTACTATATATATATAGGCTCTTGCGATTGTTCATACTTGGATGCCTGAACAAGTTCTTTCCGTTGCATCTTGGAGTTCTAGGCAAGATACCTTTCTACCTTGTTTTATTGTACAAATTAAATTATTTACATTATATGATTCTGTTCAAGATAATATAGTATAAGTATGAGCGTCTGAGTATGACTAGGGTACAATCGACGAATGCGTCGATGAGTAGATAATGCATAAACCAAGATATAGTGACATTACCAAAGTTTTAGGAGGTATTCTGATATTTCTCCAGGACCCTGATACGTCTCGCTCATGATAAAATCATGATTGGTGCATGTTATCATATCCGAATGGCTATTAGTGCGTTCGACACATATGTCGCTACCGAACATAGTTTTAGCATTAGAATAATTTACTGTCATGGTAGTTACATGATATTTATGTTGTGTATACTACTTGGACATACGCATTTAGTGGGGAGGACAACTAGTAGTCGTATGGGATACACAACATCGATAGTTGTAGTGTCTATAGATCTACAGAGATTGATGACTACCCTTAACAGATGCCGCTTCCGACGAAAAGTTAGGCTTGTTTATATATATATATATATATATATATATGTATATATATATATATATATGCAGCCTACCAGCGTTTTTTGGAGCGATAGTGTTTATTTAGCAGAAGCCGCGTTCGACGGGACGTTATGACAGTTATCTATGCCTACGCCTAAACATACGTACCAAAGTTTTTCTCAAATTGCATTCACATAGATGGTTAGGTTACCCTATTTATTTTGTATAGTATTTATATTTTGGCATGTACCATTTGTATTTTGTTACGTCCAACTAAGGACCTGGTCCCCTGCCAGGTTAGCTGAGTTGGACACAAAGATCTTTTGCTGGATGGTTGATAAGTGCTCATTTCCTTACAGATATTATCCTTTCGTGTATATGTATATGCTTCGTCCTGTTATTTGTTTCTGCTTTATTTTTTAGACTCATGCTATTTACTTTGAGTATATTCGAAAAGTATGATTATTAGGCTATAGATTAGTAGTCAATTTTACCTTTCTTTTTATTCCAGTCATCTGGATTGAGAGATAGATAGTTGATAGGTAATTAGTTTGATCACTTGACCATGGGCAACGTAAGTATACTTCGTCGGGTCCATTAAATTGGAAAGCCCTTCGGTGTCGTACCAGTTGGCCATTGCCACGGGTCTGGATCCGCAAATTTTGGGACTGAAGCGTGACATAGTTTTTATGGTGGCCCATGCAGGTCAGAGCATATCATTTCTGTTATGTTACTGTACCAAACTAGCCTGCGAGCTAGGATTAATGTTGAATAAGATCTCAATCCATAACTGATTTTAAAAACTCCTCTTGTATTCGCTTGTCGCCCTTGAATTTCATAATTGTATTCGTTCATTCCCCTAGATATCATTATCATTTTTTCTTATCTCCCCCTATTTTAGAGAGATGGATGTTCGTGCGCGGATATTCCCTCCAGAAGGAGATCCTCGTCAAGGTGGAAGAAGGAATGCTTGATATAAAGTTTTTAGAAGATGGTTACCCATAGTAGAGAAGGTTGATAGATTTTTCTAGATGTTAGAGCTAGTATAGATTGGTTGGCATAAGAATTAGACGTAGAAGCAGGGGCCTCGAACTAACCTTACCCATTTCTTAAGGTAGCAGTAATTTGGAAGTATTAAAAATTAGAAAGATGGTTTGGTTCTAATGCTCTGGAATATTTATGGAATACATAGCTAGATGCTAGGAAATAGTTGTGGCACATGGTGTGATACAAGGAATGATATTATGACCTTAAAAAAATAGAACTTTACGTGGCAGGCCATAGTTGTTAAATCTCTAGTTTCCTTATGACTATTAGTATCAAACCGAGATCTTACTACCCCCTTAAATTATTGATGACTTTAGGTCTGGACGAAATAGATAGGTAGATTACTAGACCTAATAATTAAATAATTAGATAACTTGAGTACTATGGTATAGTTTTCAAAATCAAGTTAGATGTACTTGACTTATTTGGTTTGCCAGTGTTAATTGGACTCGTGAGTTTCACCATTGATAACTTAGATAGATAAGTTAGTATCTGTGATAGAGCAAATATGTTGAAGGATGAGAATTTTGATAAAGGTTATAGTCTGGAGTTAGATATAGTAAATTGCCTATAATGGATGGCAAGTTGTAACAAGATGGTACCAGTGTAGTTTTGGATGTTGGTATACATGAAATAAACTAGGAGAAATTTCAGGTTCAAGGTGAAGAAGATAGAATGGTAACAAGAAGAGATTCACGAGGAGTACCTGATCTTGAGCATTTTAAATTAAGAGCATGATCTAGGAAGGACTAAAAATTTAATCACTCAGTAGATTCCTAAAAGATCTATACTACGAAGGGAAAGTACAGGGCCATGATTGGCGAAGCTTATAGTGGAAAACAAGATTCACATACTAGTAGGATATGAAGGATATGAAGGTGGTGTGTAGAAAATAAATGATAAGGAAAAGATATTATGGTCGCATAATCCAAGAAGAAGGAATTATGATATGAATTTGAGGGATAATAATTTTAGTATTTATGAATTATAATTCTTTTAGAATTTTGAGGATTTGGTGCGAATATAAATTGTTGATCTGACTCGAAGTGATACGAATTTCAAGAACTAAATGCAGGTTCAGATCATATAATGACTCATTGGTCATTATGTAGAGGATTACCACAAGATCCTTAGATGATAGATTTACACATGGGTAGAGGAGTATATGGAAGGTAGAAGTCTTATATGAATGATAGCTGAATATTATAGGTTTACACATAAACTGCTTAGTGTCAGGTATTTAAATTTTTGACTAATAGGGTATGAGATTGCTGGACCTAATCTTTCGTAGTAGGTGATGATATGGGAACCTATTTCCAATTTACCCTAATCGATGGATTTTTGGATTTTAGAAATCTTATTCCTATTATTGTATTAGTTATATTTTTATCTAGAGTATTTAGAATGATTGAATAGATATATATTGCATAATTTCTAATTTTTTTATTTTTTACTATGTATTTTAATAGAGGCTTATGTTATATTTTATTATATGTATTTCTCTTTGGAATTGATTTGAGTTGAGCTTCTAGACTATCTATGATTGACTGGTTAGATTGGACTTATTGCTGCTTAGAGCGATTATATGAAGTTAGGTTGGGGGATTTCATTATGGATAATATAGGTGGATGGCGATGTACCCAAGAAAGAATGTTGAGATAGTAACCATCTTAGTTGCACAATAAGGAATTTAGATACTGCATAGGTGGCCTTGAGGATTTTATGTTTATAAGATTTTAGTGCCTAACACATGCACTCCTTCGAGAGTAAAGGTATGACATTATTTTTTTTATAGATATTGGAAGATTTAAATTGAGATTGTGTTGCGACCTCCTTGAATAATGTAGATTTTTAGGTGGTGATTTTCTAGATAATGATTAGCATAATAACAATGATATATAAATACATGGATGGCAAAATAGGATTAGAGGACCAAATTCTTTAGATGATTAAACTATATGTATATGATAATTCAAGATTAAGACAGTGGTAGGGATAAGGACCAAGTTATGTTTATATATTTAGAGATAATATGAGTTATGGTTGGAGAGATCGATTTTGAATTTTGAGGGACAAAATTTTTCTGAGGTGGATAGATTGTAAAACTCCTCACCCAAATTTAGATTTATATAGTTTAGTGGGGTATTATAATTTAATTTGGAATAATTAGGGTTAGGAAAATGGAGTTATTATATATACTTCAATTATGATATATTTGATACACCTTACTATAGTTTCAATATTTTGAACCCTACACTAGCCCTCGCTAAATAACAACTTTCACACCCTTAATCCAGACAGACCAATCTTCAATCCTAACCCTAGTGTCACTCTCAAACTCACACTTTTGTATTCTATTTTATCGACACAACATTTTCAACACTTATGCATCATAAAATCTTAACTTTTCACCTAGTAACCGTAGCTTCGATTTCTGATACAGAATACTGACCAGATTCCTATAAATAAATGTATGACACTAACCGACATTGAGACTACCCTAACATAATCCTTTGGATCATATCTATTTTTATATTTTTATATACTAATTTAATATATGTGATATATTAAACCCTATGAGATTAATTTGACTAAACCTAGAACTAACCCACAAACCCAACCATAAAAACCTAATTAAGTGGTCAAGTGGAACTCCAAACACTCTCTCTAAACTCATAAAACACCAAACACAATAGTCCATACACCAAAACCTATTTTTAGAAGAATAAATTCAGCATATAACCCCCCTATCCTTTCATCTTCCCACTCACACCAAAGTATGAAACCCCAAAATTCTTTCTCTCCCCACTAGCAAAAGTTATAACTCCAAACTCTTTCCTTCCCCATAGTTGTCCATAACCCCCCTATTTTTACCTCCCCCATTCAAACCAACTGAAGAATATTTCTTCGTAACTCTCTTTTTTACATTTTTTCTTCACAAACCATCTCCAAATTCCTTCTCCATCTCCCTCCATACCTCCATCTATCCAACCCTACCCAGGCTGAATCCGAATTCAGCAACACCCCCACCAAACCGGCCCTATCTCCCTCTACAGTAAGTATCTTTCTCTCATATTATGTATTCTTCTTCCTCTTCCTGTCCTTATCACTTTTTCTTCACAAATCTTCTATTAAAACTTAATCTAAATTCCTCAAAACAGCCCTCCATCAGAGGTATCTAGGCTGAATCTAAATTTAGTGTATCCTCTTCTCAGGCCAATCACCACCTCCATAGTCTCCAAACCACTACCACAGCACCCAAATATTCTTTCCCTACCTTTCCTTAACAAGTTTCCTTTACAACTCAGCACCTAAATTATCCCATAACTCCTCCAAATACCCCCTACAAACCGAAGATACCATGTTGAACCCGCGCAAACATTAACACCACTTCAACACCTTGTTTCCACCACTTCCAGCACTAAAAACCCTTCAAAACCATCCTATATACATATCCCCTAATCTCTCTAATCCCCATAGCACTTGGAGAAATATTTTGAAGCCCCGGACAACAGCCACGAGCCGAAGTATCCTAATTTCGACAGATTTGTGCAAGCAGTGCACAGTCCTCTTTTTCCTTCCCATTTTACTTTGGTAAGAGGTCAAACTCTACATACTCAACCCTCTCTACATGTACTTCTTATCCCTCTTAAATTTTATTAACTTTCTATTCATATTTTTTATGATATTACCCCAAAAACACTTACTACTTTTCATGTCTAGACTTGAATATTATTTATGCACTTATTGTCCTATTCACTTTGCCATGATCTAAAACCCAAGCAACCACTTGCAAAACATGATTTTTACTCCAATTGCCACTAAATTTTAGAATATATAAGTTTTGTTTAGGGCGTTATATATAAATAAATGCATGGTTGAGACATGATTAAATATTGTACAATAGTAGTGCACTTTGCCTAGGTTTTGTGCTAGCTAATTTTATTGTTTATAAGCACTATGTTAGAATATAGAAGATGTCATGCTGGGGTTGTGCATTAGTTGTAGTAGTGTTTGCACACATGTTTCATGACAAATGCAAGTTAGGAATGAGTATATGCCATGATCTTATTATAAATTCAGATTTGACTTTTCATTGTATACTTGATATTTTTTAGTACAAAGCGAGTTGTATATAGTTGGATGAACGAATATAATTGAGGAATAGAGTATGTGATTGTTTGTGATGACCCTAACTTGACCTATTATTGATGCTCATGTGTTCATGTTTTAATAGACAAAACGAACCCTAGCTTAGCTGACATAGTATGACACTTAATGAATAGCAATATTGATGATATATTGTATATGGAAACCTAGTATGAGGACACCTAGTACCCACATGAACCTTCGTTATATCCATATTTATGTTATATAAGAAGTTGTATATTTAGAAGACTTGATGATGTTTTATCACTAGTAGGCTTGTTGTTTACACACTTTCTTGGTCCTTGACTAGTGAACCTTAGCCAACCTACTTAGTAAGAACCCCTAATTAATTTAGACTCTAAATAACTTATGGTATTGTGTAAGTTGTGCCCTTGATTAATTTAGACCCTAATTGTCTAATGATTAATGACGTAGAGTAGTTGTACTCTTTTGCATACTTAATGAACCGTGTCATAGTGACTGATGTGATATTACTATATATATATATATAGGTCTTGGGATTGTTCAGACTTGGATGCCGGAATAAGTTTTTTCCATTGCAGCTTGGAGTTCCAGGCAAGATACTTTGCCACCTTGTTTTATTGTACAAATTAAATTATTTGCATTATATGATTCTGCTCTATATAATATAGTATAAGTATGAGCGTCTAAGTATGACTCTGGTGCAGTCGACGAATGCGTCGATCAGTAGATAATGCATAAACCAAGACATAGTAACATTACCAAAGTTTTGGAAGGTATTCAAATATTTCTCCGGGACCCTGACACGTCTTACTCATGACACAATCATGATTGGTGCGTGTTATCATATCCGACTGGCTATCGGTGCATTCGACATGTATGTCGGTACCGTATATAGTTTTGCATTAGAATAATTGACTAGCATGGTAGTTACGTGATATTCACGTTGTGTATACGACTTGGACATATGCATTGGGCGGGGAGGATAACTAGTAGACGTATGGAACATACAACATCGATAGTTCTAGTGTCTATGGATCTACATAGATTGATGAGTACCCTTTAAAGATGCCGCTTTCGACGGGAAGTTATGCTTGTTTATATACATATGCAGCCAACCAGCGTTCTTTGGAGCGTTGGTGTTTATTTAGCAGAAGCCGCGTTTGACGAAACGTTATGGCAGTTATCTATGCCTACGCCTACCCATACGTACTAAAGTTGTCCTCAAATTGCATTCACATAGATGGTTAGATTAGTATATTTATTTTGCATAGTATTTATATTTTGGCATGTACCATTTGTATCTTGTTATGTCCCACTGAGGACCTGGTCCCCTGCCAGGTTAGCTGTGTTGGACACAAAGATCTTTTACTAGATGGTTGATGAGTGCTTATTTTCTTACAGGTATTATCCTTTCGTGTATATGTATATGCTTTATCCTGTTATTTTGCTTAGTTTTTATAGACTCATATTATTTACTTCGAGTCTATTCGGAAAGTATGATTATTAGGCTGCAGACTAGTAGTTATATTTACCTTTCCTTTTCTTCCTATCATATGGATTGAGAGATAGATAGTTGATAGATATAGATAATTAGCTTGATCACTTGACCATAGATAGCGTAAGTGCACTTCGACGGGTCCATTAAATTGGAAAGCTCTACGGAGTCGAACCAGCTGGCCATTGCCACGTGTCTGGTCCCGCATATTTTGTGACTGGGGCTTGACATAGTTTTTGTGGTGGCCCATGCAGGTCATAGCATATCATTTTTGTTACGTTACTGTACCGAACGATCCTGCGAGTTAGGATCATCTAAACAATGCAGGTCCTCAAAGTTCTCCAGCGGGATAATACTCAGATCCAATAGAATACTCTCGTTAAGATCATCTAAACAATTCTCTCCAAACAAAATATTTCATTCTTAAAGTCCAGTTGTTTTAAGGATATCCTATTACTGATCCCCAGTTGGGTTGGAAATAATTTCACAACTTTACTCACCAGTCAAGTAAAGTGATTTATGTCCATATTATCTCTGAATCATATTTCATTTATTATCCCCAAAAGAGAAGATAATAGTTCTCCCTTGAACTACTCTTTCTTCTATTCCCCGGTGGAGTAATCTAGTGAACTATCACGTCCACATCATCTCTGATAGTATTGCATCTTATAAAATTTATCATTTGTACTCAACACGAGTATGCCTCGAGTGATACATCTACCAAACTCTCCCACGGAATTATCCTGCCATGTCCATAATAACTCTGAGCAGATTTATATTCAATAGGTCTCGATTTGAAAGAATCACTAAGGTGAAACAAAAATTTCTTATTAATAGAAAAATGAGGAAATGATAATGTTGGTCAAAGGATTCCAATGTGAGCACATTGTCTAATTAACATAAAATATTGCATAGTGCGCCTGACCAGACAAGTTGCAAGAAAGTGGACGATAAACCATAAAGTGCGCATAAAATCCAGTTTTCTCTAAAAAAACACATCTATGCACGTATCAGTGGGATGGCAAGGAAAAGTCAACATATTCAGTATTTTCTAGCGTACTTCAACCAAAGCCTTCAGTCAGCAATACACATACGGCACAATGAAGTCAAAACTAAAATTTTATTGATGCTTAATCATGATTACATATTATGGAGATTTATCACATCTAGATTTTTATTCTAAAAAATAATGATTATACATATAAAAATGTATTACATCTGGATTTTTATATGATGGGATCTATCAGAGAGCTATCCCCATTATTGTTTGTCGTCTTCTCCCGATGCAGATGATCTGAGGAGCTGAAAAAATTGGCTCCTCAGTGCAAACCACAGTACATGAAAAAGAAGTCCATGCTATGGATTAGGATGCTATACAGGACTGGGCCTGTTTAATTAGCATGACCCTATTTCGTCGAACTGGATGGAGGACATGGCGAATCGAACGAAAGTTGTTCTGCTATCGCCATCCAGCGCCACATCTAGAAGCCCCGGTTGGGATTCAAATCCCAACCCTGCAATCAGCACAAGGTCCATATTAAGAGAGTGAATCCAGCGAGTTGGGTTTGAAGACAACGAACTGTCTTCTAGGTAATTGTTTGTTCAACACGAACGACAAAGCCTATGATATCCTTCCATGCTCCATCACACAAAGAGCTAAGCGGCAAGAATCTTCAAACGAGCATCCCACCCATCATAGGGAAGCATCTCCTCTTGCGCCTTCTCGGCATACAACAACGCCAATGGAGATATACTGCTACGGTTATCTTTGTAGACTCGTACTTAACAGTGGCCATGCTCAAGTCTCACAACAAGAAAGAGATAAGTCTAGGAATGCTTGATAAAATTTTGCTCCTATTTGTAAGCTGCTCGCATCTCCGAAAAAGTCTTCTGCATCTCCTAAAAGACCGCGTCAAAACCAAAAAAGCAAGCCAAAGATACGTGCATGTCAGCCACCGTCAGCAAATCCGTTAGGATTTTGTCCAGAGGGCGCGCACAAAATAACTCAATAATTTTTATTCTTCCAATTCAAAGTAATTTTGAATTCATCTGAACGAATCAAAAAAATTGAAGAGGGGCTTGTAGAAGCATAGAAAATGCGCCTCAGATAGATGACACAATTTTCTACAAATAAACCCAATAAGTAGAATAATGTCACACTTTCTACTTGTTCCAGAAGAAAGACGCGCATTTTCTTACTTTTGGCGCACTTTCCATTAATTTCAGAGGATGGCACAATATTTAGAGAGTAAAAAAGTGACACACTTTCTTAATGTTACAAAAGATGGCGCACAAACGATCTTCTCTCCCTCAACATTTAAAGCAGTAGACTAACAGCTGACGGATACAGAAACCGAAGAGTCAGAGGTCATCATTACAGCTGAACTACAACACGCAGATCCAGGTTGTCATTTATTGACCCAACCTATATAGAATGTTACGTTTAGACCCAACCGAAGAGTTTAAAGACAGTTTGTATCTTCCAAAATATAATGGGCCTATATAGAATTTTTCTTATTCTTCTTTTCTATCTCACGTTGGTAAAGCTGTTGTTTCCACTTCTTCCTATATTACCATTACAACATGAAAAGTAACCATTGGAATTTCTTTACACGTGAATAGTATACAATGCATAGTAATCTCACGGGAACAATACATCTTCTTCTTTTTCTAATGTCTAACCCTACTCAAATGAAACAAAAGCTTACCGGTTCTCGACGTCGGCATCGGATCGGAGTCTCGGCAAGTCCATGGCTGCACCGGTGGATCGTCATGCAGTGACGACAGCACCGGGATTCAGGGGACGAGCGACGAGGTCGATAATGTTGACGATGGTGGGAGGGAAGAGGGCAAAGTTTCAGTTTTCTAGTCGTCTAGGAAGGAGGAGCAGCATTCTAATCCCTTATATAGTTATACTGTTTACTTCTTTGTTAATCCTTGTGTAGAATGGATTGATCTCTTTTTGAATATTTTATTATGCTAATCTTTTCTTAACTATCCGATTATATGATAATATTCTGTACAATATCATTTATTTAAAATATCATTATCCTTTTCCTATAATAATTTATTTTTATTTTATTTAATATTTGTCTGTTTTGTTTTTCAAGAAAAGTCTATTTTATATTTATATTTATATCTTAATATTTTCCTTATCTAAAATATAAATGGGTACATATTAGTGGCTCGGAATAAGGGGTAGCAACAATGCCACTTAGAGATTATTGGTTGTATCTGCATCTTTTAGGCCATATATATATATATATATATATATATATATATATATATATATATATATATGTTTATAGAGATTTTACTTTTATGACCAATCCCTTATGTATTTATTTAATTATCATTTTAACCCAAAAATAAACGTTTGGTAGGGACAATATGCAAGTATGGTCTCACAGTAAATCATGGAAGTCCTAGAAAATTACGTTTCCTAGATTTTAATTACCAAATATTTCTAAAAAATCGAAAAAATTCTAAAATAGCCTAAAAATAATTCTAAATAATTATTTATATAAGTAATTAAATCAAAGAAGTTATTTTCTAATTAACCAACAAAATAGCCAAACGAAATCCAATAATTTAATAAAATTTCTAAATTAAAAATAAAAATTAGGGAGTTTACAATCATTTTTGTACTTTTCTTTCTTTTCAACATTTTGTAACACAAAATTTTCGTATAAACTTTTTCTTGCAAACAGCCATATCATGCAGTCCTAATCACTACACCTGCACTCTACTCTACTTTAGAACCCAACCCCCTTTCATGCCTAGTACTCAATATATCAGATCCAATTATCCTCATTACCTAAGCAGCATACACAGGCTTGCAAACTTCCCAATTCATTTTCCCCCACCACTTGACTGCATTTACTACTATTGTCAGTTGTACACACTGGATCCCACATGTTGTGCTCTCTCTCTCTCTCTCTCCCCTTGCTGCAGTCCCCAAATTAGACCTCACCCTCACTCACTTCTTCTACACTCAAGTGTATCAATAGACTAGCACACTGCTCATCTCACTAATACCAAACCTTGAATAACACACACACACTCATTATAGACACAACACTCAATTTCAATAATACCCTCACAACCAAATATTCCCAAGGCTACATATTATCCACACTTTATGCCGCACTCAAGTGTGCAACTTCTAGCTTCCAACACCTACACACAACTAACACAAACCAGTATCAAACACCTAGTGTGCACCATAATACACACAAGTAACACACCATGATACTCATGTGATATCCCTTAAACGCCACGATACACCACCCACTACTAGAAAAAGCGCTATTAGCGACGTATTTTAGCGACGTCAAAAGAAACGTCGCTAATAATATATAATTAGCGACTCCTTATAAAAACGTCGCTAGACGTCGCTAAATGGCAACATTTAGCGACGTTTAGCGACTTTTATTAAGATTTTAAAAGTTAAGTCGCTATAAGTTAAATAAAGGTCGCTAAACGTCGCTAATATGTCTAATTTAGCGACGTTTAGCGACGTATATAGCGACCTTTTTATTAAAAATATTTTAGCAACGTGTTTAGCGACGTCAATGACGTCGCTAAAATTTAAGTTAGCGACGTTTTACTTGGACGTCGCTAAACGTCGCTAAAATTTGGTTAATTAGGGCTCGGTTTCATTTTTCCCCATCTGCTGAAAATTCGAAAAGAGAAAAACTCCCCCCCCTCCCCCGCGCTCCGTCGACCGGCTCTCCACCCTATTCCGGTAAACCCTACTCTCTCTCTCTCTCTCTCTCTCTCTCTCTCTCACAGGACACATGTGACATTGACACAAATACTACACACACAGACACTGACACAGACACAGACACGGCACACACACACACTGACACAGACACTGATGAGGACCTAGGGTTAGGGTTAGGGTTAGGTTTGTTGACATGGGGTTAGGGTTAGGGTTAGGGCCGACTGGCCCAAGTCTACGAGAGAGGTAACAGCAGCAGTGAGCACTGCTTACTAGCTTTGATTATCAAATAAAATAAATTGATTATCAATTCGGTTCTGTTTCGGTTATAGATAATTTATTTCAGCTTTGGGTTTTTAAAATTTTTACTTATTCGATTTTTATTATTTCGGTGTTGAAACCGAATAACCCGAACGAATAGACCTGACAATTGGACCGGGATGACCAGCCCGGCACGAATCCGGCCCGCAAAACCCTGTCCGAATTATCGTGGGCTCGGCCCGGCCCAACCCAATATATAGGGACGTGTCGGACCTCATATCTCGGCCCATAAGAGAGGTCCGGCCCCGAAGCCCAGGCTCGTTCCGACCCAAGGCACAGCTCGGCCCGGCCCGACACGCTGCTGCTTGCTAGCCTGATCGACAACCTGGTTTATACTATCTGATGTATTATACACATCCATGTATTACATAGTCCTACGCCAATCTATGGGATTTGGTATGCATACAATCTGCCAAGTTCTTGTATATAGATTGAAACAAATGGATTGTGAATCTCCAAGACAAATATGAAGCAAGAACTTGCAGTGTGTTATTTTTTTGTGCTATGTTTACATATCCCAAAGTAGAGAAGTTCATCCGAGAGAGCATACCATCTGTGTTGTTTCTCCCGGAAACAAATGCGCTCCCAACCATCTCCTATGCACATTCAACCCTACACTTCATAATTTAAAAATAAAATGTTAGTTGTTCTTCAATCTCTACTTTGAAGTCCTTATAGGGTTCACGGAATCCCAAGTCCGATCCGGTCCGGCTCGGTCCAGTCTGAAACTCACTGTGCCGTGGGTCACGTGTCGAACTGGACTTAGATTTTTACCCTTAGGTCCGGTCTGACCCGTTATAGTGCATGGGCCTGAGAGGCCCGGCCCACTCGACAGCTCTACTCCTAGCTATGGCATATTTTCATAGAGCAATAGCCCGTGTACTTGGGAAACTTTTGATGCAAAAATTGTTCAAGCACCAGGTGCCTTAGTGCAATGCCATGACTGCTTTTCCCATAACGGACACTGACCTAGGAGTGTGGTTGGGGGCAGCTGCAGTTCTATAGTATGACACACTATTTGTAGTGTTGACTGCACACTTATAGTGCAGTTCATAGTACTATGGGGTTGGGGGCAGCTGCAGTTTTGATAAATGAAAATATGTATTATATCAGTTATGATTTTTATAGTACGGTTAATTTTGCATGTAATGATTTATATGATAGCTTATGTCAATTTTGCAGAAGTTTCTAGAAATGGATATGAATTACTATCTGCGTCATCGTTCGTGGATGTACAACCGTCATCCTGATGACATGTGCGGTGTGCGGGATGAATTCATTGAGGGTGTACAGCAGTTCCTGCAGTTCGCAAAGGCGTTCCCTCAATACATGGACGGTACCAAAATTAAGTGTCCGTGTGTGAGATGTCGCAACAGGAAATATTATCCTGAAGTGGAAGTTACATATCATTTATACTCGAAGGGCTTTACGCCGAATTACTATCAGTGGACCGCGCACGGAGAACTTGTATCTCTAGCATCGGAGTCGGAGCCCTATGTGGAGCCGTATATGGATGTCCAAGACCACGATGCTTACGACGACGGGTTGGTGAACATGGTTTATGATGCTGCGGGGCCTAGTTTCAATCCTGACAATTATGATGCGGCGGGACCTAGTTTCAATCCCGACAATTATGATGCAGCTGAGGAGGCACCGAATGCCGATGCTGCAAAGTTTATGGAGTTGCTTGAGAATGCAAGGACTCCACTATATCCTGGTTGTGAGGATCATTCACCGTTGGAGGTGGTTACAAGATTATTGAGCATCAAGTCCGATTTTAACATGTCGCAAGAATGCTATAATCGACTGCTCAATTGTATATATTACTCAATTGCGACGAGGATGAAGTGGAGAAGCTAGAGGGGTAAGTAATTAACGTCCACGTTTACATCATCTCAATGTAATAGTATAAGATACTATTATGCTACTAATCAGCAGTTGCTTCATTATTTTTCAGCACATATAATGATGAGTTGAGGTCGGTTAGGCCCTACATAACAGACGAAGAAGTAGAACAAGATATGAGATGCCATTTTTCTTCTTGGTTGAGCGCATATGTAAGATGCTTGGTAATTACTTTTTATTTCTGCACTTGCAAAACAAATAACTTACTATCGCTACTTTGGTATTTAGGTCGATCGTCTAATATCACCTGAGACTGAATCTATTAGGACTCTAGCCAAGGGACCAATTACTGCCGTAAAAATATGGCCAAGTTTCTGTGTGAATGGGTTCAGGTTCAAGTCAAAAAATGCTCCTATTAGAGACAGCTTTCTGGATCTTGATTCCACGAAAAACAGTGGTTTGTGTATCAAATCTTCAAACTACAAAGACGTCAATCCGGACAATGATTTTTTTGGCATCTTACGAGAGATTGTGGAGTTGACATATAATTATGGCCCAGAACCTGCTAATATCGTGCTATTCAGGTGTGAATAGTTCGATCCGATTCAAGATCAAGGTTGGAAAATTGACAAGCATGGCCTTGTGGATATAAACTACAAGCGTAGATATCAAGGCTACGAACCATTTGTCCTATCAAGTCAGGCTCAGCTCGTGTACTTTGCAACTTATCCTAGACGGGGGACAGCGAGGTCGGATTGGTGGGCAGTATGCAAGACTAAAGCTAGAAATACCTTTGACATTGACGAAATAGCTTATCAGGAGGACGATCTACCTCTTGTAACAAATATTATAGATGTGGACTCAACGGAAGTTACTCATTACACGAGTAATAATGTAGAAGATGTAGAATTATCCGGAGAGGACGACGAAGTAGATGAAAGTGAAGACGAGGAAGAGGAAGAGCAGGACGAGGAAGGCGAACAAGATGAATTTTCTGAAGATGATTGAAAATATAAAATATTCCATGTAGAATGTAACTATATTTGGACTATAAATATTGCATGTAGAAGTAGATGTTGACATTAACGAATATATGTATTATATTTTGACTGTATAATACTTTGAGATATGTATCACATTCCGACTGTAGAATGTAGTATATATTTGTGTTTCTCTATATTCATCATATGTTGTTATCAGATATGACAGGACGACGCGGAGGATTCGATCAGCCACATCTCCGACTGCGACGACGTTGCGTGGCATCACTCCTGGGACGAGTAGTTCCAGGCGTGATAGTACTCCCTCGTCCAGCGTTCCTCCTGCTGACGGAAGCATGGAGACAGATGAGCATGTAGAGGAGGTCGTGCCGACGTTGTCCCAGCATCAGCAAGATCCTCCATGCGCACCACCGGAGGAGACGAGGACAGAGATTTGGGCCGACGGTACAAAGTAAGTCAATTAGATGGTTTAATATATATTTGTGTTTCTCTTTATTCATCGTATATTGACTTTTTCAGTAATCTAAATTATTATTTCTGTATAGATATCGTCCATCGTCGGTTCAGAGACGCCTGGGCCAATTTCTGAGAAACAACTACGGTGGCCCTTGGATCAACTATTCGGAGGCTCCGGAGGAGAGGAAGGCGTTCTGGTTTGCGCACTTCCAGGTAAAAGTATATTAAATAAATCCTCTAATTTATGCATATTCGTGATGCTAACTTAATGAATTATTTATTGTAGCAAACGTATTTTTATCCTCCGCACCGGGCCGAGTTGATCGAGCGGCTCTTTCCTACCGTTGCCGCCAAGCTTATCCGAGATGCTCTGGATGACCAGAAGGCTCGTGATCGTGCTGGAAAACCGATCCAAGGTTGGATCACGCCTGAGCAGTGGACTGCGATGAGGGCTAGATTCGACGATCCGAGCTACAAGGAAAGGTCTAAGAAGGCCAAGGCGGCTAGGCAGAATGCTGCCAAGTGGTGTGGTGGCTCGATTCCGATGACGGAACATTTCCGTCGTTTGGTATATTTTTTCTTTTAAAATATATTATTTTAATATAAGTACCATAAAATGGTACTTGGAATAAATATTTAAGTTTAGTAATAAAAAATATATTTTTAACAGGTACAGAGGGGTGAGGATGCGAACATGGTGACCGTCTTCTTGGCCACCCATCGCAAGGACGGAAATCTCATTGATGAGAGGGCCTCACAGACCTATGTAAGTATTACTTTACTTTGTGTTTATTTTAATATAACTTAGGCAATTATTGAGTTTCCAAACCTTTTCTAGGCCGAGTATCTTAGGCTTCGTGAGCGGGCGACTGCTAGTGCACCTACACCTGGAGAGGCTGGTGCTTCGTCGCAGCCCGGTCCATCTCCGTCGGCGGACGACCTGTGGGTGACCGCAGCTGGTGGTCTCCAGAGGGGTACGTACTACGGTACGGGCTCCTATGGCGCCCTGGTTGCGACGCAGTCATCTAGGGCCTCCCCGACAGCTGTGCATTCCACACACCCCTCGCAGTCGCAGCCCTCGCAGTCGTCGGCCAGAGTCCAGGAGGCCGTCCAGGAGGCCGTTGACCGTCAGATTGCGTCTCTCCGTGACGACTTGCTGCGAAGTATGGAGGACCAGTCCCGGTCCCAGCCGCAGGCGGACGATCCGATGCTTATCGCACGATTGGATATGCTCGACCGCAGCATGACGGAGCTACGAGAATTGACAAATGATATTAGAGCCTCCAATGATCGCAACATCATGGAGCTGCAGGCGTCACAGCTATCGATGGGCGAGAAGCTGACGAGGATGCATGCGTCACAGCTATCGATGGGCGAGAACCTGACGAGGATGCAGGATTCAATGGGTGATAGCAGTACGAGGTTGTTATCTACCCTGGATTCTTACAACCAGCGACTCGCAGATTTGGAGCGGGCACGGCCGCCACCGACGTCACTGCCTTCTCCATCGACATCGGTGTCGATTCCACGGGACGAGTATGAGGAGTTGTTATCCTTGAAGCGCGCCGCTGGTCAGCCTCCTGCAGATCCGTAGTAGTCTAGTTATTATTATTATTATTTATGAATTATTGGTACTTCAACAATAGACATGATGTATGATGCTTCTTGTGGTCATTAATTTTTTAGTTAATTTAATTGGATTATATAGTTATCCATATTTAATTGGATTGATACTTCTTGTGGTCTTTAATTTAATTGGATAATATAGTTAACTAGATTGAATCATGTTGGTGTGTATGATGAAGATGATGTAAAACTGCAGGGAATCACAATGTTTGATTCTGGAAATTTTTTTTAATTTTTTTTAAAAATTAGCGACGTTATTAGCGACGTTTAGCGACGTTTAGCGACGTTAAATTACGTCGCTAATTACGTCGCTAATTAGCGACGCCGTAAAACGTCGCTAATAACGTCGCTAATGACGTCGCTAAACGTCGCCAATTGCTGACATGGCAGTATAGCCAGGTCATTAAAGACGTCGGTGTAACGTCGCGATAGATGTCGCTAATCAGCGACGTTTAGCGACTTTTCTAAACGTCGCTTTTTAGTGACTTGGCGTCGCAAAACGTCGCTAAATTTAGCGACACATTAAAGTCGCTAAAAAACGTCGGCATAGCGACGTTTAGCGACTTTTTTTGTATTAGCGACTTGGTATTTTCCGACTTCTTTAAAACGTCGCTAATTACGTCGCTAAACCTAATTAGCGACGATTTTTGGTTATTTAGCGACGTTTTTAGACGTCGCTAATTTGACTTTTTCTGGTAGTGACCAAACCATCATGATATCCATACCAAACTACATAGAACACAAAATATAGCTAGAATATAACATAAATATGGTTAGAATAAGCTTTTCTAATACAAATAAAGGGTATTGACACAATGGGACACCAACACATAGAAATTACTATATCTACCTATCTGTATCATGGCATATCATGACACGGACTCTATGTATCCAATTGTGGACATAAGGACACCATCACACACCACAATAGGCTCCCAAATTCCTATCGAAACCAATAACAAATACTTTGTTGTCACAAATTCGTAGTTTCATCAAATAGCCTAAAAAAACCTATGTAACTACTAGGAATATACATGCTATTACCTAAATCTCCACCTATAGGGTTGGGTATCAGTATGGGTAGGTTCCTATAGGGTTCAAATTGGTATTCTAACATACAAATTGATAAAAAAATATCAATTTTATTTATTCGGAGTCGGATCCCAACGAAACTCCACCAAATGGACACAATGAGGAAAATAGACATAATCCTCCTAGCTAGCTCCTCTTTAGTGGGTTCTTATTGTGCTTGAATGCTCTAGGACTCCATGGGAATGAGAATGAGTAGATTAGGATTGGTTTGGAGTAGAATTTGATAGCGATTTGGGGTGACTTGGGGAATAAGAAGCTTTGGGAAGGAATGGTGGCTAATGATGATAAAATAAATAAGAGGGCCTAACCCGAATTAGGGCGGCCACTTATAGTAGGGTTTGGGTAGTGATGAAATATCCAATATACCCCTCTCCACCTCTGTAATTACATTCTATAGTTGTCATGAATAAGATCTAGTTAGTTAAAAAATCATCTAACTAATTAATAGAGGAATATTCTATCCATGCTAACTAACACTAATTAATACTAACTAACACTTAATTAATTCTAATTAGCCAGATTAGTACTAATACAAAATAACTCTAAGGAACAATAATTAATTCTATACTTACCACTAATATAATATAATATAATATAATTTGTAATATGCAAAATTACCAATCTACCCTTGAGGTGAAAAGTAGTGGTTATAGTTTTAGGAGGGTTGGGAGAGGGGAGTTAGTTTTATCCACCTACAAGGTGGTGGACACCAACAAAATGGCAATCAGCCCCACCTTTTTTACTACTGTACACACAAGTGTGTGGGTATGATTTGGGTCAATATATGACTTGGTTTGGGTCTATATACACCCTAGTATCTGTGGACCAAATTTGGGTTCATTTGGACTTGATTTGGGTAGGTTTTATTAGCCCAAACTGACCACTAGTCCCAACTAGCTAGGCAGATATTGAAATAGCTAAAATGCACCTAAACTAGTCCAAAACATTGGTCACACAATATTTTATCTAAGTTTGTACATTACCAAACACACACACAAACATATATATATATACATATATATATACATATATATATATATATATATATATTGTTGAGTTTTGGGGGACTTATTTAGTCCCACATCGGATAGAAAATAAGGAGAAGGCCAGCCTCCTCCTATATATATGTTCCCCTCTCTTGGAAGTAAATTAATCAATTATTTTTTCTCTACATGGTATCAGAGCCAAAACTTGACCAACCATAGTTGAATAAGTTAGAACCTGAGATAATGAATAAAGTAGACAAAAAATGGTTATTTTGTAATGCTTGTGAACTTGGAAGCATACACGTTCTACTTATAAAATGGTTGATCTTGAAAATTTTGAGTCATTTGTACTTGTTTATTCTGATATTTGGGGACTGTGTCCTACTACTTCTATTAGTGGATTCAGATGGTTTATTACCTTCATTGATTGCTACTCACGTATGACCTAGATCTACATGATGAAGCATAAATTTGAGGTGTACGAATATTTTTAAGACTTCTCGGCATATTTGAAGACCCAGTTTGGAGTACATGTAAAGATTCTTCAAATAGATAATGGGACCGATTAGACCAACAAGAAGTTTGCTAATTTCATCTCTATTCAGGGATTTATTTATCAAACAACTTGCCCAGACACTCCTCCTCAGAATAGGATAGCTGAACGCAAGAACAAGCATCTACTAGAAGTGGCACATTCTTTGATGCTGACAATGAATATACAAAATTTCTTGTGGAGTGAGGTTGTTATGACAACATCTTATCTAATCAACAGGATATCGTCAAGAGTATTAGGGATAAAGACACCATTTGAGATACTCTTGGGCTATAATATTTTTATTGTTTATTCCAGAGTATTTGGCTGTACATATTTTGTGCAGATCACATAATGATAGTGAGCAAGCTGGATCCACAAGCAGTTAAATATATCTTTGTGGGCTACTCACCAAGTCAGAAAGGATACAAATCTTGGTGTCCCATTGAAAGAAGATTGTTTGTTAGTATGGATATGACCTTCTGGGAGTTTAAACCATTTTATGGGGAAAGAAGAAGTTAAGTTCCTTGTTCGAGGATGGCTCTACTGATGTTAGTAGAGAGGGGGAGAATGAGAGTGGCATCATGGTTTGTATGATTCTATGTCCTTTTGAGTCACCGAGGAGTGTTGGTATCTCAAGGGGAGCCGACAATCAGGGGGAGCTAAGAGTATATAGGGAGCATGAGCAGAAACAGCAGAAGTAGTATGAACAGTAGCAACAGGAGCAGCATGAACAGCATTCGCTTCCTCCTGATGTACCTATGCTAGTACCCACAAATGCTTATGTCCCAAGTCCCTATTCTCTAGGACCTTCTTTGGCCCTTCCATCTGAGTCACCTAGTAATAATTCTTTCCCTGATACTTCTAATCCTCCTGTCTTGATTCGTAGAACTTCTAGAGTCAATACTGAAAAACCTCTAGCTAAGTTTGGCAGTTGGGATACTAACATTGTACATTATATTTTCTATGCATCCACTCCACCTGCATATAAGTCCTTCCTTGCATCATTAGATTCATTGCTTATACCTAACAACTGGCAGATAGCTAAGCAAGATCCTAGGTGGTTGAGTGCCATACAGGAAGAACTTTATGTCTTAAAGAAGAATGACATATGGGAGCTGGTACCACTGCCAACTGGAAAATATACGATTGAATGTAAATGGATTAATATTGTTAAGCAGATTCCATAGGGCAAGATTAACATGTACAAGGCCAGATTGGTTGCTAAAGGCTATATCCAAACTTATGGTATCGACTATGACAAAATCTTTGCTCCAATCACAAAGATGCATACTGTGAGAGTGTTGGTATAATGTTCTTCCAACTCAATTGGCTACTACATCAGCTAAATGTCAAGAATTTATTTTGTATGGAGATCTCCAGGAGGAGGTGTATACAGAGATTCTACCAGGCTTTGCTAATTCACAAGCAACGGAGAAGGTATGCAAATTGAAGAAGTCTTTATATATGCTAAAGCAGTCTCCGAGAGCATGGTTTGATAGATTCAGGCTTACAGTCTATGGTATGGGATATAGGTAGTGCAATAGAGATCATATTATGTTTTACAGGCACTCCAAGACTCGTATCACTATTTTTACATTCTATGTTGATGATATTATAATTACTAGAGACGATACTGAGGAGATCCTATGACTGAAGAAAAGGCTTAGAGATAAATTTAAAGTTAAGGATCTGGGGCAGTTGAAGTACTTCCTCGGAATTAAAATTGTAAGGTCACGAAAGGGTATAATACTTTTTTAGCAAAAGTATGGTCTGGACCTTCTCTCAGAGACAGGAATAATGGGTTACAGGGTTGCTTCTACTCCTATCGAGCAGAATCACAAGTTGTGTGTTGAGGGTGGTGATCCGGTGAAGAAGGAGCAATATCAAAGATTAGTTGGTCGGCTCATATATCTAAGTCATAGGAGACCTAATATTACTTATGCCGTGAGTGTGGTAAGTAGATATATGCATGATCCGAAAGAGCAGTATATGGAGACAGTTCACAGAATTCTCAGGTATATTAAATGAAGTCCATGAAAGGGGTTATGGTTGAGAAGTTCTGGACATCTGAGAGTTGAAGGCTACTGTGATGCCGATTGGGCGGGTTGTATGGACGATCGCAGGTCCACTACAGGTTACTATTTTTTGTTGGAGGCAATCTTGTATCTTGGTGCAGCAAGAAGCAAGAAGCAAGAAGTAGTGGCTAGGTCTATAGCAGAAAACGAGTACAAGGCTATGGAAGTTAGCATGTAGGAGATAATGTGGGTGAAGAGCTTGTTGGCTCAGATACGTTTGTTTAAAGGAGACTCCATGCAACTTTGATGTGATAACAAATCACCAATTAATATTACAAATAATACAGTTCAGCATGATCGAACCAAACATGTGAAGATTGATCGATTCTTCATCAAGAAGCAGCCGAATAGAAAAGTTTTGAATTTAAGCTATGTGAAATCAGCGGAGCAATTAGCTGATTGTTTAACTAAAGGTTTAGGGCCTAGAGAATTTGATACCTTTGTAACAAGATGGGGATGATTGATATCTATCGCCCATCTTAAAATGGAGTTTTGAGTTATTGGGGGCTTATTTAGTCCCACATAGGATAGAAAATAAGTAGGAGTCTAGCCACCTCCTATATATATTTGCCCCCTCTTGGAAATAAATTAATCAATTATTTTTTCTCTATATATATTTTCTATACACACACATACACACACACACACACACACACACACACACACATATATATCAAATTCCTTATGATATGCAATTGAAACAAGTTCTTGCTAATGGTAAAAAGGGGTCTTTAAATGTGGCGGTTGTTCTTATTTGACCTAAGGGATTCGAATTACCCCCCACCCTAACGATCGTATTTCTTCCGAAGTGAAAGAAAAAATAAAAAATCTTTCTTTCAGAGTTATTGCCCCAATAAAAGAAATATTCTTATGATAGGTCATGTTTCCGGTAAGAAATATAGTGAAATTATCTTTCCCATTCTTTCTCCCGACCCCACTATGAAAAAAGATGTTCACTTCTTAAATGATTCGATATATGTAGGTGGGAACAGGAAAAGGGGTCAGATTTACCATGATGGGAGCAAGAGTAAGAATTCAGTTTATAATGCTATATCCGCAAGTATGGTAAGCAGAATAGGACGTAAAGAAAAAGGGGGATATGAAATAACCATAGTGGAGGCATCGAATGGACACCAAGTAATTGATATTATACCACCTGGAACAGAACTTCTTATTTCAGAGGGAGAATACATTAAGCTTGATCAACCATTAACAAGCAATCCAAACGTAGGAGGTTTCTGTCAAGGAGATGCGAAAATAGTGCTTCAAGATCCAATGCGCATCCAAGGTCTTTTATTCTTCTTTGCATCCGTTATTTTGGCACAAATCTTTTTGGTTCTTAAAAAGAAATAGTTTGAAAAGGTTTAATTGTATGAAATAAATTTCTAGATCCAGAGATTACTTAACATCAAATTAGTAAAAAGTGCAAAATTTTTGTCGATTAATATAATATAATTATATTATGTAATATATGATAAAAAAATTATTTTAATCCCGTTACTTTCTTTGTTTATACTATTTTTGCAGGAGTTCCAGAATTCATTACTTGTATCCCATTTCTAGTACTAGACAATACGCCTACAAAAAATAAAGGATACACGGTAAAGACGGGACAAATGAAAGAAAGAACAAATACTTTGAGGAAAGGGGGATTGCCAATCTTCCTAATCTTCTATTTGAAACAAGAGAAAGAATTTTATACCCTTTTCTTGTGTCATCTTGTATCAAAATAATAATAATTTTGATCGTGTTCCTCAAAGATGACTATTTCTTCTTTTTCGGGTCTATAAAAATTCTTTTGTTTAGATTCATAAGAAGTAATGGAAAAACAAAGGAGGAGGGGTAGAGGGAAATAATTCATTGAGAAGATTGAACTTCTTTTATTGTTCATATTTAATTAACTTCAAATTATAACTTATAAAAGAAAAATTCTTCAAATAATTAGACTTTTACTCTTTTACTTGAAAAGCGGATTTAATCCATTTTTCAAAAATATCATAAGAAACAAAGGAATAGGGTGGTTTGAGACATCAGAGCAAAGGATCCATTTTCTCATTTCTATGAACCCAATATTTTTCTTATGTTGACTGGATAACTTTCAAATTTGTATGTTATGGAATAAAAAAAGAATCTCATTCTATGAGTAAGAACTTGGTGGGACCTTACCCCTTTGTTTGATTAGAGGAATCCTTCATGTAGTATAGTCCATTTTCCTCACTTTTCTCTATATTTCATCAAGTGGTAATGCTATAGACAAAAATAGTCATGGATAGTTATGAGGATGATATCCTTTCGAATGGGATAAGAGAATTCCTACTATTCTTTTTCTTTCTATCAATTGAAGAATTAATTGGAAAATAAAACACAAGTACGAAAATGAGTAATAAACCACAGTATAGACTGGTACGATTCAATTAAACATTTTGTTCATTCGGGTTTGATTGTGTTATAGCTCTATAATTCGAATTAGGTTTATCGTTGCATTAACTGCATTGATGATATTTACCCCAAAAAAGAAACGATAGGTACATCAAGTCCGTGAACAGCTAACCATCGCACTGGAAAAATTGGATAGGTTCAATCTATGGTCATTGGTGGCCTCCTAAAAGGATACTAAATTCATCGAGTTGTTCTAAAGGATCAAAACTGATTGTTATTAATGGAATCCCCTGTCGGCTCTCTATAAAATACTCATTTTGCCGAGGACTTCCGAACACATCATAAGCTAAACCCGTACTAACGAATAACCAACCCGTAATGAATAGGGAAGGTATAATAATGCTATGAATGATCCCAATATTAAATACTCGTAATAATATTAGCAAAAGAACGTTCTCCCGTGATTTTAGACATGCTGAGCTCCATAAATTCTTATACATTCAAGAAAGGGGAATCGATTCCATGAACGATGGGATCAGTAAATAGAAAACCACTGATATTGCAACTTTGTTAGATCGTCAATTTTGTAGCAAAGATTTATTTAGAGTATACCGAATCAGTATAACTATCCTTCCTTTGGCACAACAACACAGTCTCAATCAGTATCGAAATGAAGGGCTACTAAATTCTTTTCTTTTTTTTTGTTCTTTGTCCATGCATAATTGTAAGTTATTCAACAGATAAATAGAAAATTCTTAAAATTTCTTGTAAATAAAGTTTTTTCTATTGGCTTCATAATGGAAAGCGAGGATCTTGGGAAAGTTTGAATCAACGGGTTCTAATATAATAATTCATAAAAAATATATTTTATTATATTCACACAATTATATGTTAAAGTAAAATTTGAAAATCATGTTTATGGTTACCGTTTTTTGTTTGAATATTTTATTTATTTCAAGTAATTGGTTGGTCGTAGAATAAATATACTATAGTACAATAGTAGATAGTATTTGATGAAAGAAACAATACATAGTTGGAACAATCAATATGCATGATGAAACCATTGTTGTATTAGATCTAAAACAAAGGTTCTTTCTTGACCGACCCATAAAATGGAATCCCTTGATATGGAAAGACAATATAGAATAGAACCAAAAAGGATAATGGAAGTTGCTCTTTTTAGAATCGAGTTGGACCCGAAATAATAAATAAAAATTAAGGTTTTGTTTTACTTTTTCGAGAGATCGGGGGACACCCTTTTTTTCTTCTTATTCGAGATATTCTGGACAATTAACTAACCTATTACTGTACTCCATTTTTTGTTTCACAATGACTTAAATAGAATTTAGTTTTTGAATGAAGTTTCACGACACAGTGAGTTTTTATTACTATTTTATTCAACTCACAAATTTTATAATGAATTTTTGATCCAAATCGCAAGATTGGTCGATGTCACAACTTATGAGTCTACTTTTTCCACCTATGTAACTCTGTATTTTTAGTGCCATCCATCTATAATGATTAATAAATCAAGAACTTTTAATGAAAATTAATCTTATTCTGTCAATTAGTTTTTTATTATCGTCGTATCTGAGAAAAATAGAAACTTAGGTAAGTCTTTTATCATCATATGTATCAAAAAATATATCTAATTAAGCTCTTTTATTCCTACTATAACTAGTTATTTCGGTTTTCTATTGGCTGCTTCAACTATAACCCCAACTCTGTTGATTGGTTTGAACAAGATACGACTTATTTGAAATGAATTGAATGAACAATTCAAAAATAAATATTTCTCTAAGATTTTGGGTATTTTATGGCCCCTTCCCGCGTTAATTATGAACTCTTGGTCATTGAGGTTCGCGGACAATTCAGATTAATATTTAGGGATAGATCTTACCTTTCTTTTTATACTATTAAACAAACAAATTGAAATGATTAAAGTTTTTCTATTTGGAATCATCTTAGGTCTAATTTTCTATTACTTTAGCAAGATTATTTGTAACTGCATATTTACAATACAGACGCGATGATCAATTATACCTTTGATTGAATAATATTTTTTTAATTGACCTCCTATAAGCAGGGGGTCAAATTCAAGTAGCAATTCAACTATGTTTTGTTAAGTTTTTATTATTATGATTTAACATAATATAAACGGAATCATGCTCGGTAGGACTTGAACCTACGATATCGGGTTTTGGAGACCCGTGTTCTACCGAACTGAAATAAGAGCGCTTTTTTATGATAGGGGTACGATTGGAAAGAAAGAGATTTTTTTGTACCTCCAATATATCTTGCTTGCATACATCATTATGCCATAAAGAAAAAGGATTATGTCCAATTTGAATCAATTTAACGTAATTAATATGAATCCCCCGTTACTTCCCATAGGAGAAACAATAGGTAGGGATGACATGATTTGAACCCGTGACATTTTGTACCCAAAATAAACGCGCTACCAAGCTGCGCTACATCCCTTTTACAAAATTTTGTACAGTTTCATTGTACCAAATCCATGTATTGTTTTCCACATCATGATTTTTTTTTCTATCTATATAAATTTTCTTGTCATTTCTTATTTTTAGTTTCATATAATAAAAGAATTATATATATCTGAAACCTAACATAAAAAATACAAATGATCTTGAACTACAACATTTGTCCATATATGTTTTACAATAAAAAGGAGGATTTTCAATGCAAGATATAAAAATATATCTCTCCACGGTCCCTGTGCTAACTACTCTCTGGTTTGTGTCATTAACAGGTTTATCGATAGAAATTAATAGTTTATTCCCATATGCTTTGTCATTCTATTTTTTTAATTCTAGTTATTGATATGTAAAAAATAAAGAAAATTTGAGATACAATTATACGTGATGTGACTAAAACCCCGTCGACCCTTTTTCATTCAGTTCTTTAGGATAGGAAGAAAAAGTAAGTGTATTGAACCTCAGCAAAAATCCTGTGGATCAAAGATCCCATTTTGGAGAGTATAAATGGAAAGGGGAGTACAGTTTAGGGCAGGCTGCACAAAATCCATGATAGCATAGAAAGGGGATCCTTAAATGTTGGAATTAGCATAGGAATAATTGCTAGTTAGAAAGAAATTATATTACTTACATTTTTACTATTATTCTATGCATATTAATTTAAATTACAATGAAATCTTTAGAAATAGAATTTCAAGTTAGTAACTTCTGTTGATTTTTTTTATTTTCGTATTCTTCGGTTCAGAACAAAAATAGAAGAGTTAAGTCGATTCAAAATGTAAAGGATGTTTATGGCCAAGGGTAAAGATGCCCGAGTTATAGTTATTTTGGAATGTACCAATTGTGTCCAAAATTGTGTCAAAAAGAATCGTCGGCCATTTCTAGATATATTTCTCAAAAGAATTGACACAATACACCTTGTCGATATACTGAAGAAAATTTTGTCGCTATTATCACAAGCATACAATTCACGAAAAAATAAAGAAATAGATCGGGCGGAACGTGTGTTCGATCTTTCCAATCCAAAGGGTAGGAAGAAGGAAAAGGAGGAACTTCACATATATAATATACAAATAAAATCTTATTTTGGTCAGATCTGAAATGAAGAAAAAATATAATTTTATAGAAAAGGAAAAAACCCATGGATAAATCCAAACAACCCTTTCGTAAATCTAAGCGATCTTCTTGTAGGTGTTATCCTCCAATTGAATTGGGGGATCAAATTGATTAGAAACATGATTTTAATTAGTTGATTTATTAGTAAACAAGGAAAAATATTATCTAGACGAGTAAATAAATTAACCTTGAAATAACAACGATTAATTAATATTGCTATAAAACAAGTTCGTATTTTATCTTTGTTACCTTTTTTTAATAATAAAAAACAATTTAGAGAGCCGAGTCGATCCCTAGAACTACGGGTCCAAGAAAAATTGAGAGAGCCGAGTCAATTTACTCAAAACTCCAATCGAAACTCAAGCTCGGATTTATTTTTTGTTTGAAAAAGTCTAGAATACGGGTTTTCTTGTTGTGTAAGAGAAAAAACAAATTTGGGAAGAAGAAATCTTTTTTTATTAAAAGGTTTTCGTTTATTCCTACTACTTAATTTTACTTTCTTTTTATTCTATCTTTCCGGAGAATGGACTACAGGAATTTTTTTCAATCATTTCTATATATTAATATTACTTTAGAATCCCCCTTATTTGAGAATCTTATTGGAAATCATGTAAAGACAATTCTTATTTGATATAGCTATTTGTGCAAGTATTTTATAATTAAGAAGCAACTGCTTCTTTTACATTTTGTATTAATCGACTATAACTATAGAATACCCCTATTTTACAAGTTACTACATTTATTCGAGTGATCCACAAATAATGAAAATTCTTTTTTTGTCTGCCCTTATCCCGAAGAGAGGAAACCAAAGCTCTCATTTTCTGTTAAGTAGCCATTCGAGTAAGTCTTTAATGAGCCCCCATAAAGGTTGATGCAAATAAACCAATTTTTGTTCGAAGTCTTCGAGCTATATATCCTCGTTTCACTATAGTCATTTAATCAAATTAAACTTTAATAAATAAATAATTAATTTTTCTTCTTTCAGTTATCCTTTTATTTCCCGGCTAATTAATACCAATACGAATTATTCTGATATATAAAATAAAAAATTTATTGGCTTTTGCTACTATGACCTTCCCAACCATAATTTTACGTGGAAATAACAAATTTTACGTGGAAATAACTAATTAACTTTCAGTTATCCTTTTATTTCCTTCCAGACATTTTACGTGGAAATAACAAATTTTATCGATACTAAAAAAAAATCCAAATAGTGGGTTCCGTCGTTTCTATGGTTACTTCGTAAACGGTGAGGTCCTCTCTATACACCAGACCCCCCTCTTTCATTTAATCAAATGTTATTATGAACTTGTATAGTTCACAATCTTTGGCTCTACCCATTAATTATACAATAATAGATTGCTCTTTTCACAAAAAGGCAACCCATACAGTGACAGCACTTAATTAGAAAAGTTAGCTAGGTAGCTGACCTTGTTAGTCATTTCTTTCATGAATAAGAACATATTTTTTTCTTCTTATAGTACTATTTTCTCTGCTTAATGGGTAACTATTTGCTACCAATAGGGAATTTCTTCTCATCTCAAATGGAGGTGATTGGATTTGCACCAATGGAAACTATTTATTCCATACACAAACAATTATAGATATTCTATACACAAATAATATAGGTATATGATAGATAGATATATGATAGACTGAGAGATCTTAATTTTTAGGTAATAAATACCCTTATTCCACTCTATCTATCCTATGTTACTGGCAATTGGTACTAGAAAAAATATTTTATTTAATAGAAATCATGATATAAATGAGTCGCACATACACTGATAATATTGATATAACATTATACATGAATGGTTCTTCTATCTTGAGGGATTAGGGTAAAGCAAGGGATAAAAAAAAGCAAAAATTAGAATAGAATTGAACAATCGTACATGCATCTTTTGTTCATTGCATACGACACCGCAATGGAATGTACTTTTTCCTCCCATATATTTTATCAAAGAAAGAAATTGGATCCCTACAATCCAAATAATTGAGTGATCCATTTACCACATTTCCTTTCGTATGATAGGAAGGCAGAATACTATGATAGTTCTGTTGCTTTCTATATTTATCTATTTTGCAATCCCAAAGTTTTTTTAACTTTTTTATACGATCAAAATAAGTAAAAAGAATTCTTTTTTCCCATTTTCGTACTCTTTCTTTTTCTTTCATAACATAAATATCAGTAAAGCAACTTCTGGTGTGGAAGAAAATGGTTTGTGACGCTGAAATATACTCCTGACACATAAGATAAAATAAAAAATAACCCTTGTTTTATACTACTATCTCGATACAAAATTTCATGTTTAAAAAAAAAATAATGGATTGTTCATATCGAACGCGAAGTGCCATACTATTATTACTTATTATTCATATTCGATATGGCGAAGGCGTATTATTTCTCTCTTTTTTCAAATAAATATTCATTGGCGCCAAGCATGAGGGAATGTTATACGTTTGGTAATTTCTCCTCCGACCAGAATAAAAGATCCTATTGAAGCGACTAATCCTATGCATATTGTATGTACATTGGGCGATACAAATTGCATAGTATCATAGATGGCTACTCCTGGTATTACCCATCCATCGGAGAGTTTATAAGCAAATAAAGATCCTTGGTATCATCTTCTATACTAAGATATACCATGAGACCGATAAGTTAATTCGAGATTTTGCTATCAACCACTTGCCCTAAAAAAGTAACATTTCTCGATGAAGTAGGCTAAAATTGTACCCCTTAGGAACCGTACATGCATATTTGGATGCATACGGCTCAAAAATAAAATAGCAAAAAAAGAATCAACGTGTCGATTCTACTCATATCTCTTTTTTTGTAACAGATTTCCATTTTTCTAAAAGGGAGTTTTCCTCCATTTTTCAAAAAACATGGGTTTTGGCCCCTTCCCTAAAAAATAACTGACTAATTGAATTAACCTTTCATTGATGTATTGTTTCGTTGAGATAAAAATTATGATATCATTTTTTTTTCCTGTATGGGCTCTTTTAATTCTTTTAGGTTTATGTTCTACTACAGGGAAAGATCTGTCCGAATTCTATTTGCGCGTAAGGGGCAAATAATCTCAGTACCACTTCTTTTTGCTACTACTTTTTTGTAATTTATTTCATGCCTTCCCCCAAACTAAACTATTTGATGTATTCATCATACATGTTAGCCCGACAGTTTCAGATAACCCGTCTTTAAAATAAGTATAAGAATTGTCTATGATTAATTGTGCATATATTACCATTATCGATTTGGTATTTTCTGAACGGTGTCTGGATACTTTATTTTATTAGTTTAAGTCAACCATAAATTCTTCTAATTGATAATATTTATCCTCAATATAAATTGATCTAATTTTACTTCATGCTCTGAATGATTAATGGTTCAATCAATACAATATTTCTTGGGCAAAACAGAGGATATCTCGATCGGGTAAGAAAACGGGTAAATCTTGTATAACCTAATATGTCTGACAAGCCATACTATACGTCAGCCCAAACTGCATCTTCTTCTCCCGGACTCCGAAAAGGTACTTTTGGAACACCAATGGGCATTAAATTTAAGAAAAAATTAAAGTACGGTGTTTCACTTTAATATGGAAACGTAAGAATGGATTTATTGTCATCATTATTTTTTTGTTTATTCTATTTTATATAATAGATCTACTTCTCTTTGTTTATTGGTACTTATTGGTACTATCTATTTTATAAAATGGGACCAATACTCCTATTGCTTATTGGTAATTATCGAGTATAGAATAGATCTGCTTCTCTTTGTTCTTACGAACATATTTCTTCCATCATTTTTAATGGAACGAAAGAAACAGTAACCTTTCTTATATAGAATCCATTGAAAAGGTTAGGTACATAGTATAAGTTGCAATACGATAAAGTTACATGGTATATATTTTCTTTAATAAAGGGGTATTTGCATGGGTTTGCCTTGGTATGGTGTTCATAATGTCATATTAAATAATTTCGGTCGATTGCTTTCTATCCATATAATGCATACAGCTCTAGTTTCTTGTTGGGCAGTTTTAATGGCTCTATACAAATTAGTGGTTTTCGATTCCTCTAACCCTGTTCTTGATCCAATATGGAGACAATGTATGTTCGTTATACCTTTTATGACTCATTTAGGAATAATGAAATTATAGGGTAGTTGGAGTATTTCAGGAGGAACTATAACGAATCCGAGTATTTAGATTTATGAAGGCATAGCAAGAGCACATATTGTGTTTTCTAGCTTATGTTTCTTATCAGCCATTTGGCATTAGGTGTATTGGGACCAAGAAATATTCTGTGATGAACGTACAGGAAAACCATCTTTGGATTTGCCCAAGACCAGTGGAATTTATTTATTTCTCTCAGGAGTAGCTTGTTTTGGCATTGCCGTATTTCATGTAACAGGTTTAAATGGTCCTAGAATATGGGTATCCAATCCTTATGGACTGACCGAAAAAGTATAATCTGTAAATCCAGCGTGGGGCGCAGAAGATTTTGATCCTTTTGTTTTGGGAGGAATAGCCTCTTATCATATTACAGCGGGTACATTGGGCATATTAGCAGGCCTATTTCATCTTAGTGTCCGCTTGCCTCAACGTCTATACAAAGGATTACGTATAGGCAATATTAAAACTGTACTTTCTAGTAGTATCGCTATTTTTTTTTGCAGCTTCATTGTTACTAAAACTATGTGGTATGGTTCAGCAACTACCCCAATCGAGTTATTTGGTCCTATGCATTATTAGTGGGATCAGGGGTAATTCCAGCAATAAATATATCGAAGAGTTGGCACTGGACTAGCCGAAAATCTGAGTTTATCAGAAGTTTGGTCTAAAATTCCTAAAAAATAGCTTTTTATGATTATATTGGTAATAATCTGGCAAAAGGGGGATTATTCAGAGTGGGTTCAATGGACAACGAAGATGGAATAGTTGTTGGGTTATTAGGTCACCCCATCTTTAGAGATAAAGAAGGGTGCGAGCTTTTTGTACGCTGTATGCCCACTTTTTTGAAACATCCCTGTCGTTTTGGTAGATGGAGACAGAATTGTGAGGGCTGATATTACGTTTAGAAGGGAATAATCAAAGTATAGTGTTGAACAAGTGGGTGTAACCGTTGAATTCTATGGTGGTGAACTCAATGGAGTCAGTTATAGTGATCTTGATACTGTGAAAAAATATGCTAGACGTTCTCAATTAGGTAAAATTTTTGAATTAGACCGGGCTACTTTGAAATTTGATGGTGTTTTTCAGCAGTCTGAGGGGTTGGTTCACTTTTGGACATGCAATATTTGTTTTGCTCTTCTTTTTTGGACACATTTGGCACGGTGCTAGAACCCTATTAAGAGATATTTTGTTGGTATTGTATATATATATATATATATATAGTCTTAAATAACTACAATACCATAGCTAACCAACATGCTCACATAAATAACACTAAGACTAGCAACAAAAATTTTCTAACACTAATTGTAGAAGCATAGAAAAATATAACTTTATGCGCCCAGAATCTATGCACTTAAAATCCGACTTAGTGAAGTCAGACCGGAGAAGCAGTCATACAGCCCAAAATCTTGTGTTAATTTTCAAACCAGAAAGAACCAATTCCTCAAGAGGTATATATGCGGCCCAGACAGTGATGGAAGCATCATCCGCCTAAAGCCCTGATATGGCATTAATTGCCTCGCATAAAGTTCTGGCATTAATATTTTTGAATGCTTTAAAAGTTGTGAGAAAAGTCAGAACACTAAACGATAAAAAGTTACGTCAGCATAATAATGACTCTTGTCAAGCGTGCATTGTCACATGTAAACGACAGAGCTAGCAAGCGACCTTGTCTCCATGCGGCCCTGTATCTATGCGGCCCATCCCCTATGCGGCTCTGTCCCTATGAGGCCTAGCCCTTATGCGGTTTAGTCTTCGTGCGGCTCCATGTGATAAAATCTTTCTATTACAACTGAAGAGATCCTGGACAACCAGTGCTGGGCACGTGTCAAGTTGACCAAGTCATACACACAATGGATGAGAACAACCTAGATTATAGGCCAATATCTCATCAACAACAAATCATAACTAATTCCACTTGGCAGCCTAACCGTGACATGCGCTCGCGGTTGCAACTGTATTCTATTAAGAATGACCATGCGACAACCAGTCATGCGCGTATAACATATGTGCATGCTTAAGCCATCCAGCATAGATGGCTATAAATAGCTGGGATGCATTCCCATGCCGAGGTACGTATAATATACATAAAGAAAGCAAACGCAGGAGTCTAGTTGCTGTCTTTCATGCTAGTGAGCCAAATATCTAGCAAGTTCCTTCGTTGTTGGACAGTTAACAGAGTAAAGGAGTCAAGCTGCAATACATGATCTCCATCGTCATACTCCCCAGAATTTTAATTGTACTTAGATTTTTTGTTTAAGGACTTTTTGTACTATTTGTTTTGAATATAAAAAAATAGAGTTTGTAAAACTTATTTTTGTAATGAACAAAAATGGCGACTCTGCTAGGGACTATTTTTTCTACTGATAAAAAGATTATGACGCAGTCCGATGCGATGAAACTGGGTTCCACCTATAGGATGCTGGTTGTGCGCTTTGACCAGCAATATTTTGAAGAGATGCTTTCTAAGGATAATGTGAGCCCTTCGCAAAGGCTAGCAAAGCCTAAGAAGACCCGCATGACTTGGGTCGCCAAGGCCAGCATGCCCACCCAACTATGGAGCATGCGCTCTCTGTACCTGATACTCAAGAAGCTTTTTTGCATCCACGAAGGCTTTCCCTACTCATGCGGCAGTTATTTATGAGGAGAGAGTTGCTCAACACCTAAGTTATGACAGAGGAAAATACTACGATGCCAAGAACTTAGGGGCTAATGCACAATCCATGCACTCATAGTGAGGAGCATAGAAGAAGAAGCAAACAACAACTAACTCCAGGCACAGGAAGTTTAATGCATGCGCCAAAGACAGTAACAAAGGCTCTATATTTTACAGAATATGATGCGGTACCAACTCTATGCGCCACCTTAAAGAAGGATAACATTTGGACTCTTCGTACTATTTGCCAGTGTGTGCTATTTCGAGAAAGTCCAGGGCAATACAAGCTCGCCAGGCTCAAGCAACTTCTCAAATGACTGACTGTCAGCATGCGCCATTAACTGTTATACGTGCTGCTAACAAAAGTTATACAAAGCAGACCCATGCGCCCAACTTTCTTGGGCGTATGAAATGGGCGAGTCTTAAAAGTCTTACACTGTTGACTTTAGGGGTAGTTCTTGTATGAGCCCCAGGTCAGGAAGAAAAATATCACCTACACACCCATGCGCTCAGTTTACCCATAAGCATAAAGAGGGTGCAAAGGTGAATCATCCCTCGTCCAATTTGTGCGACATGATTATTCACAAGTGAAAAGCGAGGAAAACAACTATGGCATGTAAGATGTCCCCTCCAGGGCACTATTGTATCAACATTGTCATAAACTAATGTTGTAATAAAGTAGCAGCACCTGTAGCTAGGCAGTCGGCATTCCCGCGACTTTAACCAATAGTACCCGTCCAACAGCGTCTCGAAAAGAAGTGCAAATGCCAGAGGAGGAGGAGTTGCCCTTCGCCTCATGTTGTTCTACTTGCAGATCTTCCTCCACAAAAGGAGGCCGAAAGTCCAATACCTCCAACCCTCCACTCTCGACCAACATGTCGAGAAGGCAAGCCTAAGAAGGATGAGCGGCTATCCCTACAGAAGGAGTGTTCCTGGGCACTCGCCTGAGGTCAAGATTGTCCTCAACTAAGGGTAGTACTTCCCCAAGGCTCGGGACAGCTGTACAAGTTGAAGGTAGCAGTCCTCCGGTGCTTTATACCAACCCGTCGTTCCAAGGAGACAATGACTCTTAAGGGACAGACGTTGATGTTCCTGGGGGTAGTCACCTTCGTCAAAAGGAAGCATCTTCTAATACTAGAGGTAGCATTTCCTCTGAGTTTGAAGACGATGTAGCGCTACCAACTTTCCCCGAGGATAGCATGACTCAGGGGTCCACGGCAGAAAGTAAAAGATCCACTGTCCCTGTCACACCCCCGTCCCAAATACGTAGGACTAGGAACACGTAAGCTTGCCAGCCGCATGGATATGGCAACTCCAATATATGAAAACCAAATCCATACGTATGCTGTAATATGAATACAAAATCCACAAGTGGTATAAAATATAATACAAGTCACAGGGTAAAATCTAAATCTCATCCACCAAAATCATATAGAAATAAATAACCAGTATCTATGAAACTAGATCTCAATAAGAAGTATCTAAGGATGATAGTTGGATGGAAACAAATCCACAACCAACTCGAATATAAGAGCAAATATAAAATGGGTACAACACCATAACACAATATAAGAATACCAACTATCCATCACAGCTCGAAGAGAAGACATCCTCGGATCACATGTAACCATCCAAATCTGCGCTCCTGTAAATACTCAAGAAAAGATACACCTGGCAGTGGACCAGGTCCTCAGAGGGACGTAACAAGATACAGAAAATACGAGCCAATTTGAATACAGTAAACATGCATATGGTTTAAAAATAGATAAGTACGCTATACAAGATAATCTATATGAATGCAAATAAGGATAACTTTTTTGACGTATGGCAAGGGTAGGCTACTCGATCTACCTCACAACTCACACACACGTCAATGGACATCAGAAATCGATATACCGCGGGGGTAGCGACCAGAGAGACTCCAGAAATCGACATACCGCGGGGGTAGCGACCAGCGCGACACACGCCCGTAGTGCGAGCTATATACTACGGTTTACCATAGTGGTTAAAAACCTATACGCCTAATGATTGTCCTCTCATGATACTAGGTGTCAAGTGTGTGTCAACATATCTAATATATATAGTAATGACTGAATGAACTACACATGCAATGAATATAACTGAACGAGACTACACATGCAATGAATGAACAGAAATATAAATAGCATGCAAAGTACTGTAAACAATTTGGCAAGGTATCTTGCCTGGGGTCCTGCTGCTGGTATGAATCAGAGTCCAAGTCACAGTCCAAATAGCCTATGTATTACAAATTTATCACGTCAAAAGATAATTTATTTTAATTTATTTAATTCTAGAATAATTACTCTAAAATCCTATTTTAATCTTATTATTCTGATTTTTATGTTAATTCCTAAATTTTGTCCAAAGAAACTAAATTTTATCAACTCGAGACTCATGGCACGCAAATCGAGGCGATCTGTTGACCAAAAAGTCAACCGACACAAACTCAGCTTTTATGCATGATTTTCTATAGATTTCAGCGTCAAAAACATGTTAGAATTTACAGCTCATCCGAATTCAAATTAGTTTGGGAATTATGGCACATACAAATTTTGTATTGTGCACCGATGGTTAAATTCTAACCTACAAGTTCTACAGAATTAACAATATGTAAATACTTCGAATTAAATCCTAGGAAAAATATATGTCGATGATCTCGACATTAGCTTTCTGAAACTTTAAACGGTTCATGATTCTGATTCCTGGTTCTCCCGGAATCGCGAAAACATCAAAACACGTCTATTTTCGGATATGCTGTGCTCTACAAATTTTCCAGAATTTAATACTCATAGTTTAGTAAAACAATTTATATAATCAGAAACCTAACCTCAATATCGTTCTAACAAAAAAAACTGGAGCACGTTTGGAGTCCGGAGCTAGGAGATATCGTCTTTTTAATTCGTCATAACTAGTAGAAAATGAGACTGAATTTATGACGAATTTTGACTATTTTTGGACGAAAAAGAGAGGAATTTGGGGAAGAAAAATATGAAGGATAAGATATTTATAATGGTGGAGAGTACTTAATTAAATACAACTAGGATTGGTTAATTTGGATAGGATTATGATAAATTTAAATAAGGATATGATATACATTAAGTTGCTTTCCTAGTAGGTTCAGGATTTGAATTAATTTTAAAGTAGAGTTTGAATCTATCTCAATAATTTATAATCTTGAATATAATTAAATATAATACAAATAATTTATAAAATCTTATTAATATCTATTAACAATAAATTAGCATCTATCTAATATTAAGACTATATATATCCAAATAAATCCTAATTAATTTCAAAAATCTAAAATAATCTAAAAATGATTCTAAATAAATATTTATATAAGTAAATATATCAAGAAATTTATTTGCTAATTAAATAACAAAATACTCTAAAGAAATACAATATCTATAATAATATAAAATATACACAAAATATTTATTTTGGGTGAGAGGGTTTACAATCTACCCAACTTACAAAAATTTCGTCCCCGAAATTAAAATAGAACATGGTTTCTCTCTATCTAATCTCACTTGATCATAATCTAAAAGAATTTACCTCAAGTTTAATAATATAATTTCTACCCAACTTAGAATTTATCCATCTATCACATAAGGCTCTTACACTTAAGAAAATATTCCTCAATTTATTTTCTCATGTCATTCAATCCTCAAAACTTTAACACCAACTATATCATATGTGATATGCCCTTAATCAATTATGAAAGATAGTCACCAAATAATGTGATTGGCCTATGGGGTATATCTTGTACTATCCGTGTATCACTTATATCCAAGCACGAGATTTCGTCTTTCCGAAACAAGGGAAGACGGAAAGCAACGGAAAAGAGTTCAAGGAGGGGTAATAGAATGGAAGTATGGGAATCAAAGCGTTTAAAAAATTCAAATGGGAATTGTCAAGATAGTTGTGGATTGAAATCTTAATTTGGTAATTTCCTATTCGCATGCTCACATCGGTACAGTTATGTACTTGATATGATATGCTTTGTCGTATCTAGAGGGTAAGTATATTTGTCTACTGGTCCACTATATATCTCAATTCACGTAAAATACTATTACGAAGGGCGAATCAAGCGCATTATGGCTAGCTAGACCATAATACACTGATTCTGATTAGACAATTTGTATTAGTGTGGTTGATCAGGCCCCAATAACACATATGTCATGAACAAGCTCGATATAAGATTAAGCTTGCAAAAACTAGGCTATAATAGCAGCATAATTCAAGGTAGCACAAAAAATATAACGCTGGATTATGATGTGAGAAGTTACAAAATAATTCAAGTTTGTAAAAGCAAAAACAATATAACCAATAATAATAAAGACTCTACAATCTCTACAGTTATCATACAACCTCCTTATCTAAGTCGCTAGTCGACCAAATAGGGCAAGGACCTTTAAATTCTATGGTCTGAATAAACACTGTCGTCTTTTGCTAGCATGCGATAATTATCATTCGGTTACACTTCAATTAATAGGTCAAAAGACTATGTGATACTAGGTGTCAAACATTATGGTAAAACTTTTAACTAATTCTAGTAGTATCTATACTACTCTCACGTCCTCATAATACATCAAGGGGTAATAGTAAACCAATCTATAGATAAGGAATTTTAGGGTTCACTAGATATTCTAAACTTAGTGGTGTGTCTATATTCTCGTTGTATTCTTAATAGGTGTGCTACCATAATTATCATCCTAATAACAGGGGTTCCTATATTCTAGCAGAAGACTATACTCAAGGAACTATTAGGGAAGCACATGAATCAAGCAGGATACAATTGTTCAAAATAGAACAGATAGGAGGAGATGAATCACAGTCAATTGTGGATGAGATCCTATACTCTAGTCCTAGGTGCAGGCTTGTTCGGTACAATAACGTAACCGAGACAATATGCTCTCGACCTGCATAGGCCACCACAAAAACATGTCACGCCCCAGTCACAAATACGTAGAACTAGGAACACGTAAGCATGCCAGCCGCATGGATATGGCAACTCCAATATATGGAAACCAAATCCATACGTACGCTGTAATATGAATACAAAATCCACAAGTGGTATAAAATGTAATACAAGTCACAGGGTAAAATCTAAATCTCATCCACCAAAATCATATAGAAATAAATAACCAGTATCTATGAAACTAGATCTAAATAAGAAGTATCTAAGGATGATAGTTGGATGGAAACAAATCCACTACCAACTCGAATATAAGAGCAAATACAATATGAGTACAACACCACAACACAATATAAGAATACCAACTATCCATCACAGCTTGAAGAGAAGACATCCTTGGATCACATGTAACCATCCAAATCTGCGCTCCTACAAATACTCAAGAAAAGATACACCTGGCAGCGGACCAGGTCCTCAGAGGGACGTAACAAGATACAGAAAATACGAGCCAATTTGAATACAGTAAACATGCATATGGTTTAAAAATAGATAAGTACGCTGTACAAGACAATCTATATGAATACAAATGAGGACAACTTTTTTGATGTATGGGCAAGGGTAGGCTACTCGATCTACCTCACAACTCACACACACGTCAATGGACATCAGAAATCGACATACCGCGGGGGGTAGCGACCAGCGAGACTCCAGAAATCGACATACCGCGGGGGGTAGCGACCAGCGCGACACACGCCCGTAGTGTGAGCTATATACTATGGTTTACCAGAGTGGTTAAAATCCTATACGCCTAATGATTGTCCTCTCATGATACTAGGTGTCAAGTGTGTGTCAACATATCTAATATATATAGTAATGACTAAACGAACTACACATGCAATGAATATAACTGAACGAGACTACACATGCAATGAATAAACAGAAATATAAATAGCATACAAAGTACAGTAAACAATTTGGCAAGGTATCTTGCCTGGGGTCCTGCTGCTGGTATGAATCAGAGTCCAAGTCACAGTCCAAATAGCCTATGTATTACAAATTTATCACGTCAAAAGATAATTTATTTTAATTTATTTAATTCTGGAATAATTACTCTAAAATCCTATTTTAATCTTATTATTCTGATTTTTATGTTAATTCCTAAATTTTGTCCAAAGAAACTGAATTTTATCAACTCGAGACTCATGGCACGCAAATCGAGGCGATCTGTTGACCAAAAACTCAACCGACACAAACTCAGCTTTTATGCATGATTTTCTGTAGATTTCAGTGTCAAAAACATGCTGAAATTTACAGCTCATCCGAATTCAAATTCGTTTGGGAATTATGGCACATACAAATTTTGTATTGTGCACCGATGGTTAAATTCTAACCTAGAAGTTCTACAGAATTAACAGTATGTAAATACTTCGAATTAAATTCTAGGAAAAATATATGTCGATGATCTCGACATTAGCTTTCTGAACTTTAAACGGTTCATGATTCTGATTCCTGGTTCTCCCAGAATCGCGAAAACATCAAAACACGTCTATTTTTGGACATGCTGTGCTCTACAAATTTTCAAAAATTTAATACTCATAATTTAGAAAAACAATTTAAATAATCAGAAACCTAACCTCAATATCGTTCTAACAAAAAAAACTGGAGCGCGTTTGGAGTCCGGAGCTAGGAGATATCGTCTTTTTAATTCGTCATAACTAGTAGAAAATGAGACTAAATTTATGACGAATTTTGACTATTTTTGGACGAAAAAGAGAGGAATTTGGGGAAAAAAATATGAAGGATAAGGTATTTATAATGGTGGAGACTACTTAATTAAATACAACTAGGATTGGTTAATTTGGATAGGATTATGATGAATTTAAATAAGGATATGATATACATTAAGTTGCTTTCCTAGTAGGTTCAGGATTTGAATTAATTTAAAGTAGAGTTTGAATCTATCTCAATAATTTATAATCTTGAATATAATTAAATATAATACAAATAATTTATAAAATCTTATTAATATCTATTAACAATAAATTAGCATATATCTAATATTAAGACTATATATATCCAAATAAACCCTAATTAATTTCAAAAATCTAAAATAACCTAAAAATGATTCTAAATAAATATTTATATAAGTAAATATATCAAGAAATTCATTTGCTAATTAAATAACAGAATACTCTAAAGAAATTCAATATCTATAATAATATAAAATATACACAAAATATTTATTTTGGGTGAGAGGGTTTACAGTCCCGTCCATCTATTCCCATGTGATGACAGAGTACATGGGAGGGGGAACAATGAAGGCACAAGCAATCATCAACGTGTCGATGCTCTGGAGGTGATAATGCACACTATGAGTGCCTCGATGCAGACTTTAACCCAGACGATACTGGAGATTAAGGCAAACATGGTCACACAGCCACAAAGGACCTCAGGGCAAGCAAACAAGGAATCGGGAACCAATAGGGAGTCGAATGCAACCGCTCCTGCTGGTGGCAACCATACTTTGCTACGATCTTTCGCTCCTCCATCGTTAGATGACTCCCAACAGGTAATTCGGGAAGTCAGGGAACTACGGGCTCGCCTTGACTCAATAAGCAACTTGGACACACTGTGTAAACTCTGGATAAGATAACTATATCCTCTCAAATGAAAAAATATGGTGTACCTGCCCAAGTACAAGCTACAATCAATAATTTTGTTCGACGAGAAGATGTCTACTCGTCAATACATGAATTACTTTGATTCAATGATAGGACATCTACCTCGGAACTACGCACTTCTTACTAAGATTTTTGTCAAAGCCTTGACAGGTGTAGCCTACGAATGATTTTGTAGTCTCCTGAATAATTGCATATCATCGTTCGAAGATCTCAAGGGCCTCTTCCTCTCCGAGTTCTATGACGGAGGAATGGGCATGACTTTGTCCTCCCTTATGGACATCACTAAAAGGGAAAATAAGCCCATACGTGACAATATAGACGATACAGGCAGTGCTAAAACTGTCCCTCGACATTCTTGAGTCCATACTGATGGACATGTGCAGGAAGAATCTCCTACTAGCGGTGAGACTCTGGATAGGCTCTGTTCAGTTTGAGGACTGAACGACATTCATCATAAGCGCTGATGCCGCTAAAAAGAAAGTAAAGGACGCCCGACCGCTGGGAATATATATGTAGAAGCATAAAAAATACGCGGGATAGCTATCCGCAGCATATTTATGCAGAACAGCGTAAACTGATGATCTCAGAGCCCCCAACGTCCAACAGAGCTCTTTCGCTAAAACACAGCGGGAAATATAAGCTCAAAGGACCATCCACGTAAAGCAGTACGTTCAGGCCGCTTCGGCGTAAAAAAGGTGCTACATCGCCTCTATGGCGTAAACCACACCCGCTTTCAATGCAACATTAAAGCGTACGAGGAACGCTTCGTATCCCCCAAAATGAACCTGTCAAATCATGCAGTGAATCTGACGTCTGGCTCCTGACAAAGAGTACTGCATGGCTACCCAGACGACGGCTGTAATAATGACAGACCACTCGGGACACGCCTCTGCAATTAATGCGCAGGATGATGGCGGATCTCTGCATTTAATGCAGGGAATTTGGTTAAATATCACCGAACCGTCGTTTACTGACGTCTCCTCGGCGTAAGCTTCTTTTTTACGTACAAAGGGATACACTGCCTTGTTTTACACAGGCAGGCATGAACAGTTTATGCTTCGCGGAAGACAAACGGACTGCCACGTCAAAAGCTGCTCTTTGTACAGGGCTCGAGGCACATCTCTGCACCTAATGCTCAGAACGGTGGCAGGCCTTCGAGACATGCCTCTGCAATTAATGCACAGGATGATGATAGATCTCTGCATTTAATGCGAGAGATTTGATTATATCTCCAAGAGCCGTAATTTCGGCTAAGACGTCCACATCACCTCGGCTTCTACGCCCATTCAGCTTCTATGCTCACTCGGTTTCTACGCCCATTCGGCCTTTCGTGCCTACTCGGCTTCTATGCCCTCAGGTTTCTACACCTACTCGGCTTCTATGTCTACTTGTCTTCTACGCCATGGTGACAGACATTGGCTTCTACGCCAACCTCTTCTACACGAGGGATACCTACCTACGTGGCTTCTACGCCGTGATCTCCGTAGCGATTATACGTGTTTTGTCCCTTAGTTGGACCCGCGTCACTCGCTCATTCAAAAGATCATCTATACGCAGGCATTGGTTACTTTAACCGTTGTGTAAAAGGGTATTATACTTTCTACTACTCGGTTTTTATACCGACTGAGTGGTCACTGTCACTAAAACTCTATAAATAGAGACCTCTATCAACAGAGGACAAGGTCGACAAAATTGAGAGAAAAATTGGTCAAGGAAACCAATATCAGATCCGAGGTCGAATTGCAGAAAGGCGAAAGAGATCGGTGAGAGGGAGTCTTGGAGAGAGAAGAGTCCGGAGCTCAGGCAAGGAGTAGCGATCAACGACTTTGGCACCGTGCATCCATCCTCCTGAGCAACTCCAAAGCTGCTCTCCGTCTTCTACAACACTTCTTCACCATCGTGTGGTCCAAGGGCTAAAGTGATCGGCTACAGATCAGACACCCATAGCAATATTTACCCAGATTAAATAAATTGTACTCCCACATCGTCGTATAGGATTACATTGTACAAGCTTGTTTGTAAACCAAAGAAAAAAAATGGGTTTCAAATAAACCTTATCTTATATACTTTTCCTCTTCGGAGCAGGAACCCTTCGCTTTCCAGGGATTACCAAAGCCCCTGCAGGCGGAGGTACTTCACCCCTCGGTACCGTTACAAGAGGCTCGTCCGGAGTAACGGATTCCTCACCATCGTCAGAAGAAATCGAGGAGACTTCAACTCTTCCACCAGGCTTAGAAGAGGGCACCCTGAAACTTTCACGCATATTAAAATCACGATGGAAGGTGTTGGTGGCCACATAAAACTGGGCACACGAGTGGAGGATGCGCAACTCCGTGGAGAGTGTGGTGACGGGCACAGTGAAAATTGCCCCAGTGCAGCCTATGATAAAATATCGCCATCCCCTCGCTCCATCGATGAGTCCACCTCTGGACCTGAAGCTGGTGACAGCGTTGCCCACATGTAGCTGATCATACCCAAACTGCCTGGCAAACTGACTAGGCAGGTAGGGTTCGAAGAAGCACTGGTCTTCACTTCGGTACAGCAAGTGGGAAGGTCTAATGCAGACCTACCAATTAAAAGCCTCGGGAGAGAGAATGGTCTTCTCTCTACCTGAATCCTCAAGCCTAATCTCCGATTGATTGCGATGTACAGAGGGGACAATGCATAAGAGCTTCCAGCTATGGCCGCAATTCAGCACCTGCCGACAGTCTAAAACTGTGAGTACATTCCAGGAGGATTTCCTGTAATTCAATAGAAAACTACCCCCCAAGCTACTATCGGAACCTGGAGACATCACCCGGGGGTTATAGAGAATTAACCATCCCATCAAGTACAGGTATGGTAATTCCACCCGGGGAAAGCTTTCACGCCGAGCTTCATCGGCGAGCAACGCCTCAGTCATCGCCCTCAGGCCAGCTTGTATGCGGCACACCATGGCAGGGAGCAAGCCCAGTCTCGCCCCAAACACCAGGCGCACTGCAGGCCATAAGGTGTTACGGTGAATACGATCCGCAGATGCGATGCCAGGTACCACCAGTCGGCGTAGCCATATAGAGAGAAAGCCAGCCAGTTGAGCTTCCTTGGACAGAGGCCTACGACAGTGCCTCAGATAACTGTAGGCCTTAATACCTGCAGGATATCTTCCTATCCCTTCGCCGAGGATCTGATCTGGAGCCCGAGCATCTTCCATGAGATCGTCGACTACCTGAGCAGTAAGCGCGCTCAGACAATTCACAGGCTGATCCTTGCCCTCCAAAACTTTCTCCGGTTGAGCAGTTCTCGCCCGGTAAAAAA